>JAHVYC010000165.1:0-68987 GCA_020623665.1 Calonectria multiphialidica
AACAACACCCCAACGCACATAAAAAAATTCTTCCATACCCGCGCAACACCAAGGCAATAACCAACCACAGCCAAAAATATAAATCTCGAACAACATGAGCACCCTCCCCACTACAGTAAGCAGACTACGGCGACCTAGATTCTCCATGCGAGCTTCACCGACACTCCCCCCTAATTCTCGCCGGCCCCCCCCCCCTTACACTACCCCCCCTGGTGGTACCATGTATAGTAGACAGAGGGAGCCTCATCCATTTTCTTTGCGCCAAAAGGGGGAAAATGGAATAAAGAGAAAAAAAAACAAGAAATAAAAAAAAAGTCAATTCCAGCCTCCTTCCCAAAGGAGCGTATATGCATGAACCCACCCAACATTTCCTCCCCCGGCCTCCACCGGGATCACATCTGATGAGATCGACCCAAGCCAGGCCAACCGGGGAAGCGGATATAGCTCGGTAAAGCGCGGAGTTGAGCGCCCACGTCGTACCATTGACGACTTTTTTTTTTTTTTTTTTGGCCTATCCCACTCAAAACCACTCAGCCAACTAGAGGGATAAAAAAAAACTGGTGGGAACAAATTGAGTGTCACATGGCTTCGGCGAGTGCGGCGCGTGTGCACCACCCCCCAAGCACACATGAGCAAAAAGATAAGCAGCTGATTGATGCTGGGTACAGTTCGCTTTCACAGTCACGTTCGAATTGGCACAGCAGACAAAGAAAACAGAAATGAGACAAGTCGTAGGTAGTTTTTATCGTGAGATTCTCTTGTTTTATGAGCAGGAATCCAACCCCTTTTTTAATTCTATCGTGGTCGTTCTCCCACCCTCAACGCCGGTTCGGTCTGTAGAGGGACAAGACGCATAAAGAGGAGATGGGAATAGGTACAAGCACAATCATGGTCTAAGTGCTCTGTGGTCTATAGTACAATCGCCCCCGGCGCCTCCGTCTATCAAAAGTCATAACATTACACGAGGGTATAGGTCGCTTAAGCGGTAGCCTCCTTGAGGTAGCTGTGTGAGAAGAACTGTTAGCCAAATGCTCCCTGCATGCCGGGGCTCTCATGGGCCTCTCATTTCGAGGCCGCACGACCATCCCATCCAGGTTGGGTTGAAACTTACGCAATGAGGTCCTTGCGGTCCTTCTCCTTCTTGAGACCACCGAAGGCCATCTTGGTACCGGGGATGTACTTCTTGGGGTTCTCGAGGTAGTCGCTGAGGGTCTTGTCGTCCCAGGTGATACCGGCCTTCTTGTTGGCGTCGGTGTAGGAGTAGCCGGCAACGGAACCGGTCTGACGGCCGAAGAGACCGTGCAGGAGGGGACCGATCTTGTTGGCACCGTCCTTCTCAACGGTGTGGCACTGAGCACATCGGGTCTTGAAGAGGTTGGCACCCTTCTTAGTGTCGCCTGAGCAAGCAAGTTAGCAAAGGTTGCTCTGGTGTCTTCATCTTGCTGGATGCGCTGCGCTGGGTCGCCGGCGAGAGGAGGGAGGGGCAGCGAGGTTGGGGGGCGACAAGTGAGAACTCGGGGAGAGACTGAAGCGGTTCAAATTGTTGCGAGAGGCGTTGTTGTCGTCGTCACTGTCCAGCAACCGAAGGCGTTGTGGTCCTCGGCCAGGGAAAATGACGCAGGGCGGCACTGCAGCCAAGCGAGGACCGCAACGGTGGCCGACGCACCATTGCAGCGTCGCTGGCCGACAAATCGGCTCGACAACGCCCGTCGCACATCGTAAAGGCTTCAATCCCATTCCCGGGGACCCAATTGGCACCCGTAGGCCTCGGCCCGGCGTGTTCCCCCGGTGCCTGGCTCGACAGGCGGAGGAGGGTGTGGAAGCCCAGAGGGCGTGGATGCGCCTCGCGCGCGCAGGGAGAAGGCACTTACCGCCAGCCATTGTGATGGATTTGTTGTGGATTAAGGGGGAAAGGGAGAAGGGAGTATGGACGGTAGGTCGGTCGTGGGCGGGTTGAGAGCTGTGGAAGAGATGTGAGAGTGAGAGGGAAAGAGAAAGAAAAAATTCACGGCCCAGGGCTCTAGAAGTATTATGACAGCATGACCAGTTTCTGTTCGGCGAACGACGGTGTCACTGGCTGGGCTGGCACACCCCGGCAGCCACAGGTGGCACAGCTGGGCAGCCAATCAGGGCGCGAGAATTACGCAGTCTTGTGGCCTGGGTCCAAGGCGAAAAACGGAAGAAGTCGGGTCATGGTGGGTCCCGGCGACGCTGGGGCAAACGGGCCAGAGGATCCTCAGGTAAACAACGTTGTTCCGCCCCGGGCTTGCGGAACCCATGCCTTAGCCCGTGCTGTGGCCCATCCTCCCGCGGCCATCTCATCTGCAAGGTGCCCGCTGACCTGAGGTGAAGACATGGCATGACATCCGATATTCTCTCTGTGCCTAAGTGAATGAGGCATTCGCTTCCCCGACGTGCCGAGCGAACAACTCATCAGGCGGGAATATCCCCAAAACAAAATACAAAAAGAAATCCAAGTTCGCTTGGCAGCACATGCCCAATATCATGTACGTCATACACATTACACATTCCAAATTGCGCTTCCTCCCCCAATCAAAGATTAAACAATGAAAAATATAAATAAAAAACTGGCGTCATGAACGAAATCAAGCTAGTCCCCCAATCGTCAGGAGCCAAGGCGATGGGGGTAAAAAAAAAAAAATATGACAAGCAGCAGCAGCTAGAGCTCGCTAGCCTTCTGGTCCCAGGTCGGCGACTGCACCAAACTTGCCAAAAACAGGCTAACCCCAAAGGAGGCAAGCACCACGCTCACAGGCGGTGCCACCAAACGACTCCATCGTCCAACCTCCATCGACTGAGCTAAGTTGCAACCGCGGGAGAGCGTGAGCAAAAAAAAAAACTATACACCGGTAAACGCTCTCCAGGTGCACCGTTACTCTCAGCCCCAAACGAACCGGTCAGATCAAGGTCATATTTTGCACCTCTTGCAACAAAGACACAAATTGCTCCTCCCAGAATTGGCAATTGAGTGCCTTTTTTTTTTTTCGCTTCTTCTTCTTCTCTTCCCCGCCGCGGCGGAAAACACCAAACAATGGCCTCACGAACCATCATCCCGCGCTTCCTGCTCCCTCTCCAGGGCCCGCTCTGGCGGGGAGTCAGCATCCCGCTCTCGCAAAACGTCTACGTCCGCTTCGCCTCCTCCTCATCATCGTCATCGTCCTCAGGCTCCAAGCCCGCCAAACCCATCGTCCTCGAAAAGCCCACCCGCTTCAACCCGCCCTCTCACGGCTCCCGCCTCAAGCGCAACTCGATGCCCAAGCACTACGGCCCCGAACTCACCGCGGCCGAGAAGGTGGCCCAGGACCGCCGGGACTACCCGGGCATGATGGCCCCCGAGGGCTCGTGGGCGCATTGGTTCTGGCACAGCCGCGTACTGCACACCTTTATCACAATGGTACGTTGGAGCAGCACAGTTTTTGCTTCTTTTCTTTTACCATCAGCTTTAGATTTAAGAGAAAAGAAAAAGAAGAAGGAAACAAATGTAAAACTATGTGGAGATGCAGGATTGCTAACATGAGAAACCAATTAGGGCACCCTCCTCTTCCTCGGCGTCATGACCTTCTTCATGAACTACGCATACAACTCGCCCTTCAAGGACCTCGTGCCCCCAATCTCGGACCTCTGGTCCTCGCCCGTCCACTTCTTCAACGCCTGGAAGTACGTCATCGTCGAGCACGAAAAGGACAAGGCCCTCAAGGCCGGCGAGCACCGCACCCGCCACCTCGACGACGTCGCCAAGCGCCGCTACTTCATGAAGATGCACGGCATCGAGCCCAAGGACCCCGTCTCCGCCGTCTTCGGCAGCGGCGAGGACGCAAAGTCCGAGCAGGAGCTCGAGGCCGCCGCCATGGGCCGCGAGGCGCCTCCGAAGCCCGCCGCCGAGGAGTCCAAGCCCGCCGAGCCCAGGAAGAAGTGGTTCGGCATCTTCTAAGCCCTCGTGTTCAAAAAGAGCTGTTTGTTTTTCCAATGAAAGAAGAAAAAGAAGAGAGAAAGAGAAAGAGAAAGAGAGAGAAAAGACTGCGCAGTCACATTGTATGTATCAATAGCCCCCTCCCATAGCCACGGCGCATTCTTCCCACCTTTTGCGGTGGCCAGTTGTAAGACTAGGTAATCATCCTTTTCAACACCTGTAATACTCCTCTAAATCCTTGCTTCCAATAAAAAGGCTTTTGTGTGTATGTGTGTAATGCGTGTGCGTGTACAAAAATATGGTTTTGATCTCATGACAACTCCACCCCCTCCAGCCCGTCCAGCACCTCCTCCGCAACGCCTCCCTTCTCCAGCACCGTCTGTATTATGCTGTCCAGCACGCCAAACTTGGTTCCTCCCAGGGGCGCCTTCCACACGCCCTCGGTGTCTTGCACCTCTCCCCTGTGCTGCTTCGCGGCCGTGGCGTTCCCGGCGGTGCTCGTGTTTCCCGTGTGAGGCACGCCGGGCGGCGTCAGCCTCGACGGCGGGTCGATGGTCCTGATGGACAGCAGCCGCAGCTCGCGGCCCTTGGAGTCCACCTCCATGTCGCCCGCCTCGCCGGCCCGGCGCACCTCGGACACGGACACGGCCAGCGCCGTCTCAGCGACGGCCAGCTCCTCCTTGGCCGGGTCGAAGACGACGTTGTCGCCCACCGTCACGACGAGCAGCGTCACGGGCGGGCGGGACCCCGCGGCGGCGGCGCCCTCCCGCGGGAACAGGAACGTCGAGGCCTCCCAGTCGTCGTCGAACATTGGGTCCTCGTCGCCCTCCGACTTGAGGCGCGGCAGGCGGGTCGCCAGGAGGGCGAGGTGTGTGGTCAGAGAGAGGAGAGGGAGCGGGTATGACAATGGGGGAGAGATGAGGAGGACCTATAAGAACCAGGTTAGCCAAGAACACACAATCTTTTATATACATCTTTTTTTTTCCCTCTCTCTCCCTGCTCCTCGTTTCTTCTTTCCCAAATGAAGCTGCGACTTACATCAAGATATAACCGCCAGTGAAACCGCCGGTTGATAAACAGCTTCTTTGCAAACTCCTTGTCGGCGAGCAGCGCCTCCCTCAGCATCTCGGACAGGAACACGGTCGAGGCCTCGTCGTCGCGCTGGCCGGGGATCTCGACGGCCAGCTCCAGCCACTCGCCCCTGGTGCGCCTCCCCTCCGTCTCGCCGTCGCCGCCCTGGCCGCGCTCCTCGGCCGCCGCCGCGGGTCCCTCGACCGTCTTCTCGATCTCGGCCTTGACGCCCACGATGGCCTCGGTGCCGTCGGCAAAGTGCACGCGCGCGCTGCCGTTGGTGCCCGGCAGGATGCCCGTCTCGGCCGTCAGCGGGCGGAACTGCGTCGGCGAGCGCCCGTCGGGCCGGATGGGCGGCTTGAGCCCGAGCGACTGGTGCAGGTAGGCGAGCTCGGCCGGCGAGAAGAGGATCTGTTGTGAGGCCATTGTCCTATCGCGCTCCCATTGGCAGGTGTCGAAGCGGTGCGCGTGTTTCGGCTGCTGGTCTCCCCGTGTGCTGTTTTCCGTCGTCTGCGCAGTCGGGCTTTGGGGAACCGAGTGACGTCGTTGCTTTGCTGGGTCGCGACGCAAGGCTGAAAGGTTTTTGAAAAAGCCCGAATTGGACCCTCTCTCACCTAGGTGAACGATAAGATAAAAAAAACCGTCCACTGGTGCGGGGTGTGGGGAGCTTGCTCTGCAGCCGATGCCGTGCAGCTAGTCCAGGTTCAACAAACCACCAAAACACACAAAAAAGATAGAAAAAAGTCACGGCTTGCATATCGTGGATAAGATTTGGGCCCCAGCAATACATTCAGCTTACTTCAAAAGTGCGATTGAGATTGCAAATCTTCTATTTCTCCAGGTTAACAAGTGTGTGCGTCCAAGTTCATAGGACAAACTTGCGCACCTCACAAGATAGAATGCCAAGGCATAGACCAGGTCCTGAAACTAGATCTACGTCCAACACCTATTCAACCCAGATCTTACTGTCCTCTAAGCTTTATAGATAGTCTAATCAAGTGAAATAGGCAGCCACCTGGCAGAAGTAAACCAAGCCCCCTTGTCCGGGCCCTGAAACCTACCTGCTGGGGGCAAAATCTAAGCAGATTTTATCCATCAAGTCCGATCCAATGGCTGCCACCAGTTCAGCGACGCCTGCTCTCAGACCAGGCCAATCAGCAACCCCTCTCTCATCCCAGCTCACTAGATCGGATGTCTCGTAGAGGGGGCCACCGGGAGCGATCCTCAACGATATGTTGTCCATATTTAGGGCAACCACTTCAGACAGGGATGGAATTCCCGGCATTTTATGATTGAAGAGAAATGCACTGTCCTCGTCAGACTTGCTAGAGTTTGAACTTAGCTCATCATGCGCATTGTCAATCTCCACATTGGCATCAGCGTCCTCGGGCGCGGACGTCGCAAGTGTGCCCCTCTCCTCGGCTAAGCTAACGAAAGGTTTCTTGTCAAGAAGATCCAAAACGTCTCGGTCCAAGAGGTCCCACTTCAAAGCCACAGGGTCGAGAATCTGCTGCGGCGCATAGTCCATCTTATACTTCATCTTGGGACAGCTGTGGATGTAGAAGCCAGGATACCACCATCCGTACCCCTCCTCAACGGCCAGGGCAATCTCATAGAGCGCACCAAGCTTGCCAGGGGCGTGCTCGTGGACGCTCTCATCGTACAGAAAGTACACGGAGCTGACGCAGTCGGGGAGCAAGTCGAGGACGCCGATGGCGACGAGTTTACCATCCAAGCGATAGCATTGATGGTAAGAACCCAGCCGGCGCTTGCGGCCATCTGGGCCAAGCATCGTCTCGCGCCTCAGGGGGGACGTGCAGAGAAAACGCTTGAAGCCTGACCTAGAAATCTCAGCCGGCTCTTCATGATGAACAACTTTTTGGTAATTCTCATAAACGGCAAACTTTTCCTCGGTAAAGTCGTCGTGCTCCAGCGTAACTTCCAGTTTGTGGGCGGTTTCCGGGGGCGTCTGTAGTTGGGCGTATTCAGCCTCATGGATCCGCTCAGTTAGGTCGAACTGGTTGTCTCGCTTCTTTGCCTGGTCACGCGACTTCGGGTGGAGGCGAGCAGCCTCCTTGGCATACGAATCACCAATGACGTATCTGTTAAAGCGATTGACCGTCTGCCGCTGGGCCCTTGACGGCTTGAACTGGCCCGCATCAAGCCGGATGGTATAGTGTGGGCAGCAGGAGCGTCGCTGGTCCGGGCGATACATGAGCGTTCCGGACCGCCTCCAGCACCTGTCCAGGAGCGTCTGGTAGAAGCCAGGGCTTATGGACGTGGCTTTGGCATAGTACGAGAAGCCTGTCGTCCCATGAAACTAGTCAGCCTTGGCACAGTTGCCCAGTTGTGGCGTGGGAATATGGAATAAAGGATAGCATGACATTAAGATGCCAGCCGAAGCAAACATGATACGAGAGCCAGAGCCGGCAAAGCATCCGTCGTGTTCAGTGGTGTGTCAAGACTCAAGGGTAAAAGGACAAGGGAAATTCACGTTTGGACTGACTCTTGCCGCTGGTTCCACAGTAGCCGCATCTGGAGGAGTTGGAGTATCCTGGTTCCTAGTCAGCCCGGGCCAAAGAAAGAATGTGTAAATGTAAGTGTGTGGGGGATGAGGAGTCGCATCGTGGAGCTCCGGCGTGAAGCGTCGAGGGCCGATGTGTGGGGGTTGAACGTCTCGGGATGGAAAGGATCACGAGGTCACAAGCCTCGCGGCTTCAAGGGCCAAACCAGGCATGCCTGAAGCCATCATCACACACGGGACAGAGCATAAGGTGACTCAGCCCAGTCACAAGGTGTAAGCCATTTCCCAAGAACCGTCGAGTGTACGAGGGTTCATGCGATGACCCGGGTCGTCTGCAGGAGAGATGAGGCGCAACTAGCACCACGGGGCAAAGTATCCGAGCCTAGGCTGGGACGAGCGATGGGACGAGGTGCAGCGTTTTGTGGCAGGCAACCAAGACGCAGGGCCGAAGGCATGCAGAGGCGAGTGGGAATCAAGACGTGTAATTGATGCTGGTGGGAGGGCAGTGATGGTGGCGTCCAGGTATTGGATCGTCACACGTGCGAGAGGGAAACGCAAGGCGGGATAGAAGAGGAAATGCGGATGACGATGAGATGATGGTGTATGGACATGTGCCAGCGAGTGCCTAGCTCGGGCAAGGGTTCAGAGTGGATGTGGTGGATGGAGGGGCGTTGGGACTGGAATTGGCCTTGACGTTTGGCGCCGGGGAAGACGGGGAACGTGGGATGCGATGGGCGAGGGCCGAGGCCGAGATGGTGGAGGAAGGCGACGAAAAAGTGACTTGGGGTGTCCGGGACGGGGCATCAGAGACAACGGGGCGCAACGGGGACGGCGGCGGCGGCAGACTTGGACCGCATGGCACCGGGCAGCCAACGACAGGCGGGCATGGCAGCACGGGCGCAAATGGTTGGAGAAGAGCTGGAGAATAAGCACTCACCAATTGGCGAGATATACTCGGGCTGCGGCGACGCATCTTCAGGGATCCGCATGCCACTTGGTTCCATCGTGGGCCTGCGCGTAGCACGACTGGAGCCGCGTAGTCGCAGGCTAGGCCGGGTCCTGTGCAGTTCTGGTGAAGATTTGGTGAGCTTGGAGAGCGGCGGATGGCGGAGGCGGCAAAGGCTTGTGCGCGAGTTGAGGCTACCCAGGACAGGCAAGTTGGTGCGTGAGGAGCTCGACGGTGAGCCAGGGGTGAGGGATGGAGGGGCGGCCGTCTGTTGGAGGTGGAGAGAGGAGGGGTGCGAGGGGTGGACGATTAGCGACGAGGATCGCGTGCCAACTTTCCAGGACCTTGATTGAGCTCGTGCTGGGAACCGGAACCTGGCCTGGGCTGCGAGGCCTGGACGCAGGCGTGGGATGACTCGGGTCTGGCGACGGTGAGGGACGGTGACACACGGGGTAGCGGAGGAGCAGCCCGGGTGACTGCTTTCAGGACCTTGACGCCTCGCTGGGTGGGAGGAAGGGGGTTGGATGGATGTTCTTGTTGCAGTGCGTTGAGCGAGTGGTGCGTAGTGTAGTGCGTAGGGCGGAGCTTTTGGATCTTGGTTGACAGACGACAGGCAAGCTGCAAACAGGGGTCGAGTTGCCGGACTGCGGGAATCGCGAGGCTTGGTACCGAGCAGGGAGGGTAGGTAGCGAGTAGCGTCTGTGCTAACTATCCTGTACCGGAGGCTGTCGGTAATCAAACGTTCTGGGTGTGTTTGGGAGGAGGGGTAACGAGCAGAAAAAAAGAGCACTAGAAAAAAATAAAAAGAAAAAGAAAAAAAATCAAGACAAGGCCGCGGGAACGGTTCCGGCGAGACGGATTGCCTCCGGAGCAACTTGCAGTGTCTCGTATGCGCCTGTCTATGTATGCTGGGTTGTATGCACAGCAACAAGGAAGCAGGTGAGAGATATGACAGCAGGAAAAGAATAAAGATTGGTCGTGGTTTCAGGATCTTGGCGCGGGTGCTGCAGCGTTAAAGTGTAGAATTGGACGGCGAACAGCGAGTGGCCGGGTTGATTGCGCCTCAATGGAGAGCGTCGTGTTAGCTCAACGGCCCAACTGGATATGATGGGACGCAAAGGACGCAAAGGGAAAGCACATGGTAAGCCAGGCAGGCAGGCAGGCACGCACCAGTCCGGTTGAGCAACTTCTGCTCGCTGTCTGTTCTCTCAGTCTCTTGCCAGCTGTAAGTTGTGGGGTGGCATGGTGACGATAGCTACCTTACTTGGGTAGTGTAGTTGCAGAGCCCGCACACGGAGGCGAGGCGAGTCGCGGCTCCGGCCGTCACCTGTTCCCGTTGACTCGTTTCTGTCTGCCTCTGTTTGGCCCAATACTCTGGCTCTTGTTCTTCAGCAAAGTGCCACTAAATTCTAGAAAAATCCAACCTACCGGACCTGGCTCCCCTCAGCCCGTCGTCACTGACAAATGCGCAGACATGCCAAGGCCCAGTAAGACACCCCGCCCTCCGGCCTTGCTCTCCTGTGTCCGCGTGTCTCTCCTCCGTCCCCGCCCCTCTCCGATAGAGTGGAGGGGAGGGGTGCTTGTGGTCCCAAGGGTCCAGTCCAGCGGATCCCCTCGCAGACCCAAGCGCTGAGGTTCCCGAATCTCTGCTGGAAGCGCAGGGGGGCGTTGGCCGCTGCTCGGGACCCAAGCTTAGTTTTGAACTGGCCCTGGCACCAAAAGGTCCTTGGTCTCGGGTCTCGCCTCTGGTTTGGTCCTGAAGTCGTCCCGACGGAGGGGCATGGCAGTCCGGCGCTGGCTCTGGGACTGGCCACGCGCTCCTGCATCTGCTGCAGTAGACACCATGTTGGCATGCTGTCACAGATGGATCCTCTGCTCCGTAGATCTATGGAAAATCCCGTTGCTGCCGGTTGGTCCATGTTTCGGAAAATCCCATCGACGAGCATCGACACCGTCGACGACATGTTATGCTTGTTTCGCGACTGAGACAGCGTTGGGCTCCAGAAGGGGGGTCACTCCCGACACTTCACAGGCCCGGATCTTTGTA
Organism: Calonectria multiphialidica; assembly: GCA_020623665.1. NCBI lineage: Eukaryota > Fungi > Ascomycota > Sordariomycetes > Hypocreales > Nectriaceae > Calonectria > Calonectria multiphialidica. Next base: position 10,520 of record JAHVYC010000165.1, read on the forward strand.
CGGTACCTTTCTTGTCCTTGACCTTTCTTACCCCCCCAGTTCCAGCTAGGCAAGGCCGCCGACAGCAGACCAGGATGCCAATGGAGATTGGGGGACGAGCAGAAACACGATCGCCTTTGCTCAACGGCGGCCAATGCCCGTGCCGCAAATGGGCATGGTTTTGCCTTCCTTGCATGGTGCAGCTCCTTCCTTCCTGTGCTACCTGACCCGACCAGTCCAAACCTGTCCAGCACCACCCAGTCGCCGTCCTCTCCTGTCCTGTCCTGCCAGGGCCGGACTTTTCCATGCGCGAAGCCTGTTGAGAGCTTGCTACTTGCTAGACAGCCTCAGCGTTGAGAATTGTGATTGCATTGGATCCGCCCTGCAGGCTCCATATCGGTGTCGATCCGATAGAGGCTAGAAAAGAGAAGCATGGCAAGAATGAACAACAGACATGACAAACGAGAGCCTGCCCGACTAATGAGCGCTTTTCCCCTTCGTTTAGCAGCTATCTAGTTACCCTCGGGACCTGTCGCCGGACAACTCTTGGCCAAACCATTTTTTTTTTTTGGGTTGTGGAACTAGCAAGGGACGACGGCGCTACAACATGCCCGGCACGAGGGGCTAGTATGGAGACTCGGTGCACGTTGATCGTCATGACCAGCAAATCGAGGAGTGGGCAAAGGGCCCCGAGTCGGAACATGGCCGGCATCAACCTTTTTTTTTCGGCGCTGGCCACGATACGAACAAGTACGTAGAACCAAAATTCTTCAGAACTGCTGCTTCGTGCGCGTGGGAACATGGCATGACACTGGCCTCTTGTGCAGTCCTATCCGGTAAGTCAGCGAGTCACATCGGTCAGATCTCGCAGGAGGTGCCATCTCTGCCCGAGTGCTCAGAATCAATTGTGTCTAGTCCAATTGGACACCTTGGGTGACGGAGGCCAAGAGAGCGCACCCAGTACTGGCAACGGTTGAGCCGGTGGCTTGTTTCTTCACCCCTCAAACTCCCCGTCATCATCCTCTGGGACACATTGTTCGCTGGGTGGGTGCCCCTCCTGCTGCTAGGGGTGCGACGTGCTAATAATACTGAGAGAGTCCAGACGGGACTAAGGCACTCCAGCAGCTGCACGCGAGCGCGGCAGCGTGGCGGCGCAAGAGAGCAGCAGGCCAGCCCCATGTTCATGACGCATAAGGCCGTCGACGTCGATGAACCTATCATTAGCAACATGTGAATGAGACGGCCAATTTGGAGGCGACGAAAAAAAAATGAGGTTAACTGCAGTGAAACGCCAGCCCGCCGGTGCAGCGATGGGCCCCAAACCAAAACCAAAACAAGACCCCACGCCGCAAGCAGACTCGCCCGCGTGCTAATATACCGACTCGAGACGTGGTTGGTAAAGAAAAGAAGAAGAAAAAAAGGTCCCTGTTTCTCTCCGAGACTTCTGGGGGATGTCTGAGCTACCGCGGACGTTGTTGTCTTGTGTCTTGTACGTATCGTTACACGTACCTGTAGCTGCATTACGACTGAATTGGTTGGTTGATCAATTGAGTGCCTTGTTGAACTTTTGGGGGCCATCACCTCTTGCATCCCTCCCTCCTCTCTCCTCACGCGCAGCATGGCCAGAGCATCTGGACTGCCTTCGATGCGCCCACCATCCCGGGGCGAATGACAACCATCCGCTGCGCTGTTGTGCAGCTGTGCGGGCTGCAAAGGCGCTGCAGGCTCTATCCTTTCGGCTTGCCTCCTGTTTCTGCTAGTACGTTTGCCTCCCGGCGTATTTTTATTCGGCCCTGTGCAGCCCCACTAGACCAGAGAGCCCATGTCATGTAACTGTATGGAAGCTCAATTGCCTTCTACATTGACGCAACGCTGCACATCCCCATGGATCCCACATCCCACGTTCGCGCAGAGCACATGCTGGGAGCTTCATCTGTCAGTGGCACCACGCAACATGCGCTCCGGCCTGGTCGACGACCCCGTTTTTCGAGGAGCGAAAAGCACGAGAGGGGTCTCGGGAAACGGGTGACCTGAGCTTCACCAGCGGGACGGGCGGGAAGGTGTATGTATGGATAGGGATGGACTCGGCCGTACCAGTGCCAGCTCCAGCTTCAGCTCCAGCAACACACAAGGACATGAGTGAATCAACCAGACCGGGTAGGGGGGGCTGGGCCGATCTGGGATCATCTTTGTTTCTTGTCGTGCTGTGTTTCTCTCCGTCGTCTCCGACTTGGGGACCTGAGCTGGGGGCCTGCACACACACCCTTTCGCTGCTCTACCGCACAAGGCCCTCCAACCATGCCATCCACTTCCCTACCAGGTTGGCTTCCGAGCTTAATAAGAAGACCAGATGCACAAGGGTGTGTCGAGTGTGTGTGCGAGGAGGGGGGGTGCATCGTTCTCAGAAATCTCCCAGCCAGTTGCTCCGTGCTGCACGAAGGTACCTCTCTCTATGTCTCTGTCTCTGTGTGTGTGTGAGTTCTCCCTCTCAGTCTATATTTTTTAAATATTTTTTTCCCTCCCCCTTCGCCAGGTTTTCTGCCAATGCGCAACCCCATCCACATCCACAATCCCCCATCCATCCTCCCCCCCATGCCATGCCATGATGCCTAGTACATGCCATCCACGCCTGCGTCCACATCCACATCCACATCCGCGTCCACACCACCGCCCACGCCATCCCCCATCGCCTTGACCCAGCAGCCCTCGTGGGCGGTAACTCAATGAAGCTTTGCCATGCACGGACAATGGTACCAGGCAGAGGAGGTGGCAGACCCTGGACTCCATCCAGCTAGTCTAGTCCAAGTATAAAGACCAACTGGCTCTGCCTCTGCCTTAAGCCCTCCCCTTCCCGCCTATTGCTCGAATGGCACGAGATATGCAACGGCTCTCCATCCTGAGCTCGCAGAGCAACTCGTCTCTGCATCCTTCACTCTTCAACATCTCGTCCAGCTCCAGCTTCTTGCCATTGACGCTGCCGCTCCCTCCTCCTGCTCCCCCTCCCCGAGTTGCTTCCTCTTGACAAGCTTGCCCTGACTCGCCGCAATTCTTTGGGAGTGTACGATACGCTCCAAGGCGCATTTCTATTTCCTGTCTAGACTCAATAAAAGAAAATCTGTCCGCCGACCTAGCTTTCAGACCGCGCTCGTCGCCAGCTTCAAAGAGTTTAAACAAGTGCTTTCTTCCGCCATAGCATCTCTTCTCTCCCACCCTGTCTGTCAAAGGCTGCCTCACCCTCCTCCCCTATTCATCTACATACCCCAATTTATTTATTTTTTGGCTCCTCCGCAACCCGTTGTCAGAGCTTGATTACCTGCTACTCCCTACGCTCGTCAGCTTCACACTGCCCAGCTGTCCGATATCTCCGTATCGCCGCCGCCGCCGCCGTCGCCGCTCCTGCCAGCTCTGTTGGCCCGTTCGGCTCACGCTCAGTCCCTCCCTCCCCCCCGGCCGCAGAAGAATACGCCGCCGCCAAGCAGCGCAGCAGCAATAAACAGCCTGTCACTTTTGTGGTGCCGGCCTCTCTGTGCTCTGTGCTTTTGTGCTCTGTGCTCTGTGTCCAGCGCCGCACCGCTGCCATTTCCTCCCCCCTCCCCCCTACTCCCCACCGCGACCTGCTTGGTTTGGTTTTGAGGCTTTGCCTTGAGGCGAAAACCCTCTCCACCGCCATCCGGCAAAAGCCAACAAAAGACAGGCTCCGCGCGCAGCGCAATTCATCACATCAGAGTTTGCCTCAGACGCAAAACTCCACGCCTGGTTGACCCAGCGAAAACCCTCGGGTTCCACATCCTCCATCAGTCCCAGTCAGGTCCCCGTCAGTCCAGACGCCGGGCCCCAGCAATTGCGCTTGCGCCGCCTCTCGCTGCTGGCTCAGGTCTCGGGTTGTTAGTCGCGCCCCTCCCCAGCGACCACTCCCAGTTCCCAGTCCAGTTCCCGGGCTCAGTTCCTCCCTCTCCTCCGTCCCCCTTCGACCCAAAAAGCTGGGAACGTTTTGCGCGTGCGCTCGCGCCCACACCTCCAAAGCCGTTATATCGCCAGCCAACAGCTCCTGGGGGCGACCGGGCCATTTGCCGCCTTTTCTTTTCCAAACCACTTATTCACCATCCACCATTTAATCTTGTCGACGATGCATCGCAAGGCGCTCTGAGCCGCCGCCCGACCGTCGCAGGTTTCTTCTCGACTCTTGGGGCCAACCCGCTCCGCTCCGCTCCGCTCTGCTGCAAAGCATCCCACATCGACACCTCAACCTTCAAATCTTTCGATTCTCACAAAACCCCGACACCCCCGAACCCCCGACACTTCCCGACCGCACCGACCGTCTGCTAACATGTCGAGTTCTGCCTCTGGCGACTCGGGCGGCCGTGCAATGGAGTCTCGGACCGGCAGAAGCAAGCAACGTGAGTATCCCGATGCCCTCTCCCCCACCCCCTGTGCCAGCTTCACCAATCCTCTGCACCCTGGGCGCGACTTGTGCTTGCGCCCGGCCCCCTCTGCGCACACCTTATTCCAACGCCGCACATCAACGTTGCATCCCCTATCCCCCTTTCCGTCGTCCGGCGAGACACGTTCGTTGCAGATCCAGACCCACTGACCATGTCTCTCCCGTGTAGGTTACAACACCAAAGGAGAACGTCTCGTTGCCGGCATCGTGCCTCTCACATCCGATCAGAACTACGTGCTGTTGATCCAGTCCACCCGGAGAAAGGGATGGGTGTTACCCAAGGGCGGCTGGGAGTCGGATGAGACGTGCCAGGAGGCCGCTGAGCGAGAAGCTTGGGAGGAGGCCGGCATTGCCATCCAGATCAACTATGACCTCGGGGACATTGAGGAGAAGCGACCCCAGAAGTCCTCAAAAGACAGGTCAAGGTATCACTTCTTCGAGGGCACAGTCACCAGCGAGTACGCAGACTGGCCCGAGAGGCACAAGCGCGAACGCCAGTGGTTCACCTTCAGCGATGCCTGGGAAGCCCTGAGCTCCCGGCCGGAGCTCCAGGAAGCACTGAACCGATGTACTATGAACCGGCTCTAGCCCTCTGTGGCGAAAGCTTGATGAACTTTTTTCAACGTACTGGACCTTTCTTTTTTAACGTTCAGTCGTATACCCTTTCTTTTTTTGGGGAGCATGATGTCCTGGGCTCACCCGGAAAGCTCCCTTTCACAGCCCCCCCAACCCAGTTTAATAATGAAATGAATCGGGTTATTAGAGGAAAGAAGAAGAAGAGAAAAAGAAGAGAAAAATTATCTGGTCCCATGGAGGACTCAGGAAAAGGGGACCTGGGAAAAATATCTTCCATTTCTTTCAACCCTGGCTTTTCTTTTTTTGGTGCTCTGCTATGACAGAGAATTTTTTATCACATGTGCATCAATCCCACGGCGTTTACGGTTTGGACTATGATAGAGTATTTTACAGAAATCCAAAAACTCTGGCGGTGACAGCATAGCATGGTGCATACATGAAGACAGGGAAACGGATCTAGGTAGGGGGTGGCGAAAAAAAAAACACATACTAGGTAGGGACACGACTCAAAGGGCTTCGGTTGGTAATTTCGGGGGGCGGTCTAGCTCGTTTGCAAGGGCAGGCCAGCCAGACAGTGTGCGATTTTTGGAAAAAGAAACCAACCTTAATCGAATTTCAGAATAAATGCATCGCGCATTTCGTGATTGACCGAATTGAGCAACTCGACGTGGCGTTTTGCGCGCTGCACGTTGGCCGACCCAGACTCCTCACTAGGGAGAAAAAAAAAAGTTATGGGACTAGATCAGATGAGATGGGATGACGCATAAACGAAGTCACTGATGCAACAGTACAGGCTAATCTAGATGCTGATGGTGGCCGTACCCCGCCAAGCTGGCCATGACTGCCCCTCATTCGCCCCTCCATTGACTTTGCTCGCCTTGTATGCCCCGCATCCAACGGCCCAGCAACTCACTGCAAGTGACGTGAGTCACATGAAATCGCACGTGATTCTCTCTTATCGATAACGCGCACGGCAGGTCTGCTGGGTCGACGTTTGGGGCATGCGTCGACGACCACAGACCATCCGAAGCAACTCACAGATCCAAGTCCCGCTCGCTCAGCCATGCTCATATGACGAGCAAACCCGGTGGAGAGAGAGTTTAATGGAACCAGTCTGAACCCGCGAAACCTGATAACGCAACGATCTATCCCATGATATAATGGAGAACCTCTCCATCAACGATGCCCCTCCGCAGGGGGGCCCTCCACAAGGCCGCGGCATCCCTCAGCCGCCACCTCAGCTGCCCCCTCAGATGTTCACTACCGCTGCCCAGTTGCTGGATCTTACCGACAGTATGGCTCTCCCGTTGCATTTTCGCGCTTTGCGCCCGTTGCGTTGCCGCTGAGACGGCTTCGCGCCAGGGGGGGGGGGGGAGTGTGATGTTGGCGATAGTGGAACCATGATGTGCTGACGGAACCCCAACCATCTAGAGAAGCTCTTGATCGCCCTGCGCGATGGAAGGAAACTCATCGGAGTGCTAAGGAGCTGGGACCAATTCGGTGGGTGACTTTGCGCAATTCCTTGAAAGTGTTTCCCCGAGGCTCTTGCCGAGAGGGAGACGTCGAGAAGCCCCCGTGAAACATGGCATTGAGGACGCCCGTTCTGACCTTTTGTTCTTTTGCCAACCGCTAGCCAACCTGGTTCTCCAATCAACGACTGAGCGCATCTTCGCCACGGACCCGGCCTCGGCGGGCTCCGACCGACCGACCGGCCTGTATGCCGACGTCTCGCACGGCATCTTTCTCGTGCGCGGTGAGAATGTGCTGCTGCTTGGCGAGATTGACCTCGACAAGGACGACGACCCGCCGCCGGGCTATGAGCTGGCCGAAGTGGACCTCGTGAAGCGCCTGGCCGAGGAGAAGAAGGCCGCGGACAAGCTGCGCGAAAAGTCGAGGCTGAAGAAGCTCGCCAAGATTGGCTTCGAGGGGGAGAGCCTGGGGGATATTTTGATCTAGCGCTATGGAAACGAGTCACGACAGGATTAGCTTCACGGAATTAACACAGGAAGGGGTGCGCTGGAAATAGAAGGTAGTCTGCGGTAAAGGGGGGGTTATTGCATGGTTTATGAGAAAAAAGAAAAAGGGATGCAGTTGTTTTGCTCCGGTCAGAAGACAAGGGGTTACTGGGCAGAATATTGTGAAATGCCCTTTAGCCGATATCCAGATGAGAATCGCTGCTCTCCATGCTGGAGGCAGTTGGCTCTAGGAAGCTGGAACCTTGCGGCCACGAGATAGAAGGTTGATTTAACATGACTATGACTGTTGATGACCACTATTAGCCCTGAATTTTTTGGTAGAAACTGGTGAATCCCATGGCTTTTTGTAAACCAATGGAGTTCTTTGGTGGTAAAGAGCTCTTCATACCAGTTTATGAGTAGCCATGAGAATGAAAGTTGAGAGTGATAACGAGATCGACTGATAAATGACCCATTCACCACAATTGGTATCCTTCCAATAAAATGAATAGACTTGACTTGACTAGAATTAACTATTGCAGAATATGACAGGGGGCGTTGGAATTAGGTTTGTCCAATGAGGATGAATCTCGCAAACCGTATAGTCTTGCAATGAATCATTCGATACCTCTTGACACCAATCAACGAGACGAAATTCACTATGTACAACTAACCACACAACTGCCTATACAAATATTGTTCCATGTTATAAACAGGATATTCGAGTTTTAATTTTCTGCTGTTGCTGACATGCCTACCCCCTGTGGACATGAACTGCTCTCCTGAGGAAACCAGAGCTGATGACACCAATATGAGTTAGATGAGCGAGTGAGGGAATCAAGCTCCCCTTTTTCCTTTCTTTTAGATATTGGCAGCCGCTACATTTGGTCTCGCTAAAATGATGCTCAATGCCAATATGTATTAGAGCCCTGTTTTTTAACAATAACAGTAGGGCGAATACATCAACGTGATGTCTTTTTACTCGTCTGTCTCATTTGGACAACAATAGCATCAATGTCACATAGATGGTCTGGATGAGGGCAACGAATGAGGCGCCTTTCCATTACTTCGCAGTTGAATGATTGATCAGCATAGTGGACCAGCAACCAACATCAGGAGCGGCCATGTCCAATTTTTCACACGGGGGCGTGAAGTTCTGATCCGACTGTTGGTATCCAAATGACGAAGTTTCATATTATAAATAACTAAGGTAAATAATTATAGAATAAAATATAAATAACTTTTTAAATAAAGAAAGAAACAATATATACCATAAAATCCGGGTGAGAGTAGAAGTTATTCCCAAATATCTAACGCAGCTTTGCTCGGATAACCTAACTGGGCTGTGCGTGGTACATGACTTTGAATCAGAACTTATTGCCACCCACTGTGGCCATGATCAGAACAGATCAAAAAAGTCTATCCTTGTTCAAACTCACCAAACAGTCAACTTCACGGTTCGCTGTACACAATTGTGTAAGAGGCCATAAAACAAGGTTTACAGACCTTCTGCAATCTCCCAACTCGAGTTGGCATTTCCCACTGGGTCAAGCGGAGCGGGAAACTGTGTTCGCCAAACTCACCCCCCGGCACACACGAGTGGCTCCATGGCAACGTCAAACTCTAGATGCCTGGGAGCCCCGTCTCCGAGCCATGGCTCGAATGGACCGTACCGTATTTTTTGGGAGGTCGTAAAAACAAACACAGCATTAGAATTACCTACGATGAAACCTTGGACCGTAGATAGAGTCCTGGGTCACCCTCGTAAAGGCACCTCACTTCTCGCCAACTCAGATTATACAGTACAGGTACAACCAACAGATACTTTAATCGTGCCATAATTCCTCACATACTCTCCCTGTAGAAAAGGCAGTACACTAAAGTACAATTGCCCGTGGGTTCATCAATGTATAAACATGGCCCAATCAACTGTCAGCAACATGATACTGTGGGAATCATGGGTCCAAAATGGTGCAGAGAGAGCAGGTTTGAGTTTTTTTTACATTAATATACATCAACTTAAAGTTGTTTTTCAGGTGGGTGGAGTCTCGTCGGCTCATTGTTGTACACTATCCCGTCTTCATCCACGGGAAACTCTCTCTTACAGTGGTTAATACAATGTTAGGTTATGAGTTACCAGAACGCCTCTCGTTTAAGTCATTCATCACCCAGTCTTTCCTGTTCCTTTCTTTTTCTTTTTTTACCGACCTCGATTGGCCATTCTTTGTAAGTATTTATTTCAGCTTTATCCCGTCGGGAAGCCTTCTACCCCGGCGGCCGTCTCCTCAACCTTTCAAACATCGGTATGGGGGTATCGCCGGGGCCTTTTATGCCCCCTAACAGCCAGTCTGTTAGTCCTACAAATTTTGCGCCCACTCCGCCCTCCCAATCACCTCCGGCCTGTGCCTGCTCAATGGTGTGACTGAGAATGCGCCCTTCGGCGTCGAAATCGAAGATGAACAGGCCGGTGAAGGCCTTGTCGGGAGCAACACCACGGCCAATGAAGGGTAGCGAGCGGGCAATGGCACTGACGGTGCTTTCGTTCTTTTCAGAGTCTGAGGTTTTGCGTTTCTCGCACCATCGTACGACAAGCTGCTCGGGAATGGCACCAGGTCGGCGGGGCAGAAAAGTCAGAGGTTCACATGTCATGCGCTCAGCGAGGATTTCGAGGCGGACATTGCCAATAATGGGCATCCGGTTCCAGGCAATTGGCGAGGTCCAAAGGGCAGCATTGTAGGCGACGCGGCCGGAGACGGTGGGGAGGTGAGGATGTGTCGAGGGAAAGAGGTGGAGTGAGATGTTCGGAGCGAGTATGTCATGAGGGAGAGGTGATTGAAGGAGAGTCGGCAATCGTTCCTGGAGAGTACGCAGAGCTATGAGGTAAAGGGCGTGTTAGCATCATGAACGGGTTTTGGGGGGAGTGCAGCGTAACGGCGTTGGCGTACTTTTGCCCAACTTAGCTTTATTGGGATCATTCGGTCCCTCGGGCCCAGATGCAACCCACCTCAAGCCCGTCGCATCGAAATAGGCTTGCGATAAAGGCTTGCGCTCGTCGAGGCAGGCATGGTTTCGAGACGCCTGCTTGGAAGAGGCGACTTGAGCTTTGGCCGGGCTGTATCGGGAGAGGTTGCGACGGCGGGCGAGGGGCGAAGGGTGAGGGCGTCGAGGCCGGCCGGGACGGCGGAGGATGGTGCGGATTGGCGCGGCCATTGAGTGGTCAGCGCAGCGGAATGGGCCACCTCATGGAATCTTGCGGGGACCAGAGGATAGAGAGGAATAGGGATAGTACACTGCGAATAGGGCTGGTCGGGTGAAGCTGTTGCCTGGGTGCTGTAGCGGGAGCAAAGAAACGTGATGGACTGGTTCGAGGTCGATGATGCTGTAGCCCAGTCCACTTTGGGGAACGGTTGGAGAGCAATAATGGGTAAAGCCGGGTTGGCTGGAGCATCAGCATGGGTAATCTGCTTAATTTTTTTTTTCCTTTCTTTTTTTTTTTTTTTTTTTTGGGCACTTTGTTCTCTCTATCTGGGGGGCGCGGTACCTCTCCACCGAATTTTGGCTGAGAGGGTACAACATCTGTCACAGGCAGCAAGCTGATTGGTCGGAGCGACAGCAGAACCAGAACCTGGGAGCAGCTGTGCCACATGGGCGGTTGTGGCGGGGCGGGTCCCCTCCGAATGACACGGGAGCCAAGACTGCGAGGGGATGGGACGAACCTGTCTTCGCGGGGGATCCACAAGGACAAGAAATGGTGCAGTCATGGGCGGCTACATGACTGCATGCTGATGCCGTTGGCTTACGATGGTCCATCGACGACAGCTATAGGGCCGCCATAGGACCGCCAGAGGACAGTCGTAGGACAGCCGCAGGATAGCCGTGGAAAACGGGACCGGGCTCATGACTCCCTCCCGTGCCGTGGGGGACGGCCGAGGCTTCTGAGAGCCCATGCCGCACGTCGAGATGGCCACGGGATGTGCCATCAACCTCGCCGCTAGCAAAGACAGCTGGCACCGTCTGGCTGGCGGGCTAGTCGTTATCTCCCATGTTTTGCTGGACAACTCGAGTCGTCCCCAAGTGCCGCGGCCTGGTCAAGCATGGTCGAGCAAGGTCGAGCAGGGTCGAGCAGGGTCGAGCAGGGCCAAGCAGCTGCCGTAACTGGCACGTCGACATGATTCATGATGCAGAGACGACTTCTGGATGCAGCGTGATGGCAGCCTACTATCTCGGCATGCCACACGACGATCTGTACTTCGGACAGCTAGGTACCAGGGGTGAAGGGGGTTCCGTCATATTCGGGTGTGATCCTTTGGTGCGCCGTGGCCAGTCACATGCTCTGCGCCTTGATTTGCATGCCAGATGACAGTTGAGTGAATGAAATACAAAGAGCGAAGGCGAATAGATGTCCAATGCATCGTGCCGATGGAAAGTCTAATAATAAAAAAAGGCCCCGAAGCAAGGCTGTCACCGGCACCGGCGCTGGCTCCCCTCGGACTCGCAAACCCCCCAAAATAGATGACGGGCTTTCTCATTTCCCACGGCCTCAAAATTAGACAGCATAGACAGAGTACGTAAGTTTGCACCCAGGATGCCCCGGGCCTGACGCTAAAGGGGAAGCGAGGGGACTTTCCCACCAACGTGGCTGCCCAGCTTCCGGGCCCCATAACTTCAACTGCAATACGACATTAAAGGCACAGGACTCGCATAATTGGCACAGTCGAGCACTCCGTGCCTCCTGACACGGAGTGCACAGCCTCGGAAGCGACAGACAGGGTTTCCGTCTCGTTTCCCAGGCACTGGACTGCAGCGTGTGCGGGCTGCAGCGTGTGGACTACAGCGCACATGGCGTGGGATGATATGGTTTGGTTATAGTGGTGGTGGTGGGCGGGTGATTAACTCCCTAGTGGCAGTGGCATCGGCAGCGGTAGTGGCAGCGGCATTGGTAGTGGTATTGGTAGCAGAGACGGCAGCAGTGATGGCAGAACCGACAGCGAGTGAAACGCCGACTGACAGTGGATGAATGCCCTCCCGGCTTCCCTTTGTTCCTCCTCCCCCGTATTCCCCAAAATGCCCCCCCAAATGGCACTCCAAATGCCACCCCCGGCGCAGATATCACGTGACTCTATCCACCGCCTCATTCACCTTTTGGGGCCCTGGCAGACCGGCCTGGGGTGGCCTAGTCCGGACAGTGTAGGTACGGCCACTCACTAAACTTGGTGCCGCTGGCGTTGCCTTGCGCTACGTTTGCGTTTTGTCTGCCCTTTCCCTGACGTACTTTGAGCCTCTGCAGCCTGCGCTCACTTGACCTCCTCCACCATCACAAAACCACCATCATCATCAGCCCGCCCTCGCCATCCCCCATCGGCCCCTACTCACGACGTGCACGCCGCTCTCCGCATCACCATCTGCATCTGCATCTGCATCCTCGTTCAAGCCGCCGCCGCCGCACCTCCCGCCTCGCTCTCATCTCTTTTCCGCGACCACCGCTGCTCCCGCCACCATGAACCCCGAGTAGTACGCCACTCCGCCTCCGTTGCGATAGCCTCCTGATCCCCAACAACATGACGCTGACCCGGCCTCCAGAGTCTCCCCCCTCGTCCCATCGCCCGGGCGCCCCCAGGGCCGCCAGAGCTTTGGTCCCGCACGCGAGCTTGCGATCATAGTTTGCCCTTTTTTCTAACCCGCCCTCGTCCCCCAGGTACGATTACCTCTTCAAGCTCCTCCTCATCGGTGATTCCGGTGTTGGAAAGTCTTGCTTGCTCCTGCGATTTGCCGACGACACCTACACCGAGTCGTACATCTCCACCATCGGTGTCGACTTTGTACGTTCCTGTCCCTCTCCGCAACCTCTCGTTGCTTCTTCCGCCCGACCACGCCATCGCTGACACCTGTTTCAGAAAATCCGAACGATAGAGCTCGATGGAAAGACCGTCAAGCTCCAGATTGTACGTCCCATCCCTTAGCCCCTCATGCCGCAACTTCTGCGAGCACAGTACTGACACCACATCCCTTCGCAGTGGGATACCGCTGGTCAGGAGCGATTCCGAACCATCACCTCCTCGTACTACCGTGGTGCCCACGGTATCTGCGTTGTCTACGATGTCACCGATATGGACTCTTTCAACAACGTGAAGCAATGGCTCCAGGAGATCGACCGATACGCCACCGAGGGTGTTAACAAGCTACTGGTCGGCAACAAGAGCGATATGTCGGACAAGAAGGTTGTCGAGTACTCAGTAGCCAAGGTTAGTAGTTCTTTTTTTCTACTTCATACGCCTCAACAATATTGGAGCACTCATCCGTCCCCCTCATCCCCCGGCTACCAAACATCCTTGAAGCATACATAGACCCAGCCGCTGACCCTCGACCACAGGAATTCGCCGACAGCCTGGGCATTCCCTTCCTTGAGACCTCTGCCAAGAACGCCAGCAACGTCGAGCAGGCTTTCTTGACCATGGCCCGCCAGATTAAGGAGCGCATGGGTACCACAACCGCCAACAACACCAAGCCCAGCGTGCAGGTCGGCCAGGGCCAGGGCGTTGGTAACAACTCCAACCAGGGCTGCTGCTAAACGCACTGTTTGCACTTTCAAGGCGAAGCAGGATGACGGAGTAAGGCCGGGTTAGGGCAACGTCAGGGACATGATCGGACGGGTTCAATTGCGATTTTCGTTTCTCCGCTTTGCTCTTCGCCCCCTTATTTCTGCGCATAGACCAAATCATGTTCACTTGGATCTCGCTCTCCATCAGACGCAAATCACGGCACTTCCCCCCTCCATTTGGCATTCTGGAAGACGGTATTTATTTCGGGTCGGCCGTGCGGGGACCCTCGACGGCATTGCAAAGCAGAGGAACCATGACAGACAGACTGGAAGGGCTAGGCAAGGAAGTTTGTTTCCTAGAGATTTCTAGGGAAGGGTGTGCGAACATCACGATGGCAGATTTCTTTCAACACGAATGGCTGGGATGTGTGCGGGTTGCGCGAGTGTATTTTCTCTCTTCCTCTATCTCTCTTTTGCAAATTCGAAACATTGGGGAGATGTTTATTTGCACATGTTTCTTTATGCTGCAGGATCCCTTTATCTGCTTGGTCGGTAGTGTGTCTGGTTTCTTGCACGCTCCACCTGCTCAAGGGATGCTTTGCCCCGCGTCACGATGTCATGGTCTTTTGTCGCTTTCTTCTCGAGCCCCCAAGCCTAGTTCGACTTTCTGTCTCCTCGACATTGGAGGGGGGAGGATATGGGGATCTGGGCATCATTTGGTTGAATCGTCTTGGTATTTTTTGGTCATCTCTCTGTCTTGGTATTATGATTTGGTATCCCGGCTTCTGTTTTTTTTAACTTGGATGTTGTCATTGTGTGTATGCAAGGATAGAGTATTCTTAATACAGGGGGAATATTCTCTTCTATATACAAACCCGGGAAATCATGCATGACGAAACTTTGAATGTCGCAGCCATCATATCCGCCTCCTCCAAGCCGAGAGTCCTCGCGGTCGCAATGGGGAAAATCGACTTGGGCCATTTGGGAGGAGGCGGCCGCAACTGCGTCCCCTCTGCCTGTGGTGACCCTGCGTATCACCTGCCAGTCTTGCCCAGTGTTCTAGGCAGAAATGAACAATTTACCCTCTCAAAGCTAGGACTATTTACATACATCCAGAGCGGGAGTCGATTGGTCCAAACGGCCGCCCCTAGTGCATTGCGCAAGGGTCAGTCTAGACAGTCAAAGCTAAATTCCACATGCCAGAGCGCTTTTCGGAACCGCCGCTATGAAACAGTCAACTACCTGCCACTTGCTAAGACTAGACTATGTTAGCAACTCAGCCATGTCTCACAAAAAGATTGGGACCCTGAAAGATACACTATCTAGGGGACAATGTGGGGGGGCAGGTAAGGTGAGCAGAATGATGGCATGTCTTCAAAACAACAGATCTCACCTCATTTCACTTCCAACAGGCACATGTGAAGTCACGCGTTAGGGTAGGATAGATTTATTCGATAAAAGGCTGGAGGGTGCTTGCTCTCCTGGTAATAGAAATTATGACATATAGAACAGAAGCTATCTTGAGCAGTAAGACAAAAAGGACATTGCTTAACAAAAATAAAAAGAAAATACAAAAGCAAGTGCAGCGTGGCAATCAAAAGTGTCTTGCACAAAACGTCCCTTCGGTGACTCTTTTCCTGTCCGACGTTCGTAGGGTATTGTTTCAGTTTTCCGACCCCCGATATTTGATACATGTAAAGAAACTTGTCCAGAGTAGACACTGTCATTAATCATTAGGCCTAGCGGCCGTAGTTGTGAATTAGTAGTGGGAGATTACGCCAGCCCGAGGAACTTGAGTGCCTTGCGGCTGTTGCCTTTGCGGGGTTCTTTTCTCCTCACAAGGATAGGCATGATACGCCTGTCTTCCTGGTCCCAGTCGCTATCGCTCAGGTCCACTGTGAGAATTGACTGACTGTCAACTGTGGAGGGCTTGCGACGTGACCGACTTCTTCCAAGTTTGCTTTTTGCGGACCTGACGGTCTTGATTGTCTCGGCAAGGGAAGGGGTTCGAGACGGGATAATCGGCGATGGGGGAGGCCCAGTACCGAGCTTCGCAGTCAAGGCCGGCGACAAAGCCGGGCTCTGAGGGCCTGAGGGTACTCGGGGAAATGGTGAGAAAGATCCTTGTAAAGGAGCCGGTCTTGCCTTGTCCTTCTTGGGTGTTGACTTCTTGGGCTCCTCGGGAGTGTAGAAGTCTGACGTCTCACAGAGGATCTTGAGCACAGTGGATATAAATGTGGCAATTTCCGAATCACTTGCAGTGGAGGTGAGGAGGAAGTTAGCCTTGGAGACTGTAACGTCAGATGGACCTGATGGTGAGAGGGATGCTCCATATCGACCCGTGCACCCCTGATCCAAGTTGCTGTTGATAGAGCCTGATCCTCGAAGATTTGTGAAAGGCAAATCCTTGCTGTTCGAATCCACAATTTGAGCCACTTTCATGAGATCAACGCCAACAAGCTTTTGGAGGGCGAGCATGGTGGGGAGATGCTCTGGGGGGTACTCCAATAGAAGAAACTTGACATCTGTGTGGAGAGCCAAATATGTCTCGAGGTGAGGAATGATTAGGGTGGCCAGAAGGTAACAGTTGGTGAATGGATTATCATGGGTCTGGCTTGTAAGTGGCTGAGCAGTGAAAGCCTGCATAGCATTGGCAAGAAGGTATCTGTCACAGATTAGCTGGAAACTCGACAAATATGCAAGAGTAACAAACCTAAAATCCAGCCTGCCACTTCGGCTCATACCGCTGGACTTGGTACCAAGCTTCTCCAGTTGGCCAGTGATGACTGAGGCGTAGTCCTTTTTGACTCCTCGTTGAGCTCCAATGGCAAATATTTGGTCCATCCTCCGACTGCTTTCCTGGGAGTTGCTGGCATCGGCCTCACGGAAAATCGGCCTCCATAGGCCTTCAAGCTCTGGGAGCAATGGGAACTGGAACTGACGGTAACCCTGAGTCTCAGGAGGGAAATGCACTTTCAAGATAGATCGCAGAGAGTTCTGGATGGCAACAGCAGTCTGCTGACCAGTGATTTTGAACTCATGAATTTTGTCTTCCAACTCCAAAAAAGGAGAAGGCGTACGAGCCGGCGTTGGTGGTCGTTCCACGTTGACTGTGGGGGTCTTCTTATGCATTGGCTTGGTTTGGGGCCAGCTTGGCTGAACATAGGCAAATGGGTCGTACTCTTCTGTGTAACTATTGCGCGCAAGAACCTCGACATCTCGCTCGTGGAAAGAGTCATCAATACAATCAGGGTCCTCAAGATTGTGAGATGTCGGCGTCCCGGGGAGGGAGACAAGGGTGTCATCGACTTCAGAAGGAGCAGATGAGTGTGAAATAATTGGGTAATTGCCACTTCGGAAACCCCGAACCACAGATCCCAGGATTCCATCCACAACTTCGTCCCTGAACAGAACGACAAGGTCTTCGAAGAAAGGTAGTGCCGGTTTGAATGGCGCGTCCTGATCAGCAGCGTTATCAGCATCAGTGCCGCGATCCACGTATGAGGCCCTGGCGGGCTTGCGCTTCTTTTCCTTAGGAACGGGGGCCACCTTCACCGTAGGTCGACTCGACCTGACGACGATGGTCCGTGGTCCCTCGATATAGCTCAGTCGGCTTGGGCGTGCGTCCTTGGCGCTGGTGATAACCATGCAAGAGTGGCGACGAGCACCATCAGAAGTCGTCTCTTGTTCGAACCTATCTTCAGTTTCTCTCTCCAATTCTGCAGTATCGGAAGGAATACAAAGGTCCCTGTACTTGGGGGCAGCAGGATAGATACGGTCAAGAGATTTGACTCGGGTAAGGCTCATTCTGCGACCAGAGAGTCTCATGTCTAGCAGGGCAGCCTCACCATACACGACGTTATCTGCAGAGCGAATGCTGAACACATCAGACCTGGGCGTGAAAACCTCTGGGCCAAGTGGTGGCTGCATCATCTTGGCCGCATACGCTTCACCAATACAGCTCGGTGATCGGGGGAAGGGCATCTGGGGGGAAGGGGGTTGGAGGTTTGTGAATCCGGGAAAGACTTCGTCCAATGGCTTTTCATAATGTGTGATGGCAAAGATGGATGTACGGGATGTACGGGAACTGCGTTGCGAAGCTCGGTGGGAGTAAACATCATCCACAGCCTCGTCGCATACACTCTCCGTCTCCTCTTGCTGACCTTTGGCGCCAAAAACGAAGAAGGGTGCAGCGTCACCAAAGTTGTCAGCATAGCCGTACAAAGGCAAGCTATTGCTCCGAGGACGGAAAACGCCGGTTGAGTCCAGCTCGTTGTAGGGTTGCAGGTTCGCCGTTTGTCGATCCAAGGCGTCAGCAGCCCGCATGGCTCTGATGATGGGATCCTCGGACTCGTCATTGAAATCGTGTTCGCCGAAGTACTCAAATGTATTTCTTGATCTCCAATTGCGCGCGGGGTCCTCGAGGCCGCTGAGGCCCTCCTTGACTAGGTAGTTGAAGATGGCCTCGGCCTGATCGTGGTCACCGTCCGTCTCGTGGTCCATAATGGCTTTGATACACAGGGTGTGTGCACCAGGTGTGCCTCCGTTCATGAATACTAGGCGCTTGCTGTTTGGCGTTGAGCCTTGCAAAAAGGTCTGGGCGACTCGATTCCGGGCAACCAGGGCGTCGTGTGTCTTCTTGACGAAGAGTCGTGCGTCGAAGCGGTCCTGCAAATCGCCGTTTTTCGAAACATAACTCTGGATGCTCGGGAGAATAAGAATCTGGGGAGAGGTGGGAAGTAATCGTAGCTGGGTCGAGATTGTCTCAGAGTGACCCTCGAAAGCCACTATACTTCCGAGAATTTCCTTTTCGGCCGCCATGGTGTTTTAGACGTGGTATTCAGAATGATGTGAGTCTGAGACAAGAAAAATGAGGATGCCCGAGATAAGGAGGCAGCTATAGAACGAATTATACCCAAAGGAGCGCTGGGTATGGTGGATGCATAGGTAACTATGTAAAGAGGGAACGTGAGACCATAAACATTCAGATCGGGAGCATGCTTTGCGTCCCAAGTAAACAGTTGATGAATGTATGTAACGGAGATGGAAGATGCGACACCTCGCAAGGGCGGGGCTTGACAGCGAGGAGTGGGTGCTTCAAGCCAGTGGTCGCTTGTGCCAGGCGAGGGCGAGGGTGAAGTTGAGGGTGAAGGTGAAGGTGAAGGTGAAGTGGAGGAGGGATGAAGGATGGCCTGGGTCTGGGGAGGAGAGGAGGAGATATTCTCGGGCAGATGAAAGCAGATGTCGTTCAAACAGACGAGGACGCAATCGAAGAAAGAGCGAAGCGGCTACCTTAGTATAAGACGGGAGGAAAGAGACCGGTCGACGGCACAACGGCACCTACTCCGTAGCTACAGCAAGTGCAAGTGCCATGCCATGCCCCGTTTGCGTCGCCGTGGTAGTCTCTGTGTCTCTAGTGTCTACCTGCCTACCCAACCCGTACACCACCCACAACCCAGGACCAGGTGGAAAACCCTGCAACGAGCCACTACTGCATCAAGACGCAAGCCACGCAAGGGCGAATTCGCCGTGTCCGTGTGCATCCCCACGGACTCGACGGATGGAGGGCGAAGCATTGGCCACAGACGGCGTGCTAGTCGGAGGTTTTCTTTTTGCTGGGCTCTTCTTCGACAGGGCTCCAGACGGCCCCGACACACCCTGTCCACCTTGTTTTCCCTGGCAGGTCGAGGCTTGGGACTGGACAGCTGCATACCGGCAGTGTAGGCAACGGCACCATCCCGGCAGCCGCCCCAGAGCAAGCCACAGCGGGCCCCTGGCCAAGCACAAACCGGATTACTGTGTAGGCAGGGTCTCGCATGCGACCAGCCCGACAGGGGCCCCAAAGGCCTTACGACCTGGCAATCTTGGAGAGGGGACATCCCACGGCTTGGGTTGGCCAACCAGCAGGGGGGATCAGCGACAAAAGGTCGGCAGGGGCAACAGGGCCCGGCCAACTCCCCACGTCGACGTCGACGTCGAGCTGCTAGCTGGTTTCGACATATTCACGAGCCTACATAGGTATGGTTTGGCGTGGCACTATCCCAAGGGAATATTATTATGAATTACCAGGCCTCCGGTGCCACTGACAGAACCCCCCATCTTAGACATGGGCGCTTGTGCAGGTCATGGAAACCGACCCCGTTCTGGTGCATATCTTGTGTCCAGTGAGCAGCTGCCATGGCCTCAGCATGCCTTTGAGACTCGTTGCCGTAATCAAGTGATACAACGGGAAGCAAGGGCGAGGTCAGATGCAGAGAGCAGATTCGTCATACGAGGGTTAGAGACACAGGCTCCGACTGTTTTTCTGCAGACCACGTTGTACCGTTGCATCGTTGCAGCGGCGAATCCAAGACACGGCTGGGTTGGTCGAGACACTGCACCCAGGGCCATTACCAACGGCATTCAGCACAATCATGCCACCATTCCTGATTACGCCTGCATACCGGTGGTCGTCACAACTAATACATAACAGACCATGCCCAGCTACGAGGCATGGGAGGAGATTACTTCTCTCTTGTTGCCCCGGGTTAATTGGGATGTGATGTTTGCTCTTCCACCGACAGTTTGTCAACAAGGGGAGCTAGCCCGGAGCTGGAAGCCTCCAAAAGCTAACGAAAAAGTAAAATCGAACGCGGCCCCGTCCAATCCTTGGTCCAGTCCAAAAAGTGATAGGTCAATTGCCGCTCTAGCCCAAATTCAAGTGCCATAGGGGCTTAATAGGACCGCATGGGTCCCAATCATGACCAATACCCACGTCACAACCAGGGGGGGACGTGATGCTGGGGCCAAGCCTCTCATCCCCTCTCCAACTTGCTCGAATCGTCGACGAATTCCGGGATCCTCCTTGTCACCTAACTTACTGATGCAGGTCCCTGTGCCGATCAGCATTCGGGATGGAAGTCGTACCTGTAAGAGAAGCGAACATCTGTGAAATGGCGCCAAATCGTCAGTCGGGCCGCCGTTTTTCGGGCCGCTGTCGTGTCGAGAGCGTGCGTGCCGCATGGTCGCGATTCCCTTCGAGGGTGGGTTGCGAGGCTTGTCCAACTGGGGTTTTTTCGTCCGATGGTCATTTACTCAGCCGGTCTCGAATTCTCTCGGGTGCCACCTTGGCTGCGTTTCACAGATGTAACCACTTGAAGTGTTCGCTCGGCGCGGCTGCTGTCCCTCAACTGCGAATTTGTTTGCAATGTACGGCTCCCGAACTGCCCTGAGCTGTTTGAAAAAGCAATGGCCAGGTCCACTAGACAGGGGCAGGCCAACGAACTGGGATCTTCCCGTCAAACGAGCTCATAAGCGACGAGCGAGGCCCCCACAGCTCTCCCTCTGTCTTCATCACGGTGGGCCGCACTCGGTGGGAAGCACTCGGTGGGAAGCCGATGCAGGCCTTGATTGCACGGCGTTCTCGTCTGGATTCTTGCGACGCCGGATTGTTTTGAGATGCCATCAATCTTGAGATAGTGGTGGTCTGCACTTTACCAGCCAGGCGCGTGCGTGTCCGTGTCCGTATGGGACATTGATAGATATTTGAGACAATGGCTGGATGCACCTCTATATTTTAGCCATGCACAGGCCAGTTGGGACTCAACTGCCTCACTTCCTACCAAAGAATGAATGCATTATCCCTCTTCGTATGTTATAAAGAGTGGATCAGCCATGTTACCTCTCGAGGAGAGATTTACAAGGCCGCCGACAACTTCCGCTTACCGTGTGTGCTATGCAAGATAGCGTGTTTTATCCAACATTGGATCGGCAGTCGGCAATGTGTCGTCCACCACACTGCTGGGTCCCATGCCTTTCTCGCCAGGCTGGCTGGTCAATAGCGTCTGGAGTTGGCGACCTGATCGTCGTCCCGTTACAAACTCAAAGGGTCTACCGGCGACCAGTGCCACTTTCAACCACTGCAAGTCATGAGACGACGGATATGCAGTCGAACATGACTTGAATCTTCCATGCTTTGGCCTCCTAGATTTTCAACGTCTTGTTGCGCTTAGGCTCGAAAAAAATTCGAAACGAAACGTCAAAAGATCGATCGCCCAGTTGAATATTTCCCTTCGTGGAATGGCTGTCCCCTCTTCCCGCACGCACGCGCCAGCTCCTGAACCCCTCGTTGCAATCCTACGCTAAGTCCACAGTGATCTCTCCCCCTCTGGCCGGGATCATGGGTTTTCCTCAACAGCACCGTCTCTGTCAGCTCCTGCAGGTGTTGTCACTGAAACCAACCTCTAAACCCCATTCCAGCTTGCTTGCGAAATCAAGTGCATTAGCATACTGACCGCCTGCAAGGAGATGATAGACTGGCTTTAAGGCGGTATTTAGTGTAGACTAGCGATGCAAATCCCCTTCTACCGGCTGGGGACTTCCCGGCAGCTCCCCTCCCCGATCAGGAGAATGCGACCCCAGCAGACCGATCGAGACCCGATTTCCTGGGTGCGCTGCATCTCGCAGATATTAATCCCCAGTCGATACGCGAGCGTCGCATTGACGACGGCACGTGTACAGAGGTACCGTGGCAGATAAAAAAAAATGAAAAATGAGCAGAAGAAAATCCACTCTCATCATTTATTTCAACAGTTTGTAGGCAATCGAACGGATCGGCCGATCCAGCAATCGTGATCGATTGATCAAATCGCAACGCTCAGCGACCAGCCCTCAGTAGAAACGAGAGAGGGCGAAGATGAGTTTGCGTCGTGATCCCTTGACCCAGAAATGCGACCGCGCTAGCGGAGCTGAGTCGTCGTGAATAGCCGCCATGTTTGCTATACAGACGCTTGGGCTTAATATGGATGCACTTATCCGTCGTAATTAATATAAGATACGACATCTGCGGTGTTACCAGCAGACGGTCCCTTACATGGTACCTACATATGCGGTACAAGCTCCCGACATGCCCATGCATACGACGGAATGATCGGAGAGAGGTGCAGCACATCGGCCAAGATCCAGGTTCCCGAGGGCAATTTTACGCGAAAAGCAATCTGAGCGACCTGGGAGGGGCTCAGCGAAGGGAGCGTACAGGCATCCTGGTCAGCGCCAGCCCCAGACGCGAATGAGCAACAAAAAGAAAAACAGGTCACTATGAGGAAAAAGGAAATATCTCGCTTCTTGCCAAGGCTTGTTCCCTCGCGAGTTATCGCTGGGTGCCTGCCCCCGTGTGCTCCATCCACTTTCCGGGTTATAAATACATTGCGGGTTTTATACACACTGCCGCGGGGGAAATATGACAAGGTCGTCTATCAATCCGACGATCGTTGGTCCGTCACTTGTGACAAGTCCATCCCCTCCAATCGCTAGCTGCGCTAGCCAATTAGGGGCACAGCCCAGAGCAAGCCAGATCACACCCGGCCATTCGCTTAGGGAGCTTATTATTTCTTTTTTGTTCTCACCGGAGGCCAGGACCGTAGGTCCCGAATAGTTACATGTGCCCACTACCGCGGCGCGAGGCGCTGAGGCGTCGAGGGACTCCGAGTTAAAATCCCCTGTCGGCGGAGATCGGTATTCGAGACATGACCCAGGCCACGCGCCTTCTCCGAGCGTCTCTGACAGTGATACAAGGGGGGTTGAAGATGGTTGACGAGATTGATCCTCGTGGGAATCACGCAGCTGCACATGGTCCCATCGGTTAAACATCTCACTTTGATTCAGATGAAAGGATCTCCCCGTTGTCTTGTTTGCTTCTTCCTCGATTACACAAGCAGCCGAGACACGTTTCATGGCTGCTGGGCTTCCTGGGATCACGTATTATCAGGGCCAGTGGCTGTGTAGTGGTACATCCAGAATATATCTGTTTGCGTTCCCGCTAAGCCCAGACCATGGGAGTCGAGATGAGCTCATATTGCACATGTGCGAGGGGCTCGGGACAAGCTTCGCAATAATCCTCAGGGGGTCGACAAGGAAAGCATTGCAGCGTACGTAAACTCACGACAAGGAAAACAGCTCAGGCCATTCCACAACAATTGGCGGCGCCGTCGGTCGAAAAAAAAAATTTCTTCCCAGGCCCATCATTTACATCTAATCATCGTCACTCATGAGCTCTGCTAGCTCGGCCTCCTCCTCGGCCGTTAGCAGACCCTCCTTTTTCTCCTCTTCCTTGGGCTTGGCCACTTCCTTCATCTTGACGATCACAGTGTCTAGCTCTGATTTTTCTAGTGGCCAGGTTCGGATGGTACCGTCGATGCTCACACTGCAGATTTTGCGACCCGTGCCCTCGGCATCACGCAGCATAACCAAGTCCGTAACCTCCTCGTAGTGGCCAACAAGTGTGGCGTACAGCTTCCCTGACGAACGGTCCCATACCTTGACGTCTTCATCTCGGCCGGCTGTAATCACCCACTGGTCTGTCACAGCCACGCCTCGAACGTAGTCCCCATGCTCGAAAGAGTCTTCAGTAACGAAATTTCGGGATCGGGCCAGGCACTTTGCCGTGCCATCTGCGCTAGCTGTCCACAGGTCTGCATCATCGTTTGTGTCATCGTAAACAAGCCGATAAACGCTAGTCTCATGCTCTTTGATGGTCAATCTTTCGGCGTCCGGGCGATCATGGAAAGACTCGGCAAGTTGCTCGTGGCCTTCCAGGGTAACCTTCCATCGCCTGATGTTGGGGTCACTGCTGGCGCTGGCGAACACCACTGCATCAGCGGTGCTCAGCACAGGGTCAATGGCAAGGTGCTGCACAGCAAGCATGGTGGTCGAGGGGTCCTGGAGAGTATGTAACCGTCGGCCGGTCGCGATGTCCCAGACTAGAATCTTCTTGTCTGCACCACCGCTGATAAGAATGTCCTTGCCCGAGACATTCGCGCATACAACGGCTTTGACGAAGTCGGAATGGCCGCTAAACTTGCGGCCTGGACTGGAAGAATCCACATCCCATGACCAAATATCCTTGTCCCATGACCCGGCGAAAAGGGTCTTGTTGCCGGGACCTCCCACGGCAAGGCAAGTCACAGGAACCTTTGGGCCGCGATAGGTTGCCTTGGGCTCCGAAGACTGCCATCAAGTTAGTCGCAGCGACAAAGTCTATGTGGCGTGATGGTTTTGGAATTCAGAACACCACAATAAAAAGGAACATACCTCCAGGTTGATACGCCGGACGAAGCCGGCCGACTCGGCGATGAAAACGGAGGTGAGCGGGGAGGCGGGGTCAGGGATGGCGGCGAGAATCTTGGACTTCATGGACAGAGGGTCACCATGTTTGTTGCCTGCCTTGGCCGCCTTTCGCTGACGCTGGGCCTGCGTAGCACTATCGTGACAGTCAGAGAGACATGTCCCGGACGCGGCGGTGATGTGAACTCACTCGGTTTCGAAAAAGTGGTCACGATCTGTGGACTGCATGGCTGAGATTTGAGATTTGTGCACTGTTGTAGTACGAATCTTGCTGTTTCAGGGGGAGGTTCGTGGCTAGATCAGAAAAAGTACGCAGAGTTGCGATGCTTTGCTACCGCTACGTCGTGATTCGTGATTTATATTGTGAATGGCTACGCTATAACCGCATGTTTCGAAAAACTGTCTCCCAGCCGGTTTAGCATGTCATTAATCATCTCGGTGGTTCTTTTTTTGGTGGAGCAGTCCAACCAACTGTCACCTAGAAAAAAATGGCGGGGTCCTCGCGACCCTCGTTAAGTGCGACGCGCTTAAGACGCGTCTCCCTGGCCGCCACTTAACACGACCGCCAAATTGTCCAGCTCAACCAAATCCCCTCCACAGAACAGCCATTTTCCCCGAAACCGATATTCCGCAGATGCACCGCGAATATTGATTCAGACGATGGATTCGACACTCCCATCTCGGCCACGGCCTCGTCCTGCCCACACCCAGGGCACCACTCGCTGCGCCTACACTCCCGACGGCACTCGCCTCGTAACTGTCGGCTCCAACAACACGATCCGCCTGTACAAGACTGGCTCCGATGGCGAACCAACAAACATTGATGACTGCCAGGAGCAGAATGTGTCCGTCGCCGCCACTGACGAATTTTTCGTGGTTGGCTCCGAGGACGGCACCGTCAGCCTCTTCTCGCTCCAGTCGGCTTCGTTCGAACGCTTCCTGACGCGCACCTCGCTGCCCGTGCGAGATGTCTCCCTGACCGCCGACAGTCAATGGTGTGCCGTTGCGAGTGATGAGCTGAGCGTCAAGGTGGTCAACACCAAGGACATTAGCCAGGTACGGCATTTACGCGAGCATGGGAAAGCAATCCGCCACATCAATTTCGATCCTCAGGGCCGGCTCGCCGCGCTGTCCGGCGTTGACGGCATCGTCTATATTTACTCCATGACTTCTGACGAGCCCGAGCTCATCCGCAAAGTAGATGGCGTTATCGGAGCTCTGGACTCGGACAGCGACACAACGACCCGTGTAGCATGGCATCCCGACGGTCGCGCATTTGCCGTCCCAACCCCCACCAAGGACATCCAGGTCATCTCCAAGAACGATTGGGAGAAGCAGCGATCCTTCTCGAATGGTCATCTCGCAGATATTACTGCATTGGCGTGGTCGCCCAATGGCGCAATGCTGGCATCTGCAAGCAAGGATGGCAAGGTTCTGGTGTGGGAGACCAAGACGCAGGGGGTTATTGCACGCTACGATTACGGAAATGTCATTGACCTGGCTTGGCATCCCACCAAGAATATCATATCCTTCACCACGGCTGACGGAGAGGTGTACATCTATCCCGAGTTCCTGACAGATCAGTTTGCCCCATTGCTGAAGCTCCCCACACAGCCCGCTCCCTTCATCCATGATCCACTCTCAGAGGCTTCTGGAAACCGCCGAGCACCCCAACCCAACGGCCAGAGGCCGCAGGAGCTTCCCACCCGCACGAGACGGGACTCTTTGGGGAGCATCGGTTCATTCCTCCAGGATGCTGACGGATATGGAGACGACGACTTCGTGGTTGACGATGACGGAGCTGGATACACAGTTGGCGGGGGCCAGAAGCGGCATCGTGAGGGCGATGATTTGATGGGTGAGCACACTAACAAACGCCGCCACCTCCTTGAGCCGCAATATCACGAATCGTTTCAGCCTGGCTCAACCCCGTGGCGTGGGAACCGCAAGTACCTCTGTCTCAACCTTATTGGCTTCGTGTGGACTGTGGACCAGGACTCCCATCACACCGTTACTGTGGAATTCTACGACCACGAGTTTCACCGGGACTTCCACTTCACCGACACTTTCCTCTATGACAAGGCTTGTTTAACTGAGCACGGTACTCTTTTTTCCAGCCCGCCCCGCGATGATGCGCCGGCCACTATTTTCTACCGCCCTCACGAGACGTGGACACAGCGCGCCGACTGGCGCACGGAGCTGCCCCAGGGCGAAGCCGTCACCGCCATGTCTCTGAGCGAGTCATTCATTACCGTCACAACCAGCACCAACTATGTCCGTGTGTTCACCCGGTTCGGGATGCCGTACCGTGTCTACCGGCCCAAGAGCACACCGATGGTGACTTGCGCCAGCTGGCGAGACTACGTCCTGACGATTGGCAACGGACCAGTCGCCCCGGACGGCAACACTCGCCTGCTGTACACAATTGAGAATGTCAAGCGAGATGAGATTTGCCAGAACGAAGATACTGTCGCACTGCCGGACGGTGCGACACTGAAGAGTGTCTTCTTTTCAGACAACGGTGTAAGTTAACGACACATCCCCCTCGCCCCATTCGGGGCAACAAGGAGTACAGCAGCTAATTATATTCACCAGGACCCGTGCATTTACGATTCGACAGGTACGCTGCTCACACTGCTCCACTGGCGCCAGCCCTCCAGAGCAAGCTGGGTTCCTCTGCTTGATACCAAGCTGCTTTCGCGTTTGGCCTCGGGCCGCAAGAGCGAGAACTATTTCCCAATTGCCGTTGCGGACAACAAGTTCCATTGTATTATTCTCAAGGGTGGCGACCAGTATCCGTACTTTCCTCGGCCACTCCTCTCGGAGTTTGACTTTTCTATTCCCCTTTCGGGTCCTGTCGACAAGGAGAAGAAGGCAAAGAACAGTGAAGAGGGTGACAAGGATGAGGACGAGGAAGATGAGGACGACGAGTCGCGGAAGCTAGAGCAGCAGTTCCTGCTCCGGGGTATCCAAGCCACCCAGCTACGTGACCTGGTTGATGCCACTTCGGGTAACCACACTCAGCGCTCGCTGCTTTCGCGGCTGGAGCTCGAGATTGACAAGACGCTGCTCCAGCTGTTGGCTGTAGAATGCCGCTCAGGTGAGGAGCGGGGCATGCGTGCTCTAGAGATGGTGGAGCTCATGCGTGACCGCACGGGCAGGATGTTTGAGGCTGCAGGCAAGGTTGCCGAACGATACGGCCGCAATGTGCTGGGCGAGAAGATTCGCGAGGTTGGCGAGAAGCGGGTCAACGGCATGGAAGAAGATGAGTTTTGATGATATGATCAGTTGGCTGTTTTGCAAGCAGGCGTTGCCGTAAAAGGCATGATATCATGTACGGGTCAAAAAAAAAGGCTGCACGTGTTTGGGAATAATTCGATGCCTTGATGGGATGAGCAGCATGGATGGAGTCCAGTATTGCTAGTTTTACGGGTATGCTGGGTCTTTTGGGTACGAACACTAACGATAGCATTACCTCCTCTTTACTTAATTTGAAAATATCCCTGAAATGTCTTGGTGTCGCTAGTATTCTGGGCTTGTGAGTTGCAATTGAGATGGGTGTTGGTGGTTGCTGCAATGTTTGATGGTCGGATTCGGTGGAAGTGGGATATGACCAAGGTTTGCTTTGGGGTGAAAAGAAGTTGGTCGAATCGTAGGCAAGAGTTTTCTAGTGTTTTGGTATAAGAAGCCACCTTTATCATGCTCATATCCGGCAACAATTCAGTAGTTGGTGTCTTGTCAAATACCAATACTCGTGGGGATAAGGCAAAATGGTGAATGTCATATAGGGTAGGTATGTAGGCAAGGCTAATTTGGAGCACATGGATGGGAATGTTGGAATGTTCTAGTCCCAACTAATAGTGCGCTGTAGTTCGTTCTACTGGTCTGTCACGTCAATCAGGCTTTTGGTATATTCTTGCTTTTTAATGGGTCTCAACGAAGGGCATGAAAAAAAAAGAAAATGAAAAAAAAAGAAACAAGGGATATGCGATATCATGCACCCAAGTATTAAACAAGGGTGTTTGAAGATAAAAAGCATGAATAGCGAATTTGTAGGCATGCGATGGTGGCATGCGGGAAGATTGCGAGCTGTCAATGTAGGGTAGTTTGCTTTGCCGTGTAAAGTGCCCGAGGATGACATGGATGGACGTTTGACCCTGTCGACGTCCTCCGCAGAGCTCAGGAACTTGGTAAATGTTAATTCAATTTTATTTTTAGCATTGGCTAGCCTGTGTCTTATTTGTCCCGGCATGAGAAAGGGTGCAATTAAATGGCTCCGACGTGTCACACAGGGGGACGTTCCAGTCGCGGGGGGATGTTCTCTCTCTCCTCGACGAACACCCCAGCCCACGTGATGAATTTCCTATAATTCTTGGGCATGGCCTGGCAAAGACGGCGACGGGAGAGACAACACAAGGGAGCGGTGCAGAATTTCTCTTCCCGCCCCCCTTGAACCCCCTATTGGAGCTGGAGCCTTTTTTTCTTCTTCTTCCCCTTCCTTTTCTGTTTGGGGTGGTGACACAAGGCAATACAGGTAGGTAGGTACCGTACCTGTAGCTAGAAGCATCTCGCCTAGAGGGGAAAAAGCAAAACGGCGAGGGACATGCCCCGAAGCAGGCCACTCAGCACATTCCACCACGACGCTACGCTATGCAGCACGCGCGCCTCCCCCAAGGGAAAGGAGGCTGCAGAGCCGTCCGGCCGGTCTGGTAGGCAGAGGATAGAATTAAAAAAGGCCGGGTGGTGGGTTGTGTT
This sequence comes from Calonectria multiphialidica, assembly GCA_020623665.1. Taxonomy (NCBI): domain Eukaryota; kingdom Fungi; phylum Ascomycota; class Sordariomycetes; order Hypocreales; family Nectriaceae; genus Calonectria; species Calonectria multiphialidica. Next base: position 39,864 of record JAHVYC010000165.1, read on the forward strand.
TTTTTTTTTAAGTGGAGAGGAGAGAACGCCTGGCAGGCCCGTCAGCCCAATCTGCGATGGGCGCAACCCCCCACCACAGGCAAGCTTGGTGGTGCTCATCCCGTGAGTTGAGGGGCCGGAGCCGGTGTCCACGTTCCAGATTGGCATTGACATTGACATTGACATTGGCACCTACGTTGACGTTGACATCGACCTCGACCTCGAGCAATCCGGCGTGACTGCGTGCGTACCTGCTGTATCTCTCTCCCACCCTCCACCCGTAACAGCTGTAGCTGTACCTGTGCCCACCACACACGCGTCTGCTCCCGCACACCTACTGCCTGCTACCTACTACCTACAGCAGCCCGCTTCAGCCTCAGCCTCACTATAGCTAAATCTACTAATCGTCTCGTCTCGTCTCGTCTCGTCTCGTGCCCGCATCTCGCATCTCAGAAAGCCCCGGTCTCATGGCCACCAACACCGACTCGGGCGCCGCCCCTTCGGCCCCGGCTGAGGCGCCGTCCGTCGAGGACCAGACGCTCATAGTCTTCGCCCGCCTGATGGAGGGCGGCCAGGAGGACAACGAGACGTGCCGCGACCTCGACGAGCTGACCAAGCTGCTCAACGACGACTATGAGGCCCGCCACGGGGACAAGCCCGCAAAGCCCGCCCCCAGGTCCATCTGCGCCGTCATCGACAGTGACTGCGTCGACACCATCCTGGGCTACCTCGACATGCGCCAGCCCGAGATTGTGCGCGGCCATGCCACCCTCACCACCTCGGCCTACCTCAAGGCCGCCGGCGACGAGGGCTCCAAGATGCTGTCCAGCTTCTTCTTCGACCGCGTCAAGCGGGGGACCTACGACGACTACATCGTCGCCTTCTGCGTCGCCGCCTCCACCTTCCCCATCGTCCCGGACCTCACCGCCGGCATGTTCCTCAACGAGGGCTTCCTGTCCACCCTCGGCCCTCTTATGCGGAGGAAGTGGAAGAGCCGCAAGGTCGAGACCGCCTGCCTGGAGATGCTCAACGCCGCCTGCATGAACTCGCAGTGCCGCGAGGCCATCAACAAGTACTGCATGGAGTGGCTCGAGGAGGTCGTCGACCAGGACCTCACCGAGATCGTCCGCAGCACCAATGCCGACCCCAACCTGCAGAACGACGGCGGCTCCGTCACCATGAGGCAGCACTCGGAGCAGGTCCAGTACCTTGCCGCCGTTATCTTGGCCAAACTAAGGGTGAGCTGACTTATATAAACATATATATATATGTGTGTGTATGTGTGTGTATGTGTGTGTGTGTGTGTGTGTGCACATGTGTGTATATACATGTATACATACACATGTACATATATACACAACAACACACACCTCCCCATCCCAACACTCACCGTATCCCCTCCAATGCGTTTGTTTCTTGACTGACTGACCCAGAATTCAAGGCAGTTCCTACAAAGCCCGCTCCTAGTGACGGCCAATCTGGCAGGATCGAACCTGCTGTCACCACCATTGAGGAGCTGTCTGGTATGTTCACAAGGATGATCCTCAGGGATGAAGACCACGGAAGACAGCACTCTATTGAAGGTCTCGCATATGCCTCCCTTCAGCCCAAGGTCAAGGAGTCGGTCGCCAACAACAGCGAGCTCCTCCAGAAGCTCGTCAAGGCCCTCGGCGACGCCCCGCCCAGGTCCCCCATGATGTACGGCGCCCTCAGCATCTTTGTCAACCTCACAAGGTACCTCCCCTCCTTGACCGATGAGCAGAAGAAGATGAGCCAGCTCAAGGCCTACGCCAATGCTGCCGGTAAGCTGGGCGGACCTGACCCCCTGGATGACGACGAGCACGTTGCGCAGCGATGCAAGCTGGTCTTTGACGCCGGCATCACCCCCGTCCTCGTAACCCACTCCAGGAACGGCTCGCCCGCCTCCCTATCCCTCGCCGTTTCCATCATCTTTGCCCTCTCCGTCACAAAGACGCTCCGCGGCCAACTGGCCCAGCAAGGCGCCGTCAAGCTCCTCCTCACCTCGTGGATGTCCCTGCCACAGACCGAGGCCACAGGCCGCCGCCTGGCTGCACAGGCGCTTGCCCGGATTCTCATCAGCACAAATCCCGCCCTCGTCTTTGGCGGCAACCGAAATATCCCCGTCACCGGAGCCGTGAGGCCCCTCGTGTCCATCATCCCCCCTGACCCAGCAGCAGAGACGCGCGATTTGCTTCCTTCATTCGAGGCCCTGATGGCTCTGACCAACCTCGCATCCATGGATGACGACGAAACCAGACGAAGCATCATCGCGACCGCCTGGTCCCACATCGAGGAGCAGCTTCTCTCCGCAAACTCCCTCGTCTCCAAGGCCGCCGTTGAGCTTGTCTGCAATCTGGTGCAGGCCCCCGAGGCCATTGCCCTCTACGCCGAGGAAACCGCCAAGGCTCGCAACCGCCTGCACATCCTCCTGGCCCTCGCCGACGCCCCCGACTCCGGGACCCGCAGTGCTGCCGGTGGAGCCCTCGCCTCCCTGACGTCTTTCGAGCAGGTCGTCCGGGGCGTCATCCACCGCGAGCGCGGCGTCAAGGTGGTCCTGGGCATGTGTGTCGACGACGACGAGAACATCCGCCACCGCGGTGTCTTCGTGGTGCTCAACCTCGTCTCCGCCGAGGGTGAGGTCGGCAAGCTCGCCCGCGAAAAGATCAAGGAGGAGAATGGCGTCGAGGTCCTCAAGGACTGTCTCAAGAAGAGCCGACGGCCCGAGGTCCTTGAGGTCACGGTCCAGGCCCTGAAGGCGTTGCTGGAGCAGAAATGAATAGAAACGAAAGAAACGTCTTTGAGTCTACCGGCAAAGGGGGGGTCGCCTGGGTTGGGTTGGTCGGTCGGAAGCGAGGAGGAAAGGGGGAAGGGGAAAACGGTAGTGTTATGTATGCAACGGACGGCGCTCTCGGATACCTGGTTTTTACGCAAGCAAAACGGAGATTGCTTTTGATGATTCATGTCATGCATAGCAGCAGCAACAAGAGTGGAGGATCAAGTTTGAGACGAAACATTTTCCGAGAGTCGTAGTCAACGAAATTGGCCCCCTTTTTATTTAATCCCAATTTTTTTTTTCATATAAAAAAAAAACCAAACAAAAGAGTATTGCTACAAATATGCGCCGGATATGCGTAACTTTTTATGTACTCGTGTTCCCTGTGGTATCGCCAATTTTTTGTAACGTGTGTACGTGTGTCTGTTTGTCCGCATGACCTCTTTTTCTTCTCTTTATCCCATGCCATCCCTACTTCTTCCTCTTCTTCCTCTGCTTCCTTTTCTTTATTTCCACTCCTTGGCATCAACCCTGTTGAGAATGGCAACGCCCTCGACGTGACCTGTCTGAGGGAAGAAGTCAAAGCCCACGAGGCTCTCGACCTCGTAGCGCTCGCCTTCACCCTCGCCGCGGACGAGGACGCCGACGTCGCGGGCCTGGGTGTGGACGTTGCAGCTGACGTAGAGGACGCGACGGGGGCCGAAGCGGCGCAGCTGGCTCAGGAAGGAGGCGTCACAGCCCTTGCGCGGGGGGTCGAGGACGACGACGGTCTCGTCGCGGTTGTAGGTGACGCTCTTGAAGAGCTCGCCGGCGTCGGCGGCGATGAAGCGGCAGCGGTCCTCGGACATGCCGTTGAGGCTGGCATTGCGGCTGGCGTAGGAGATGGAGTCGGCGGCGATGTCGATGCCGATCGAGTCCTGGAACAGCGACGACAACGTGATGGTGAAGAGACCAGAGCCCGAGTAGGCATCGATGAGGTACTTGATGCCACCCGAAGGGGGGAGGATGTGCTCACGGACGTAGTCGGTAAAGGTGGGGAGGATGGAGTTGTTGTTCTGGAAGAAGGAGCCTGCAGGGTTGGTGAAGGTGTAGTCGCCGATGTATTCAGTAGTGGTGGCCTTGGAGTCTGTGATGCATGTCTTGATGTCGACAGTGGCCTCGTTGTCGTTGCGGACGGTATAAGGGGGCAGCTCTTGAGGAACCTCTTCGCTGTCCTTGGGAAGGCGCTGAGTGTTCTCACGAAGGAGGATGGTTGCGCCGCGCTTGTAGTCCTTGAACTCACGCTGCATGCGCTCACGCTCGCGGGCCATGCCTAGGCGGACAGCGCTGGTTCCGATGGGGCAGTCCTCTATGTCGAGCACCTTGCGGCGGCCCTTTTGCATGAATCCAATGTCCGGGCAGGACTCGAAGGGCACGTTGGGGTTCTTGCCGCGCTTGCTGGGACGGAAACCAGGGGGGCCGTCAAAGTGCGGTGTCAGCTTGGTACGGTAGCCGTACTGGAGGGGGCTTCCGATGGTGTCCTGGACGGCAGGGACAAGGCGCGGGTCCAGGTTGGAGAAGTTCTGGAAGGCCTTCTCGACGATGCGCTTCTTGAGGCGCAGCTGTTCCGGGTACTCGAGCATCTGGAACTGGCATCCACCGCATGACGCAAAGTACTTGCACTGGACACGGGCGTCGTCGCGCAAGGGCGAGGGTTTGGTGATGGAGATGAAGTCAGCGAGCGTCTGCTTGTCCCGGCGCAGGTGGCGGAACACCTTGACCCGGGCGACGTCGCCGGGGACGGTGAAGGGCACGACGTAGACCTGGTCGGAGCCGGCGCGCATGGCTAGGCCGTCGCCGGTGGACGAGAGATCTAGCACCTCGACATCTGTCTCGGTGCCTTCCTGCGGTAGCACCTCCTCCTCGGGGGTGCTGGGGGCGAACTGGTCCTTGTGCGCCTCGAGGAGGGCTTCAATGTCGTACTTGAGGACTTCCTCTGACGAGCCCTCGGTGATGTTCCTCTCACGCTTCGTCTTTTTCTGCTTCCACCCACGGTTGTTGTTGTTATTCCCGTTGCCCCCCCTGTTACCGGTGTTTGGCCTCTTGGGGGGCCGGTTCTGGGCATCTCCGTTGGTGTTGGCGCTGCCGTTGGAGGCACCGTTGGAGGCACCGTTGAGCACCTGGGGTGCGTCCGCCTGCACAGAGGCCATGACGGTAAAGGGACGAAAAGTACGAAAGGTGTGGTGAGGGCGCACTCTGAAGGGGACGTTTATGAGAAACCGAAAGGGTCTCATAGGCAGGTGATGATGGGATTCACCTTTCTGGCCGCGCCTCACACCTTATAAAAAAAATTACCACACAAAACTGCACCCGTTGTGGTCGAGATTGACGACCCTGATGATGGATTTTGGATGTGAGTCGCAAAAGAAAATCTTGGTGGCCAATAATTGGCCGCCTGGGTAGCAATCAGGCGGCCTCTGATTGGCTCCCCCAACCTTCCCCGATCGGCAGGTGATGGGCCTCACGAGGACCACTTGCAGCTACCGGGGCGGGACCGAGAGCGGCGGCCCAGCAAGATGAGGGACGGGACGCTTTAAATCACGTCAACGCCCGGGTTGCATTTTACTTTACCGCCCGAGTCTTTTTCTGTCCGCTGGAGACGGTTTGGTCCATTCGATCCGTCCTAGGAATTTTTCTCTATTTTAAAGGTCTAAAGACTGGCTGGGCCGTTGTCTTGGAACCAATCCCCCAATCCCGCTTCCCATCTCTTATCATACCTGCGCCCCCGGCTAGTCCAGGGTTACAACTGATAGGACGCCGACTCGGCACTCGCTCAACCTGCGACATTACAAACCCAGGAAATCATGAGTGAGTTGTTGAGCCCGATGGCCCCGATGTGCCTGGATTTTAACCTGACTTCAACTAGAATCATTTCTGGCACCGAGCGCGCTGCAGCTCCTGCTCGCGAGCTGTCTTTATCATGGCTCATCCACTGCTGCTCCCACCCTTGAGAGCGGCACAGCCCAAGACGTTCTCAGACCTCAGAAACACACCAGAGGGGCCGTCGCCAGCGAGGCCAAGGAGTGTAGCGAGGCCGGCGCAAGTGTGCTCGCAGCGGGTGTATGTTATTATAAATTGCCCCGGCTTACACTCACTCACTTACTAATTGGGGCTACTACTTTAGGGTAATGCCGTGGACGCCGTTGTAGCCACCGTCTTTTGCGTTGGCGTCGCGGCCCCATATCACTCCGGGATTGGCGGCGGAGGCTTCATGATGGTCCGTGATAAAAACGGTAATTACGAGGCTATTGACTTTCGTGAGTCGGCACCGGCGGCGGCTCACGAGAACATGTATCGGGACAATATTGATGGCAGTATCCACGGCGGACTGTCGGTCGGTGTACCAGGCGAAGTCGCCGGACTGTGGTACGCTCATCAGAAATATGGCGTATGAATCTTTGAAGACCCTATGCTTTATGTGATGAAATAACTGACGGTGTGCTGGCAGGCGCTGCCTTGGAAACCTTTATTGGAAAAGGCCTATTATTATGCTAATAACGGATATCGCCGTAAGACACGCACCTGTCTCCTCGGAACCATTTCAACTAACATAAATAGTCAACGCCGACTACCAGAGATATATCCTTAGTTCCACCAAGGACTATAATTACATGCTTGGAGACCCAGTGTGGTCTGAAGTATATGCCGATAATGGTGGCGTCTCGTCTATTACACCTGATTCGATGGGCCTACGTGCTGACTGTGAAAGTAGGTCGCTTAAAGACAGAGGGAGACATAGTATATCGGCGTCGATACGCAAGGTAAGCAACTGGTCATGTTTTACCTTCCGAGTTAAGATTGTGCTGACTGTGTAACCAGCGTCCTCAAGGCTATTGCGGAACAAGGCCCCAAGGGCTTTTATGAAGGCCCTATTGGTAAGACCGTTGCAATTAATACGTTGTGAGAATAACTCTTCTAACAATGTGTAGCCGAGGCTCTCATTGCCACCGTTAAAGCCACCAATGGCACCATGACTCTCGACGACCTCAAGAACTACAAGGTTAAAAGCCGCCCCGTCCTCACGACAACTCACCGGGGCTACAAGCTGTACAGCATGGGCGCACCCACCAGCGGCGCCATCTCCCTCGAGATCCTCAACACCATGGAGGGCTACGAGAGCCTCTCGAGCACGCATGGGGGTGACCAGAGTGCGGCCCACGCTGGCCTCTGGCACCGCTTCGTCGAGGCCATGAAGTTCGGCTACGGGGCCCGCGCCGAGCTGGGCGACCCGGACTATGTCGACGGCTTGGACAAGTTCCAGGCCAAGATGGTCGACAAGGAGACGGCCGCGCACATCCGCAAGCTCATCAACCCGGACCACGTGCTCAACATCTCGGCCTACAACCCGGCCCACCTGTTCACCACCGACGGCGAGGGCACCTCACACATTGCCACGGCCGATAACCAGGGCATGGCCGTGTCGCTCACCACCACTGTCAACTTGTTGTTTGGAAGCCATGTCATGTGCAATGTTACCGGCATTGTTCTGTAAGCCTGCCCCCCTTGCACTGCAGCCTTGTTATTAACCACTTGACCCAGGAACAATGAGATGAACGACTTCTCCATCCCCGGCGTCCCCAACGAGTTCGGCTTCGAGCCCTCGCAGGCCAACTTCATCCGCCCGGGCAAGCGGCCCCTGTCGTCCGTCACGCCCGTCATCGCCGAGCGGCCCGACGGCCGGCTCTTCGCCACCGTCGGCGCCGCGGGCGGCTCGCGCATCATCTCGTCGACGACGCAGGTGCTGTGGCGCATCCTGTCCGAGCCCGTGGGCATCCGGGACGCCGTCGCGGAGCCCCGCGTCCACGACCAGCTGCTGCCCAACACGCTCAAGGTCGAGAAGTTGTTCCCCGCCGCCAGCTTCGTCGAGCTCGAGAGGCGCGGACACAACGTCACCTGGGTCGACGCGGGCCTGAGCATCGTCGAGGGGATCGTCCACAACGATGAGGGGGTTTTCGAGGTGGGCTCCGACCCTCGCCAGAAGAACCACGGCGGTGTTTCGATATAAGGTGGGTGGGGAACCTGTGGTATACGATTAGACTTGGCATTTTATAGACAGATTTTTATATTTAAATTGGAAATATTGCCAAAGTTCTCTTTCATGCACGGCACATGGGACTTGAAGACGACTCAAAAGTTGTTGGATTTGCCAATTATTCTAAAGCCATCTAGTAAGGGGAAGAAAAGGGGGTATCCTTTCGTCTATCACGCCAATCATCCATGCACAACTCTACCGTCTATTTCGATAGCGAGACCAAGCGCGCGAGCTGGATTGTCCACTTCTTGGCAAACTCCTCCTCTGTAAACCTCTTTGCTGACTCACGCGCTCGCCGGCGGACGGCAAGAGGATTAGGTAGTGACAAGGCCTTTTCGTAACCCTCCGCAAACTCTGCTTCAGTGGTGGCATGGAATCCTGATATGGTTAGTAAACATTGCAATTTTTGAATCTGGCCGGACATACCTGTTGGCTCTCCGTCTACTGGTACGACAATATCCAACTTGGGACCGCCGCTGTTGTGTACAACTGATATGAGACCGGCAGCTTGGTATTCGACAACGCCAATGCCAAAATGCTCGTTCCACATTCCATTGACGCCCACGGAAGCCTTTCTTAACCACTCCAGAATCTCGGGCCAGGTTGCATCTAGGTGGAATTCTACCTGATCCTTGATGCCGAGCTCGTTGACAAGAAGACGTAGCTGGTACACTCGCTTAGAATCGCTGTCGTCTCGCACGCTACCAACAAGGACTAATCGGGCACTCTTGGAGGCCTCGCTCTTAGTCTTGAGGAACTCGGCAAATGACTGAATGATGAGTTGGTGGTTCTTTTCAGGGCGGAACTGCGCAATGTAGATAATGACCGACTGTCGCTTCTTCTCGCTCTCCTCGGACACCTCGACTTCCTGCTCCATTTCTCGAACGGCGACAGGGGGATACACAGCTACGATTGGGTCCGTCTTATTCTTTTCACCACGCTGAGGGCCCCATAGGCTTGAAACGTGTGCTTGAGTCCAGGTTGAGTTGGTCATGACAATATCGACAGAGGAGCCAACCCAGGAGTAAAGCCGTGCGAAAAGCTGCCAGTAGATTCTCTTGGCGGATCCTTCGGCCCCGACACCCTTGCCGGCATTGACTCCTTGGGCTCCGACGGCAGAATTGGGGTCGAGAGACTCAAGCATGTCGGTAGAGATTGTGGGGTAGTGAACATATGCACCAGTGGGAACCTTGGGGAATAGAAACTTGCATAGACCTAGAGCAAATGCGTAACCCATTGTGTCGACAAAGATGTCCGGGACCAGGAGCGAAAAGGCGTCCCAGGCCAGGATAATGGAACCTATGGACTGGCCAAGGAGGGTAAATCGTGGCCAGGTGGAGGCAAGAACCCAGTTTCGCTTTGATAGGTAGATGAATGTGATTGTAGGAGCATGGAGCTCGATATTAAACCTTGTCTAGAATACGATGAGCACTCCTTCACGAATCAGCACTAGTTTTAACAGGGTTGCTCACCTTGACCCGGGAGATAATGTCATTCTTAGTGACTTCATGGTCCCCAGTGTAAACGACACACTTGGCGTTGGGCCAGCGGTCCTGTGTCGCACGAATTGCGGCCCATAGGACACGCTCTCCGCCACCCCCAGCATTGCTTATCCGACATTAGCGACTATTCAAGGCGACCCCGTGGTGGGAGACCATTGGTATTGACATACCAGAAGGGATGGAAAAAGCCGACAATGCCACCCCAGTTTTTCTGGGATTCCAGTGTGCTTTTCAGCTTGTCGTCGACATCAAAGACCAGTTTGGGAGCTGCAGGATTCTTTGAACCTGATTTGCGTGTCTGATCGTCCTGTTCGCTCATGAGGGCGAGGAGTTGGGCCTTGCGGCCGGCCGTCTTCCTTTGCAACGACCATCCCAAGATGCGACCGAATATAACGTATAGAAGAGGGCCTGTGAAGAGGAGCACTATAGGTGCCAGGCAAAGAAGGGGCAGTATGATGGAGGCCGAGCTCCGAGGTTCAGTCGGGTTGCCCGGAGGCATCGTGGAAGCTTCGTCGGACATCGGGGAATGTGAAGGCTGCGAGCGAGTCGAGGCGAAGGGATGCGGAGGTCGAGAAATCGGTTATGGCCCCAGAGGCGCCAGGAAAAGGGACGCAGTGGAGAGGAGCACCATCGAAATTTAAACAATGACGGCCGGGCTCGCAGAAGGTGGCGGATTGAGACCGGGCCTCTGACAAAGAGCGAGTGAAGGAGGGAGAGGGAAGATACGAGACGGAGATGGGGTGACGTCGCGGTTTGGCGGCGGCGGGACAGCTTGCAGCTGCCACAGCTCCAAGCCAAGCTGTCAACAACTAGCAGCCCACGATCGAGTGCCGATAGGCGTTGGGGGGAACCCGGCGCCCCGCCAAACTGCAACTGATACAGGCCCGTGGACCCTTGAAACTGCGCTGCGGTACCTCTATCAGCTGCAAGGTTCCGGGGGGAATCATGTCCCTACGACCCGGAAACGTGCTGTAAACCTGTGGCAGCTATGGGGTACCTGAACCGCACTGCCGCCCCACTTCCACCATTGGGAAACCATCAGCCGGTGCCATCACCAGTTCCGGCTCGTTCACCTGCTAGCCTCTCACCTGCTCACCTGACAATTCGCTGCCTCACTTGCCGCCACGGGGGGCATGGCTGAACAATGTCGTTCCTCAGAAGTACAGCTTATACATTGAGGCCCCATGTGCGGCCCTCGCTGACGGCCACTGGCTGCCGGGCCGCCATTCTCTCGGCGTCGTCCCATGCCAGCAACAACAGTTTCCCCGGAAGGCCTGCGACATGTGCACCCGGCCGAAGAGGCATTCACGTGAGCGCCTTCGTCGGCGAGACCATTCAAGCAACGGCCGATGCCTTTAGTTATGTCCACGCCAACTTGGGAGTGCCCTGGTATCTGGGCATCCCGCTGCTGGCTGTGGGCGTCAACGCAACCATGAGGTTTCCGCTCCAACTCTATGTCGCCAAGCTCCGCGAGAAGAGAAGGGAGTTGAATCCCTTAATTATGGCATGGTCCCGGAAGCATGCGCAAATCATCCTCCGGCAGCAGGGTGACCTGCCCGAGCGGATCATGAGTCTGCGAACCCTAGGTGCTACTGAGAAGTCACGGCGCAGAATCTACAAGGATTGGGGCGTCCAGAGGTTCAAGGGTTTTGCGCCGTTGTTGGGAATCTTACCATTCGTCACCATATCCGAGGCCCTCCGTCGCAAATGTGGTGCACCCGTCGGTTGGATTAGCCAGACGGTTGGATTGGGCAGCCCTGGCTCTGCTACGTCCAATCTGGGATCTGCCGGCAGCATGTTCGACCCCTCGCTTGCGGAGGGAGGGTGCCTCTGGTTTACAGATCTGACCAGTGCGGATCCTTACTTTGGACTACCACTCATCTGCACGGGGATTTTAGCCTGGAACACCTGGGGTAGAATGCCCAAGGAAAACCTGAGAGCACTTCTCTCACTGACGCCAAATGAGAACCAAACTGTCATGATGAGAATTCAAACGGTCTTCGGTCGACTAATGCTTGTCATACCTATCTTGCCCCTCCTCTTTGCCGACCTTCCCAGCGCAATCTTCCTCTACTGGGCATCTTCTTTCGGCCTTGCCACAGTCAACGAGACCATCCTTAGCCGACTGGTTCCAAGAAGGGATCCCAAGCTTGTGGTTGAAGACAAGATCTCAAAATCTATGCCATATCTGACAACAGGAAAAAACTGATGGAAACAAAAGAAAAATGATGTTGGATTTCAAGCAGGGAAGGCGTCGATGATTAGTACCCCCCGTGTGTGTATGTACAAAACTATACTCTTGAGAGTTCTGTATACCTAGAAAAAACCCCATAGACGCCACATGAAACCATTAATGAGCCCATCCTCCGAAAAAAAAAAAATAGTAGCGTAGCGTTCTAATCAAGGACAATCGCAAGAATAACAATGGTCAGAATAACTGCCATGATCAGCAGCAGGCAGCAGCTCTTGTTACGGGCGGCCTTTTGATATCGCGCAGCCTGTCGGTTCTCAATATCGGCCTGTCTTGTGTCGTCGCGGATGTTCTGCACGTTGTCCGCAATCGAGTCCAGCGATTCTCCCTGCTCACTGACAATCTGAGCGACTTGTCGGAAAAGCACGTTGAGATCGCCGACACCCTGCTCGATATTGCGGATTTCCTCTTCACGCTCGATGATGAGAGCCTCCTGGAAGTCGACCTCGTCCTGGGACGCCAGCTGTGGCATCTGTTCCTGTCGCTGTTGGAGCTGTTCTAGTGGGGCACCGGCCTGGGCACCATCTTGCGCTTCGGAATCTTGAGCGGCACGGGCGGCGGTAACGGAGGCTCGCTCCTTCTCGAGGGCTCGTCGCTGGAGGTCTTGGAACTCTTGGAGGGCGGCCCGGAAGTCGCTGGAGACCTTGGTCTGCTCGTACTTTTGCTGCTTCTGAAAAAAGGAAATTAGTATGCGACCGGGGATGCGATGCGTTCCTGACGTACAGTGAGGTCCTCCCATGTCTGAAGCCTCTTCACTCCCTCGCCAATCTCCCTGCACGTCTCGCGCGTCTTTTCCATGCTGTTGTGCACTCGCTCGCGCAGGCGCGGGGTGTCCTTCTTGGTGCCCAGGACGTTGACATCGTTGGCGAGCTTTCGGTTGCTGCTCAGCAGGGCCTGGAGTTTGCTCTTGAGGTCATATTGCAGTTCCTGGAAGGCTGGGTCGTCCGTGTATCCCCCGCGCCGGCCGGACTCTAGGCTGGAGAGCTGATCAAATGACATGGCGGGCGAATTGCAAAATCAAAGAGAGCGACACTTGGACGTTGCAGTGCGATGCAGAGAGAGGATGCCTTGTGGCGATGGCGATGACGACGTTGTGTCGGAGGTTTTGGCTTGTCTACCGATCAAGTCACCTGTTGCCTTGCCGAACGAGGGTGGCTGAGGTTATCAGAAACCGGCCGCCCTGAGACATACGTAATTGGGAAGGTCGATCGCGGGCCAACCAGCGATTGGTGGGACCTGACTCCCCTGCACATCCCTGGTTGCATCGCGCTATCTCATATCCTCACGTGACGATAGCGATAGCGGTAGCCTGGTTTTAGGTGCTTGGGCTTAGCGCGTTGACCTTCGTTGCTGGCCTGGAGATTTTTATTTACATGGGCTTTCTTGGTGTACAACGTACCTGGACCTGATCCGTCCCTCCTCCACCTCATCTAACCAACCCCGACGGCGATGCCTTGCGGTCATGGCGGCCACCACAGCACGAAAGGCTCCCTACAAGGACTTCCTCCAACCCGCCTTGCATAGGCGCTTCACTTCCACTGCGACTGTGCTGCTGGCAGTGTCGTATTTGGTGGCCATCTTGCTCGACAGCTGGAGCTCATGTGCGTACCATGCCCTTTGTGATTTGTTGCGACAATGCTAATGTAGCTTGCCAGACCTCTGGTCTTGGTTCCCCCTCGGTCCCGTCGGCGTGCGAACGGCTTTTATTTTTACCTGCGGCCTTGCGATTCTTGTCCTCCGCATCGCCAACTACCATGTCGGTCTGAGGACCACCGGCTCCGGGCTGGAGACGTTGCGCGCTGCCATTGTGAAGTTCCAGACGTATGAGACGGTCTTCTGGTATGGCTTCTCCAGCTTGTTCTTCTGCCACGTTTTCTTGTGGTCTGTGGCCGAAAGTACAAACCTGAAGTGGATCACCTACTTCAGTGGTGACCGCGCGCGTCTGAACGAGCGACCTCTCTTCCTGATGGCCTACATGGGGACTTGCGCGATCGCGCAGACTTTTACGCACTATAGAAAGGATGTCGACCGTCTCGTGCTTGGATTGTCAAAAGGCAAGGATGGCAACAAGGTGGCTGGCTCTGGTGACTCGTTGAAGGTGGTTATCCAGGCGCTCCCTACCATCTGTGTCACCTCTGCAACTTCTGCATTGACAGCTCTCCCCCTGTCCTTTGTTCTTTACTACACTTTGCTGCGATCTGTTGCTTGGAGCTGGGGGCTGATGTTCCTGCGACCGTTCTACAACCTTCCCAAGACCAACATGCTTCCCCCCCACTGGCCGATTGATCTGTACCTGCTTTTCCGTTGTATCCAAGCCGGCGCCATCATCCATTTTGTGTGGAACACTGGCAACTTTGCCTTTTCCACGTTCATGGTCAAGGAACCTCTCAAGAATGGCAACCCCCTTACCTCTGAGTCCAAGGACCCCAACGGCAGCATCCTAAATGGACTCAAGAGCAAGAAGCTTTCTATCAAGGTTCGTTGATTGTTTCCAGAGATATTGAACATTGCTAACTCTTTGCCAGTCATTTGCCCTGTGGGAGCTGGCCTACATTGCCAAAGACTTCCCAACTCGCCGACAGGCCATCTACGAGGATATCGACCGCCCCGATGGTCGCATGTGGTCGCAGGTCTATGCTACTTGCATGGATGTCATCCAGGCAGTCGAGGGCCGCATCGATAACTACGGAAAGCCTCCCGTAGCACCCCCTGCCGAGCCCACAGCTGAGCCCAGACAGCGTGTGTCTGCGCCACTCCGAGAAGATCCCATTTTCAACAGCAGAGCCGAATCAAAATCTATGAGGGGAGAAGTCGAAAAGCGTCTGAGCCAGGTTGCCCGATCTCCCGGATCTTCTCCCGCCTCCAAATTGAGCCCCCTAGCCAAGAAGACTTTCAAGGAGGCCAAGGATCGAGTTCTCAGCAAGGAACAGCAGGACATGGTTTCCCCCGAGCACTTGAAGAGCCAATTCGAGCAGTGGACGATTCGTCTCATGCAGGTGGACGTTATTGCTGGCCTGTTTCAACAAGACTTTCGAACTCAGTTTGCCGCTGCGGTTTTGGGCACCCCATATGCGGAACCCACCCTGCTGATCAACGCAATCCATGTTCTGTGCCAGCTGTCTGTTCACAGCTTGACAGAGGATCAGTTTGGCAATGTCCACCGGGACGTTCCCAGCATTATCAAGACGCTGACATCAATCATCAAGAAGCTGGAGGCGTTTAGGCTCTCATTCCCCATTCACTGGACGGATGTCAAGCGCAACCGAGAGAGCCCTGAGGTTGATGAGGTGCTGAAGGCTCTGAGGGCCGGTTTGGACCAAGTGGTGACCAAGTTTGAGCCTTACAGCCGCGACCTCAAGTTGACCCTGGCCGACATCAGACATGCCAAGGAGGCAGCGGCGACACCGGAGGGAGAGAAATTGAAGAAGGCAGAAATGGAGCAGGTTCGATAATGGTGGCGGGTGGATGACGGTGCCCTGGGTTGGGGGCTCGTGACAAATGAATGTATCATGATACCATGTGTAACATCAGCAACACACTATTAGACGAAAAGCCACTGATGAGGGTGGCCTGTGATTTTGCGTACAAATGCGATTAATTTTTCCAAGGAAAAAAAAAGCAAAGTAAAGTAAAGGGGGAAGTAAATAAGAGAAGGGGTTCGTTCCATGATGCATGCCAACGGGAGCTGATATCATGATGGGTTTGACGATCGGATATGAGTGATTAGCCACTTGCGTTGGTTTGATGCAATGCCAATCCTGATAGCGATTGGATGTCTTATTATGAATTATTGACCGGATATGTCTCCTTTTTACCCGCCAAGAATCCAATTATATATATTTGGGGCAATCAATACAGCCGTGATTGAGCCCAAGCTAGGGCGTCGATGCACTGTATGGCACACTGTGTTCCCACATGGCCGCGTTTTCGTGACCGGGGGGTGGAAACAAAAGCTTAAGTGGCTCCTCTCCCGCACCAACCTCCTTCGTCCAAGGTTCTGGGCGCGCAGCGGAAGGACTCGCATGTCCCCATGCTGCATAGCCAGCCTCCAACATAACGCCATCTCCATCACAATCGCCATGCTTTCTTTATGTTATTGCTTCCCCTACATGGACTCTCCTTGTCCGCCTCACTCGCCGTCCTGAGCAACATCTCTTCCTCGCATCCTTAGCCCTCCGAGGGTTCTTCTTCGGCCATGGCGTCTCCAATGTCTCACCGACGCCTGGTCTTTTCCATCATATACCGGACATTCTATCTCCTCCTCTATGTCATACTTCTCGGCCTCCTCGTCGCCACACCCGGCGATGCCATCCGCCGTTCCCTCCTCAACCACCAAATCTACAACATCTGGATCATCGCCGCCATCTACCTCGCCACCATCTTCACCGTCGCCTTCATCTACTTCACTCGACTCTACATCAATAAGACGGAGCTGGACTCGATACCCAAGGGATGGGTGCCTATCGAAAAGGGCGACGTGCGCTCTGCCGTCTATAAGATGATTAGTGTCCACCTCGGCCTGAGCGCCACCATAGCATACAACTCTCGCCCGAGACTCGACACCGGCGACCTGGTGGATCAGGAGGAGTCGATCCGCTCCCGATCGAAACAGAGCCTGGGGGACACTGGAATGACGGCAGAGGACCTCGTGGTCAATCTCCCACGTCGGCCAGCCGTGTGGGGCAGCATTGAACATTACGGCTGGTCATCCCCCACGGCTCCAGATCTCCCCAATCTACAGTACACCACAGTCCTCTCTGAGCTGCCTAATCTCATCGAAGGTAAGGCGCTGACCTTGGCCCCTCCCGATCCGACCTCCGATGTCGACCCCCCTATTCTCGACCGCGAGGCCGTCGAGCTGCTGCAGCGAACCGCCAACATGACTCTCCGCGATTACGTTGTGCACCTTGCCAGTCTGGGTGTGCTTGAAATGGATGCGACGACAAACAAGTTTCTGTCTCACTACGAACACGCCCGATTCTCCACTCGGCCCATTTCCAATGCTAGGTTTAAGGAGCTCATGCATCTGTTTGCCGATATTTTGCGAGCAATGGAGCCAATCAACCTCGATATGCTGGACGAGGACGAGGAATACGAGGAGACCACGTCACCGTCTAGCAACGCCGACTACCGTGGCGACCTGGACCTTAACCCCGATGCGACTGGCAGCATAATTTACCGCTCCGACAGCGGCAGCATCAGCAGCTCGACTCGACGGCCCAGGCGCCAACCATCGACAACCACATGGAACATGTACGCCACTGCGCCGAACAGCTTACGGAGCGGGATTTCAGGGGCTCTCTCGCGTAAGCGAAGCGCCCACAGTCTTGCCCAGAGCACCCGACGACATTATCCCGCCAGCCAACCCTCCACGGCAAGCTTGAGGTCCAAGGCCTCGAACAGCTCAGGATCCGTCATCCGTTTGGCGACGCGGTATGATTCGACGGACCTGCCGTACATTCTCAGCCTCAGGGATACCTCTGGCAGTTGATACGCCAATTCGCAGTATATATAATCTAGACTTTACAAATGGTGGAGAGGGAAAGTAACGAATGCAGCTGGCGTAGCAAAGCAAGGCTGAGGATAGCATTGCATGGACAGCATAGCATGTAACGATTTATGACATTAAGCATATAGCGCAGATAACCCGCTGAGTAGAACTTCTTTTTTAATGCTAATGTATCCCCCGGTCTGCTCGACGACCGTAGTTTCCGGGATACTTTTGAACAACAAAACCTGATGATTAAATGTGCGGTGCGACGTGTTTGTGACGTGTCGGCGGCGACTTCGATTTGACGTTGTGCATGAATTGAATTGACCCGCTAAATCTTCGGCGTGCGTGGCTCTCTCTATTACCCCGGATTTGATAAGATAGGCCATGCATGAGCTCGCATGTGATATTCTAGACCAACGACGGAAGCCTCACCACCAAACTAAGCTTGCCAGCTTGGATCTTCACTCTTGCTTGCGCCACCACCGGCTCTCCTCTGCTTGCCATTACCAACTCCAACGTTTCAATTCGCATTTGTATATTTTAATATCTACAAACAGACGCCCAAAAACCCAGTCGAGGAAGTCAATCTCCCCCCACCCAAGCCAGAAAAAAAAAAAAAAACTCGAAAAACTTCAACAGCGCCAGCCTTTCGCAATGCCGCCCGACCCAACACCGCCGCTGCCCCTCGCCGCTAACCGCGCCGCCCTGTCGAACCGCATATCCATGCTCCTCGCCTCGCAGTCCTCGGTCCTCAAGACCATGAAGCTCACGCGCCCGGACCCCAGCACGAGGCGGCGGCACGCGGCGGCGGCGCACGGCGATGAGGGCAACGGCGGCGACGACGACTTCCTGCGCGGGTCGCGCTCCAACGAGGGCGTGGGCTACGTGCCCGAGGGCAAGGACGCACCCAAGCCCGGCAACTCGCGCGAGGAGAGGATGCTGCTGCGCGGCAGCAACCGGGGCCGGCGCGCCGAGGAGCAGCGGCAGCAGCACCGGCGCAGGCGGGACGAGAGCGTGAGCGACGAAGAGGTGGGACGCAGCGCGCTCGGCAAGAGGAAGAGGCCGAGGAAGGAGAAAGCAGAGCAGGAGGAGGAGCAGGAACAGGAGCAGGAGCAGGAGCTAGAACAAGGGGTCAAGGCGAAGGAGGACCAAGAGAACAAGGTCGATGCCGACGACGACTCTGCTGAGAAGAGTGCTGATGTGGACATGGATGATGCGAACAATGACACGAATGATACCCCAGCAGCGAACGAGGACGACAAGGAGGGCGATGTGCAACAAGTAAAACAGGACGATGACGGCGCCAAGAAGAAGCGAAAGAAGAAGAACAAAAAGAAGAAGCCCAAGAGCACAGAAGCATAGCCCCAACTTGGGACGGCTATGATATAAACTCAGAGTCCATTGCATTTACGAAATGGCACCTCAAAAAACACTTTCATAATAATACATTCTTCGCAAGAGTAAATAACTGTGCCTACTGAACGAGGCCAATTCGTATCTCCTCGCCGCCTCTCGTGTTTATTTGAGGCTCAAGCATTCAACAAATACATAGTCATCATGAGTCCAAATGATGCATTGGCCCTGACGCTCACGGCCTCGTCTCCCAAGACCAGACTCCTCGCCCCCATGACAAAAACAAGATTCCCGGGGCGTATAAATGATCCGTGCTCCGCGGCGATGCCCATATAGAGGTTGCAAGCCGGGTAGACAAAATACAACCTATCCCATGAGCCGCTAGAATACCTTCTGTGCCGCTAAACAGAGAGCCTCCCTTCCCAAACTCTAGCCATCCGATGCCGTACTCCAAACTCGTCGTGCGCTAGGCACGGGGCAAGAAACTTTTCCATGCGCCGAATGACATGTCGCATGTCCCGGGAATATCTCCATGCCTAAAAAAAAGAACCTCATCTGTATAATCCACGCATATGGCAAATCACACGGCTAAGCTTGAGCCTAGTCGCAAAGCATCCTCCTCGTAAGTTGAGCCGAGTGCTTTATTAAATTTTCGACGGGTAAGGATGTCAACCTCTCCAGTCGATTTAACGTTGGAATGTCCTCAATGACAGTCGAGGCACTGTGGTGTTTCGTCGTGGTTATGTAGTAATCAATCGCCCAGTCCTGTTGAGGGAGGGGCGCGGGGACAGCTCGTCAGCTTGTTCAATCATGCAACCCGCTGCCGTTTCCTGTCGTCTTCTCCTCTCGGGTCCTCTTCCTCATCAGGTCGCTCGGCGGTATCGCTAGGGTTGAGGATGTGCGCCATGCTGCCTCGTCTTGTTGGAGGGCCAGAGTGATCCTTGATAGACAAGTTCTTGTTGTCGCGTCCAGCCGAGTTCCAAGACCAACTGCCGAAAGTGTCCGAGCTGCCATTTGTTCCATTGGCAAAAGGTGGCGGAGGCGGGGTTGTTGGCCGGGAGTGAGGATGGGCATGAGAAGCGGTTTGAAGCGAGTAGGAGGATAATGAGTCTCGGATGCGCTGATCTTCGGTGGGAACACGGCTAGGAGAAGGTGGCCATTGAGAAGAAGGCGCCGGGGGAGGGTTGGAGAAGGGGGATGGGCCTGGCTGCCAGCCGTGTGCGCGAATGTCGGCGGCTGTATGTCGGCGGGCAAGGCTTCCGGGGGGAGGTTCCACGTTGGAAAGGGGATGAGGGGCGACAGGAGGCGGAGGCGGGGGGACTGAGCGCATCGGTGACGACTGGGCGGTGCTACTGCTGCTGATCGACCCGTACCCTCGTCGGGTGCTGACAGAGAGATTGGATGGCACTGGAGGGCGGTAAAAGTTTTGACCGCGGGCTCCTGGAACTGCTAGGTTGTTGCTGCGTCGTTGATCATCCTGTGCCAACTGTCTCGGAGACACCGGTGCGTTTTCTACGCCTGCAAAATACTGCTGCCTTCCGGCATAGGGGGGCTCTGGTGGCTCGTCGAGGGTGCGAACCATGTCTGCCTGTCTCTGCATTTCTCCTTGCATGGCCATGACTGTCAAATGTGTTAGCGAGGATGGTGGGCAAATTTTGTTCAATAATGGTGAACAAACCTTCGCGAGAGACGGGGCTGTCAGCGGGGATGATTGACAGCATGGCCCTGGACAATTCTTGGTTGAAATGAAGCAACCGGTTCATTGTCTCCACGACTGCCTGGTTCTTAACGTGCATATAGTGAGCCGCCTCTTCACTTCGTTGTAATCGGCTGTTGAGGTCGAATAGAGAGTGTTCAATGTTGGCTAATCGTGCATCGGCACTGTCGGGAGGAATAGGAACAGGCTCCGCGGGTGTGCCAGGCTGTGATGTCACGGCTTTGGTGTAGTTGCTTTCGCGATGCACAAGCGCATGACGGCTGGCACGACGCTTGATTTCTCGGAGGCCGACAAGATCGCCGCGTTTGAAGTTTCCATTGCCATGCTTGAACTCCCACAGAGTGGTGTCGGGGTTTCCGGTGTGAAATACGTCGCGTTCTGGAAGCCGGTGAGTCTTGGCCGTCAAGATCTGAGACACTTCGCTCTGAACTAACCTTTGTGAAAACCGTACATATTCAACTGACGCACAAACGAAGAGATGTTGGTGTGCTTAAAATATTGTCTAATAGAGGTCAGAAAGATATTCGCAACAGGGCTCATGCCGGAATGCAGTTTTTCACTTACGATAGAACCTTGGAAAAATCGGCTGAAGGGGACATGACAAAGCTTTCCGCGCTCGCAGACCATGAGATCAAGTGCTGGATATTTGGATCCTCCAGCATGCTGCAACATGTTTAGCTGTGGGTCAAGACTACAAAGGGGAGAGAGCCTCACTTGTAGAGTTTGTGAATAAAAGCCGTTTGAACAATTTTGGGCTGGTGGACAGCAGCGGCAGCGGCGGGGGGAGGCGCTGGCATGCTGGTCGAGAGATTGTTGGAGTTGGAATTGTTTGAGTTGGATTGCTCGTTGCCGGAGTTGGCTTTCGGGGTGTCGTTGGATTTGCCATTCGCATCGGAGTCAGAATTCTGGTTGGTAGAGGAGGGAGCAGGAGAGGTAATCTCCATGGGATCTCCCGTGGATGGAGGAGACATCTTGATGATTGGTGTCGAGATGGGGATGACACGAGCCCCCATTGACTCGTCGGCGGAGGTCGAGGTCGGGGTTAATGGCGAAAGGGTCTCAGTCCTGACGGCCATGTGCGCTGCGGCCATGGTGGTCAGTCCGGAGCACGACCACGACGGGCTGAGGATGTCGTCGGCAGAAGGTAGCAGGTGGGTGAGAGCGGAGGCGGGAAAACGGGGGGTGAAGCGGAGGTTAAGAACGGAGCAGTGCCAAGTGGTGGTGGGGCTAAGGACGCGGGCTGCGGCGGCTAATGCGCGATGAAAGGTGGCCCGGGGAAGTGAGGAGGATCGCGACGCAGAACAGTTGATCGGGGACGGTGATGCGACGAAACCGCAGCGAACAACGGCGGGCGTGTGCGAAGGCCGGCGCGGGTGCGGATGCGAAGGCGGGTGCAATGGTGGAGACGCGGTCGGGTGTAATGCAATGCGGAGCAGGGAACCTACCTCATCTCCATGTACCAAAGGTAAAATGCCAAAAGAGACGACCAGGTCGACTGGTCGGGTGAAGTTTGCGCGACAGAAGCAGAATGCGAAGAGATCGGCCGAAGCGAAGATGGGGCCAGTCGAGTAGCAGTGGCGGCGTGGTTTGCGTATGTAAGAGCAGACGACGGGATAGGTGGGCACCCTGGCTGGGTGGTTTTGCGATCAGCCTCGCATAGGGGGCTCAGAGGTCGAGCTTCTAGAAGGCGGGCGAGTCGAAAAAAACGGTCGCAGGTGTTAGCGGCGCGTGACGCAGGCGGCCGAATCGAGTATGCGACAAGCCGCGGGACAGGCTCGGTCGAAGCTAGACGCGACGGCGACAGCGATGGCAGAGAGTATGGTGGTCGGCGGCGGCGTTGGAGCTGGCAAGTGGCGAGGCGAAAGCGAGAATCGGGGGGGGGACTTTGATGCTGGTCGGCGTGCAAGCTGAGGAGCGGGAACGGGCGGGGAGGAGGGAGCCCGGAAACCGTCGGGAGCACGAGCAAGCAAGATACGCTGAGTGAGCGAGTGGGTGCCAGTAGGTGGCGCGAGACCGGGGGGAGTGTTGAGCGTATCCGTAAGGTAATTGTAAATGGGACAGGGCGCCAAGCAGACACAAAAAGATGGAGACTGAGAGACAGAGCCAAGAGGTGAGAGACAGGAGTGAGTGAGTCGACCCGAGGAGAGACACGAAGGGTCTTGCGCCAAGTAGCTAGGCCTGGGAACCGGGACCCAAGAAGCTGAGTTCTGGCAGCAAGAAGCAAGAAGGATCAAGGAGCAAGGAGCAAGGAGCAGGAGAAGAAGGTTGGCTGCGCCGGTCCAGGAGCACGCAGATGTGCAGGCGTAGGAATAGGGACCTGTAGAGTAGGAGCAGGAGTGGTTTCCCCTGTAATTGCAATCCGTATGCGCAGGGCGGGTATGGCGGATTGGAAGCGAGATACGGGGGGGACAAAGTATGGGGAAATGGGTAAGGTTGGCAACGCACCAACGGGGATTGGAAGAGGTAAAAGAATGGAAGGAAGGGGAAGGAAAAGAAGGAAAAGAAGAAACGTCGTTGGCTGGCACGAGGAGCGAGGAACGAGGGGGGTGACTCTGGGTTAGAAAGGCGGACAAAGCGACCTCACACTCACCCATTTCACCACATCCAGCACAGTAACTCGGCGCGCGCAAGGTACAGTGACGACGGCACGCACACCAGAGGCACAGCACAAGACAGGGAAGTGGACGGGACAAGGACCTGGCCCCGGGGACGATAGAGCGCCCGCCCGCCCCCCACTCGCTCACCCACGCCAAAAGAGAGAAAAAAAGAATTGCGTAGGGGCACGCCCACGCCGCCGTCAACTAGCGCACCACCCTCCAACACAGGCCAGTCGCCCCCCTACTGAACTACGTGCCCTGCATGCCCTGCGTGCCCTGCTGCGTGCACTGGTAGCTGGAAAACTGGCAACTGGCAGCGCTGGGCCCCCAGACCGTCCCCTCCACACGCCCACATCTACCCCCCTCTTCCACCCCATTCGCACCCCCTATCCTACCCGCCCCAGAGCAGCCAACTAAATCAAAGCCCAGCAACCGACAAATGGAACCCGCTGCAGCCCACCAACGCCTCCCAAAAACGCACCCGTCTGTAGGTCACCACCCTCTGTAGATGACTGGCTGTAGCGAGGTGGGCGCGGCGGGGATTGCACTGCAACTAAGGTACGGAACATGACACGGGTGGGCTGGCACGCGAGACACTGGACGACGATGCTCCGGGGAGACTCAGCATGTCATCCCGGCAATTTCTCGAGAGCTGCAAACAATCCCTTCCGGCGCCTGTCGGGGAAGCGAGCGAAAGGGCGAGACATGATGTTCTCTGGATGAACTGTGCTCTCAGGATTGGGAAATCCCAATTCTCGGGAACCCACCGACAGCGCCAGAAACGATGACCATTTGCTCAGCCCAAGTGCGCTATGAGAAATTCTCGCTGGGAAACCGTCATAGTTAAAGCCTCATTACCCACTCTGGACGGTCTCGTTTGCTTCTTTGGTGCCTTCTGCATACAGCCGATGCTCCTCGGCATGGTCCATCAGCACTCTAGAAACGCCGTGAGGCAAAAACCCTTCCCCCAACTGAACCTCAAAGCATCCCCCCGGTCGGTACGTGGCGTGTGGCGTCCAGCCTAGTGGATATTGGAGGGCATGATGATCGCTGACGCCTGTCCCGTACAGCGGGCAATTCTCCGTGCAGCGGAACTTGCATCGAGGCCGAGACCTCTGGAGTGGTTTGATTGCCAGGCCGTGGACACCGTCGCATGCCATCAGCGAATGGGTCTGGGACCGGACATGGGCTGGGCCCAGCGGACATCGTCTCCAGGAAAAGGGTAAAAAAAGGCCGAAGTCCAAGTGTGCGCCGCACGATACGGGGTCAAATAGTCGCCATGCCATGCACAGGTGCACGCAACGGGGCAGAAAAAAAGAGAAAGCCTGCCTGAACCCCCCATCTACCGAGGCAGATAGCCGCCTTAGCTTAGCGGGTCTGGAAGGTTTCCAAGCGGGGGAACGATGGCTCAATAGCTCGGCATGAATTGACGGGATGACAGCTAACGAGACGATTCTTGTTGTGTGTCGTTGGCATTGACAAGACGCTAAGCTGAGGCCCGTTGTGCTGACCACCTGTGATGTTAATGGCCCCAGACCAGGAGGATGCAGACGGGGAGCGCCTATCCGTCTCGATTTGAACAGCCATTATCCCCTACATCGTTAGATGGCAGCCGGCAACACGCAATCTAGCCATGACCCATGTCAATGTCTGAGCAGAGGGGGGACAAGGCCCGATCGCAATCAAGCAGTCAAGCCCTTTCCGGGACACCAAGCATGAAAGCTTGGCACCATCTAAATACCGTTGCAACATCCCTGAGCAGGCCATTAATTACTTGCCTCGATCAAGGATGGTGGGAAAAAGGCGACGTGGGACTGGGCCGGGATGTGAATCGACGGAGCAGTGGGCTGGCTCGGATTGCGATTGCGATGGATGGGCGGATCTGAAATCGACCTCCACGCCACTAAACCTCCAAGAGCTAATAACCCTTGCTCGGACGTCTCTTTTTTTTTTCTCTTTCGCGCGCTCCTCCACACCCGAGGTTACTGAATGACAGTGTCTGATAATGTATCAGCGAGCAATCATCGCAAACGCAGGGATCCTGCTGTGCACCGCAGGCCAGCACCTAATTGGGACATATTGGCGGCTCATCCACGTCAGAGCTGGGCCACAGGCGCTCAATACAGCAATGAACTGCTCCGTTCAAGGAGAGCAAACAAATTGGTCGCTGCAATCTCGTCCCCAACGCAGGTGTTACTTGCCTAGTTGGGTAGGTGAAGGTGGGCTTTACCCTTTCCATCCGTAGTTGGTTCGTTTGGGGAACCAAACATGGCCGTGCCCGTGCGTGTCCGCCGTGTACAGTGCAAGTTGCAAGTGCAAGTGCAACTGCTCTCCTTTGGTTTAGGTGTTGGTGTTGGTGTTGCACCCACGAGGCCAGTCAGTCTTTCCGGGCCCCATTTCCCCATTCCCTATTTACCCTGCCGTCAAAGGCCATGCATCCTTGCCCGCGGTGCTCATCCCTCTTCCTCGCTCCTCCAAATCCCTGCTCAACCCGGCACCCGGATCGTTCATTCGCTAACAACTATCGGCAACCAGCTCGTCGTCTTGGTTTACGTTGTTTCCTTCTTCCTCACCAACACCGTCCCATTGGCGTCCAACCCACGCACGACATGAGCCATGTCTCACCCTCTCACTTAAATCCATACGAGGCTAACTCTCCTCTCCAATACCCCGAATCCACTCCCCCCTCCAACACCTCAGCTGGACGTGGCATCCAGCACCTGTCCAGTGCTCCGCCTGACACATCCGTCCAGAGTCATAGGGAGCAGAGCCCACACCAATGCCATTCGCTGCACATACATGGACATCTGTGCTCCCACCGCGGCAGCACGGCTAGCACCGCGCCAAGCAACCCAGACATAGGGACATGACCCTGTCTCACGGATCAGGGAGCTGAGAAGCCACTGCATGACGGCTACTCATGTTGCTGGCGATCCGCCAGCCACTCGACGGGGGTCGTGGACCCCATCTGGATCCCGTTTCCCCAGCCCTGGTCCACGAGAGTAGCGTGCCGCGCGCCATGACTATCAGGGCCTGTGGCTGCAGCCGGACCAGCATCCGCTAGACACCCCGAGAGCCCTGAAAAAGACCAGGCAAACGAACACATGGCAAGGGATCTGAGCCGATGCACTGTCTAGCTTCGCAACGCAACACTACTACGAACATGACAACGGCCCAGGAACCGAACCGTTTCGCCACCGCAGTGGAACCCGTTCTTAGTCCGGCCTGGCGGCTCACTGAGGAATGGGATACACGGTGGTGTGCTGTAGCGTGAGGGCGTAGGAAAGTGTGCGTCAATCGGTGCTCAAGCATGGGCTTGAGTGCGTGTGTGCGGAACGTGCGAGCGTCTGGATATGCTGTATCGAGTTGGACCCCCGCCAGTTTCAGCCTTTGCAGTGCGTCCAACTGGAATGCGCGGCCGGCCGAGAATACATCCGTACAAAGTACGGACCACAGCACAACATCGTCCATCTTCGGTCCCCACCTCCGCATGACAATCCACCGTCAAGGCCGTCTGTCCAGCTCATCCACCTCCGAATATTTCTCCAAGCACGCAGAATGCTAAAGCCATCTTTACGCCGCGGTTACTCTCGCGTTGGGGCTCGCTTACGCTTTCCCTCTTGATGACTAGAGCCCACACACTCTAGACAAGGTCTTGAGACGATGTCACAAACCCATTTATGGGCAGAGCCATTCGCGTTAAACCAGCGGCGCCTGTCCCATGGTGTCTCACTTGGACCAAACCCTGGGCGGGATTGATCTAGAAACCAGAGTTTTACCGAGTCCAAGGCGTTGTCTGGCCCTGCCGATCACTTCAACTCTCTTCATTGTTGCAACTTTAGTTCCGGCGACGACGACGGCCACCTCCCACGGCGACGGGTCCAGCCATGACGGGCGAGCGGACGGTCGGGACTTTGACTTCACCGGGCAGGTCCGCTGCTGGCCTCCGGAGAGGACCGGTGTGATGAGGTTTGTATCTCTAGACTGTGGCTGTCGTCATCTCTTCAGCTTATTCTCCTAGCACGGGGACCGTGCCCAATCTAGTGGCCTTGATCACGTCCGAGCCTCGCCATTGATCGAGGGCGTGATGAGTAGCTGAAGATCTAGCCCTCCATCCGGTTCCCTTTATCCATGGCTCGAATCAGATCGGGGGGGCCCAGTGCGCATGAAAGTTGAAAAAAAAAAAAATTAGGTGTACCCGGTGCGGATTAAAAATCGATACGTTCCCTTGGGTGGCTAATCAAGTGGACACCCACCCACCAATCTGTTGGATGTGAGGAGTGGCGAGTTGGATTTGAGATATTCCCGGTCCATGGGGTCGGATTCGCGACTCGGGCTAGGGAATGCCATGCCGTGACCAGCAGAACCCTGCGACGATAGCCACAGCTTGGCAATGAAAGGTAAAGTGGCTGTCTAACGGCAATTCCGCCAGCTCACCGTCATTTATGATGTATATCAAACGAGTCTCATGTACCGGAAAGAGTCCTGCGCAAGGATGCACGGTGCACCCAGGACTGGTGATTACTCCACGATGAGCCCGTCCTTGACCGTGTATCCGGCCGTATCTCGCCTGGCCTCTCGCTTTGGTAAATTAGTCAAGTCGAGGTCGTCGCCACAGCCAGGCTTGAGCATTAAGGTTTGGGTGCCAAACCACAAAAGGCCATGGAGCGAACCAACCATAGTATGAACCGTCCAGCCAACGGGACGCGTTCCCGGAGGCTCGGGCCGACCAGGCTCATTCAAATATTACGAGGCCTTGTTCTCGGATGACCTGGTCCTTGGAAGAAAGAAGGGGGGAAAGGGTGCAGATGGTCCGCAGAGATAGGGCATGTCGAGGAAAGATGCCGGTTCGTCCCCTTTTGGTCGGCAATTTGGCGGTGATGATGCATAGGCATTCAACAATTGGACAAGATGATATTGCACCCAGACGCACGCACACACACGCGCGCACACAGGCCATTTGATGAAAATTTTCCTTCCCATTCATTGCATCTGTCCTCTCACGCAAATGCAACGTCTGTCTGTATAGCACCGAGCTCAACCCTCAGCCCTCCTGGGATCTCTTTGCCAGCTTCTACATCAGGTCATCCAACCTGGGCCATACGTGAGACGATTGGTCCAACAGTGGCAACTCCCCCGATCATCTGAACCTGGCCACGATCCAGTTCTCGCTTACCGAAGGTCAGCGTCTCTCTCGCAACCTTTTCTTTAACCACGCTAGGCCGCCGCTCCCACACTCCAGGTGCGCACGGTACCTGCGTTGCTCACCTCTCTCCCAACGTTGCAGTCTGCTGTGCTTCCAATCTGGCATGTGACATCCATCCCATCTCACCTGACATGACACTACGTTTCAGCTCCCATCCCCATCAGCCTCTGCTGACTACCGGATCATGAAAATCTTACCAGCAGAGAAATCTCGACTCCCTGGTTCTTACAGCTGTCCTGCAACCCTCCCTTCTGGGTCGTGGGCGGATGTTGGCTTCGGGACCGAGGTGTCAACTTGGTCCGGAGATTGGGGAGGCGTGCATATGCGCTTCTCGGCTGCCCAGTGTTCGGCTAAAGCAAGGGAACTTCTCGGTGCGTCTCCCAGTTCTGATGCCATGGTCCCAGGCCGTCGCCAATAGTGGTGGTGCAAAACACGGGACATCGGACATCGGCAGTAACAAATGCCGGTGTGCTTCAGCACCGCGTAAAGCCTTACTGTTACGTGGAAAACCCCCTGGATTTGCCTGGTGTGTGTTTGAGAAGTGAAAAAAAAAAAAAAAAATGTCATGCATACTTGACCCTGGTATTTGCGTCTATTTCCGGAGCTTACGGCCATGGTACAAGGTTGCACCAGACAAGGCTGAACGAACAGTGTGGAGTGACAGTTGATTGGTATCAATCTCTGATGAAGCAGTTATCGGATTTGGAGAGATATTCCACCAGTAGAGATGCAGATCTGGTTCCCGGGCGTGGGTCACAGCCTATACCCAAAGCACGGCACTATTAATAAAGAATGACTCGAGACCCTGCAAGCTCATCTGTGTAAGTGTAGGGATAATGAGAGGGCAGAGAGCTGCGACGCGGTTAAGCGAGGACTTGAATCATTGAATGTCACTAATGGGCCGAAACACGACTAGTTGATCTGCAAAGCCACTGAAGAGGACATGACTAGTCGTTGTGACAGGAGTTGTGATAGCTTCGCGGCAGGGCAGATTGTTGTTGATTGAGGTTAGCCGTACGGCTATAGTGGGCTCTGCCGCGGGATGTCATATCCCCCACCTTTTTTTCGCTCCCGGTGGTGTTGCCGCGGATGTGCGGACTTGATGCGAGATTTCGCTTAGGTTCCAAAGGTGCAGATGGGAGGAGAGAAAAAAAAACTAG
>JAHVYC010000165.1:69120-99308 GCA_020623665.1 Calonectria multiphialidica
TTTTTTTTTTTTTTTTGGCCCTGTGCCGCCAGCGGATGCCTGAAAATGCCAGACTACGTACCCTCGCACTAAACGCCAGGCCCCCGTCACAGTGGTTCAGTGATCCAGATCAACAGATCAACACCATCCGTCGCTTCCCCTTCCCGCTTTCTTTTGTGCGGGTGGCTATTAATCCCCCTCCCCCTGGTCCTGCCTTCGGAGGTCCCGAAACAGAGCTTCATCTCTCCCCGCGGACCTCGTAGGCCGCCCCAAAGCAATGGACGCCGTCGACGTCTCGGAGCACTACGAGGTCACGACGGCCGATGATACGCCCTCTCTGCTCGCCATCGTCCTCGACACCAACCCGCGCGCCTGGGCGGCCCTGGGCGACGTGCTGCCCATCTCGCGCGCCATCGCAAACATCCTCGTCTTCGTCAACGCCCACCTCGCCTTCAGCGGCGCCAACCAGGTCGCCCTGATCGCCGCCCACCTGGACCGCGCCGCCTGGCTGTATCCCTCACCCCCGAGCGCGAAGCAGCCCGCAAAGGACGCCGCTGGCGATGTCCCCATGCAGGATGCCCAGCAGCAGCAGCAGTCCGGCTCCACGGCGTCGGCCAACAAGTTCCCCCAGTTCGCCCAGATCGAGACGGCCGTCCTGTCTGCCGTGAGGGCGCTGATGGACAAGACCTCCGAGGCCGACCTCGCCGCCACCACCACCCAGCTCTCGGGCGCCCTGACGCTCGCCCTTTGCCACATCAACAAGGCCGCCCAGGCCCTGTGCTCGCCGGCGGCGAACCTCGAGGACAGCCGCAAGGGCAACCCGGCCAACACCCCTCTGACGCTGCGCGGCCGCATCCTCGTCATCTCCGTGTCCGACTCGGAGCCCTCGCAGTACATCCCCACCATGAACGCCGTCTTCGCCGCCGCCCACGCCCAGGTGGCCATTGACACGCTGTCGCTGTCGGGCGACCCGACCTTCCTGCAGCAGGCCTGCTTCAACACGGGGGGCACGTTCCTGGCCGCCAAGCACCCGCAGGGCCTGCTCACGTACCTCATGTTCGGGCTCATCGCGGACACGGAGGCGCGGGAGGCGCTGGTGGCGCCGACGCACGACACGGTCGACTTCCGCGCCGCCTGCTTCTGCCACGGCCGCGTCGTCGACACGGGCTTCGTGTGCTCCATCTGCCTGAGCATCTTCTGCGAGATCCCGGACGGCGGCGAGTGCATGACCTGCGGGACAAAGCTCTCCCTGGGAAACTACGGATCCCGGCCGGCCGTCGTCCCCCGTAAGAAGAAAAAGAAGAGACGCATCGTCAACGGCACCCCGCGCGAGGAGACGGGCAGCGCCACGGGGACGCCTCGGCCGTGAACCGGTTTCAAGGTGAACGAGAAGAACACCAAGAAACTCACGACAGAAATCCAAGACACAGCTCAGAACTTTTTCGTTTAAGAGGAAAGGGAGAAAAATATGAGGAGGGGGAAAAAAACACATGTCGCAAAAGGACATAGCATCCATACAATTAATGAGGTACCCAATTAGAAGTTATGACGTTGCCGGCAAGCAACAATCATCGGCTCCTCACACAGGAAGCCAAAGTTTGGTCACACGGTTCAAAATGGTTTTTATTCTGTACAATAGATGCGTTGATTAACGCAATGATCAAGTGCTATGAGGCCTTGCATCTCGAAATATATGATACCAAGAGCACAATTTGCATATATTTTCACATCCTTTCAAACTTGCAGATTTCATATCGGCTGGCAAATACAGTAACCCCCATAGGAGTTTCAACGTCACACGGGCCGCAAAGGCCAAGGTCCATTGTAAGAAACTGTTGTAGGAATAGAGGGTATCACTGTAGTCTATTCTATCACATAAGGGGTAATACTAACAACAGCCAAAACAACAATCTTGTCAGACCAGTCGCCCGTGAACTTAGTAATGCTCCAGCCATAAGCGTAAATTCCCAAGAGCCAACACAAGGTTAGTCAAGCCGAACCTTTCGCCCGCCTTGGGCGATCTTAGCACCTTCGGAGAGTCGAGACATGGTGCAACGAGGTTCTCTCTCCGAGCCCCCCATCGACGCGAGGGCGAATGAGTCGGTGTTGTGTGCAAAGTAAAAGTAGTATCCAGTCCGACATTTTTTGACCACCATTACCCCAATTGCCCCGGCGGAATAGCAGTTCCTGACGCCAGGGTGGTTCATAAAATCGTCCAAGATGAAGGATTGCAGGATTGCATCCTCGTCGTCCTCTTGGATATCAAGCCCTCCTTTGCCTCGACGTGTTCCATGGTAGATTCTCTCCGCGCACCGCTGGGAGGCCATCGTCGTGGCCATGTGCTCCCCTGTACCACTTGTGACTGCGCCGACACTGACTTGATCCTCGTCCATCTCGTCACACGGCACAATTGCGGTTCCTACACCAACCAACGCTGCCGGTCCGAGCCGACCTCGGTGTTTCATTCCAATTCCTCCTGAAGATGAGCCTGCCGCAATCTGCCCATTCTCATCGATCGCTATAGCACCAATAGTATCTGTGATGAGGTCCTCGTTTCCAGTGTCGGCATGAAACGGTCCTTTCCTAGTTCGAGGGTCATCGGAATGACCCGCTTCGCTCGAACTGGCTGGTCGCTTAACCCCACGAGGGTTTGAAGAATCATCGTGATGTGCACTGCCGTTGGTGAATTCCAAAGGGGCTGCTCCCGATTGCGGTGACTTTGGTGAGACAGAGCCGTCCCTGATGGGCAAGCGCTCCTTGTAACTCACAGTAGGGCTACTGTGAGATGTCCCATCATCACTGTACATTTCGTTGCTCTTCTTGGTCGTCCGTCCAAAGGGCGATAATGCGCTGGTCTTAGGGGTTCTCTTGGTGACGGTGGAATAAAGCGGCTTCTCAGAAGCTCGTGGCGGTGATCGTTTGACGGTTGGTGACAAAAGTTCCACAGCACGATGGCTACCCTGGTTTGGCGGCGAGTCGATGGGGTAGGCTGGCTCAGATGCTGGTGAGCCCATGTAGGGTGAGTCAGGTTGTCCCTCGTTCCAAGTGCCAGCCATGATGGCTGCTGCGTGCTCTCGTGGAGGGAACTGACAAGTTCCGAAGGTGGGTGCTACATCATACTGAGACCGGATATAACCCGACATGTTTTGGCTCGTATCCAAATTCAGCCTGGATTCCGCACTCTTGTTTTCTGCTCTCTTTAGGTCATCTTGCCAGCGAAGAAAGCGATCTCGAGCATTTTTGGACACCATGAATTCGTTAGGATACGTCACCACGCCATGCTCTTCGGCAAATGCCCTAGCACCCTCCCCAACTAGAGCGTTAGGAGGAACACGTCTGAGACTGAGCGGTTGATTGCTTGCGTCGAGGATCAATTTGGCTAGAGAAATCGGATTCCGGATGTCTACAAATGATAAGTCAATGTGAGCAGTCTCTGTCTAGAAGCACGGCTAGGACAAACTTGGAACTGCACCACATGCGCCGCTACGGCCAAGGTGGTCGACAACTGTAGCATCGCACTCCACAGTGCCGTCAATGGAAAGATTAGAGCCGTATCCAGCGTTTGTGATTTCCTTGTCTTCGAGGATACGCAGCGCAGCTTCGATAGCTTCGGTCGCGGTAGCACCAGCTTTGAGAAACTTCATTCCCATATCGGCGGCGCTATCCTTGTTAGCAAGTGGGAAATGTGAGCCTTTGGAGATGGCAGCTCACGCAACACAGGCCTGCAGATGGACATGCTCGTTCTGGTGGCTATGGAAGCCAGCTCCAGCGTGAACAAAGATGGCCGGGGTGCATTTTGGTTTTGGAGCAAAGCGAAGCACCCGGTCGAGAGCGCCGTCGACTCCGCAGGGGGTTTTTTCCGGCATGGAGGAGGCGTCATGGCTGTGGCAGCTGCTCATACTTGAGTTGGATGCATGAGGTTAACGGGCGGATAGAGCGTGATGAAAATAGTTGATAACGAGCGTAATCTGGAAGCGGTTAAAGGGAGCGTGAGCGGAGGAGGCGGGAGGGTTTCCCAGCCCGGGTGAGAAAAGAATACAATGATCCTAATTGCAAGAAGTGAGTTGAAGGGTTGATTGTGAGCAAACGTCGTTTGGAGGAAGCAGCCAATGGGGCCACATGGCGGGTGATTGCTTTGCGCTGACGCTAGAGGCGGGAAACTGGCGGAGCAAGCAAACACTTAGTGAAAGGAAATAGTGGGCAGGCGGATGCGGCGTAGAACAGTTGTGTATTCTATTTATTGCTTTAAAGATTGATGTATTCATATTTAAGGAAACCATCTATGAAATTGTGCTCGTCTGAGTTACGCTCAGTAACTTGTTCCTGTTGAGTGGCAGCACGTGCTTTGAAAAAAAAGCTAGGATATCACTGAGCGGCCATGAAAGTAAGGGGTTTTGCGGTCCCAGAAAGACCTTTGAACCGATTAGGTCTTCAGAGAGACCTGCTCCAGTGAAGATATACTAATTGAGTAATTATCCAAACCCCAAGGCCTGCAGATAGCTTGTAAACCCTCTGCTTCTTAGAGCAGCGAAGCCGCAATGACGTCGCAGTGAACCAGTCCACCCCGTTAATTGCAAGCAAAGGGGCCGCCCCCGAAACCAGCCAGCCAGCACACAGCATGTTGGCGGGGCCAATCCACCAGCACTCCACAGCCACACAGCCCAGCCGCATTGTCCGATGCCACTGGAGTGCTCACTGGGAGCTTCACCAGGCACGTAACGTAATCCCACCCAACGTCCAACGCCCACCGCCGCCGACGCTGCCGCCATTCGCAACCCCCTCGCGCGGCTTCGTCTCGAATATCGTCCTCCTCAACCATCTACCTCGTCGCGCGCCGTCCGACGCTCCTATTTCACCATGGCTAACCAAACTCCCGCCGTTGTCATGGACAAGTTAGCCTCCCAATCCCAACCCCCGCACTGACGACGACAGCTAACCTCAGCTCACCAGCGGAACGGGTTTCTCCAAGCTAGGTCCGTCGCCGCAACCTCGACTCCCCCGCCGCTGGGGCAATCTTGTGCTAACCGCCAGCTATAGGTTTCGCCGGCAACGACTCTCCCTCATTCGTCTTCCCCACCGCGATCGCGACCAAGGGACCAGCTGCTGGCGCCGGAGGCTCTGGCTCTGGACGACCTGCCGTTGCCAACAAGCCTTCTTTCCTCACCGGAGGTGCTGGTCCCGGTGGCCACCTGAGCGCGAAGCGAGGAACCGAGGATCTCGACTTCTTCATTGGCGATGAGGCCATCTCTGCTGCGGGCGGTCCGGGTAGGCCGAAGCTCTCCCCCTGAACGACATCGCAGAGCTGACCGATTAGGCTACGGTATTCACTATCCCATTCGACACGGACAAATTGAGAACTGGGTATGCTTCCCCCAGCTTTGGGAGACCCTTCCGGACTGACACCATGCAGGATCACATGGAACGCTTCTGGTCCAACTCCATCTTCAAGTATCTCCGAGTCGAGCCTGAGGACCACTACTTCCTCCTCACTGAGCCTGTAAGCCGCCTCAGGATAGCCCGAATCGAACATGGACAGGGACTAATAGACCTTTGCAGCCCCTGAACCCCCCGGAGAACCGCGAGAACACTGCCGAAATCTTCTTCGAGTCATTCAACTGTGCCGGCATGTACATTGCTGTCCAGGCTGTGTTGGCCCTGGCCGCTTCGTGGACCTCGTCCAAGGTCCAGGACCGCTCCTTGACCGGAACTGTCATCGACTCTGGTGATGGTGTCACCCACGTCATCCCCGTTGCCGAGGGTTACGTCATTGGATCCTCCATCAAGTCGATTCCCATCGCCGGTCGAGACATCACCTACTTTGTCCAGTCCCTGCTCCGAGACCGCGGTGAGCCCGACTCGTCGCTCAAGACCGCCCAGGAGATCAAGGAGGAGTACTGCTACGTGTGCCCCGACATCGTCAAGGAGTTTGCCAAGTACGACCGTGATCGAAGCCGATTCGCCAAGCACGTCGTGTCGCACCCCAACGGCCGCCAGGTCAGCGTTGACGTCGGATACGAGCGATTCTTGGCCCCCGAGATCTTCTTCAACCCCGAAATCTACAGCTCCGACTTCCTCACCCCTCTCCCCGTTGTTGTCGATGGTGTCATCCAGCAGTCGCCCATCGACGTCCGACGAGGCCTCTACAAGAACATTGTGCTCTCCGGTGGTAGCACCCTGTACAAGGACTTTGGCCGACGATTACAGCGAGACATCAAGCAGCTGGTTGACGCCCGTATCCGAGCCAGCGAGGTCCGTAGCGGTGGAGCTCGAAGTGGTGGCCTGGATGTGCAAGTCATTACCCACAAGAGGCAGCGACACGGTCCCTGGTTTGGTGGCAGCTTGCTCGGCCAGACACCCGAGTTCCGATCGTACTGCCACACCAAGGCTGAGGTGAGAAGAAACCCATACATGAATCGTTACCCCGCGAATACTGACAATGAGTTCCCAGTACCAAGAATACGGCCCCAGCATTGTGCGGAGATTTGCTCTCCTTGGTGGACCTGGTGGTGCTTAGAGTGGCTTGTTGGCTTGTTGTTAGATGGTAACAAGAACCTTTCTCAGATCCGAATCTCAAGCCGTAAAATGTTAAATCTACCCCACAAAGCTTGCAGCCCGGACTGACGGGACGGAATTTTTATTGTACATTGAAGCGTGGCTTGCCTGGGTCCTTTAACCAGAGGCCAAAAAAGCGAGGGGTGCTCAAGGCGTGCAGAATATACAAAGTCAATTGGCCACACACCCCCAGGTTCCAAGACCAGCTCATTTGTTGTTTTGACGAAGGACGCGGTGGCGACGAAGAAGTTTCCCTTTTTAAACATAGTAAAATGCATTCCAAAAAACTTTCAATTTTTATCCCCCCCCCGCACGCCACATGAATCTTGGCCAGGTTTGGGTTTTCGGATGTGAAAATCCACTCACCCAGGTGCTGTCTTCATTGATTGAATGGATGTTTCCAAGGCAATTTCGTAAGGGAACTGGCCACATACAGACTCATTGCTTTTAAGATTGTGTGGGATTTTCCGGTGGAATAGGAACATGTGCTTTTGCGTTGAAGTGTAGGTTGCTTGTACATGTAAGTGGGCTCAATATCAAAATCACACCACAACTAGGCCGATACAATTGCCTCGATCCAGATGCCGAAATATTAAGGTGAAAGAGAAAAAAAAGAAGGCAAGACAAAGTAGCTATCATGCTTGGAAACCCACACAAGACATTCACATTTGGCACAGTTGGGAGAGCAGGTTTTTTTTAGTGAAACTTGGGTTCCGTTTAATTGATCCTGTGGTACTCATAGATATCCTTGACCAACCCCTTAAGAAAGAAAAGTAACCATGAATTGTCCGGTTTGGCTACATTACATTCAACACCGCTGCAAATTCCAAAACAACACCCGCCCTGAACTCCTCTCATCAATGCGGAGGGGGCTCGCTGCGCGATCGACCCCCCCTGCTGTTAAACAGCCGTTAAAGCGAAATCGCTTATTTGCTGGTGTCGACGACGTAGCGACCAGCGATGGCGCCCTTCTTCATGAGGTCGTAGACCTCGTTGAGCTGGCTGAGGCCGACGGTCTTGAAGGGGACCTTGATGAGGCCCTGGCGGAAGAACTCGATGGCCTCAGCAGAGTCGGCACGGTTGCCGACGTAGCTGCCCTTGATGTTGATCATGCGGATGACAGTGTCGAAGACGGGAGCGACGAGGTTGGCGTTGGCGGGAAGACCAATGCAGACGACGACACCCCTGGAGCGGACGTACTGGGTAGCCTGCTGGAAGGGCTTCTCGCTGACAGCGACGAGGATGACGGCGTCGGGGCCGAGGCCATCGGGGGTGGCAGCCTTGACATCGGCGACCAGGTTCTGGGAGGTGGTGAAGTCGACAAAGGTCTTGGCACCGAGCTCGGCAGTGAGCTTGCGCTTCTCCTCACCACCGTCGATGGCAATGACGTGGAGACCCATGGCCTTGGCGTACTGGATGGCGATGGAACCGAGACCACCACCGGCACCGACGATGGCGACGTACTGGCCGGGGCGGGCACCGGACTCCTTGAGACCCTTGTAGACGGTGATACCGGCGCAGAGAATGGGGGAGATGGCCTCGAGGTCACACTCCTTGGGGATGCGGGCAACGTGGGCAGCCTTGGCGATGGCGTACTGCTGGAAAGAGCCATCGACGGTGTAACCGGAGAGGAGAGCCTTGGAGCAGAGGGGCTCGTCGGAGTTCTGGCAGTAGGTGCAGCTCAGGCAAGAACCGTTGAGCCACTTGACACCGACATGGTCGCCAATCTGAACATCCTCGACGAGCTCGCCGCGGGCAACGACGACACCGGCACCCTCGTGGCCACCGACAAGGGGAAGCTTGGTGGCAAGGGGCCAGTCGCCCATGACGGCGTGGAGATCGGTGTGGCAGACACCGGAGTACTTGACGTTGATGAGAACCTCATCGGCACCGGGCTTCTGGACGGGGATGTCCTTGTAGACAACGGCTGTAGGAGTAATGAAGTCAGTATAAGGATTCAGGGTTGGATGCGAACGGTGGGGTTGTGGGTGTGGGGATTAGTGCAACTCGGCCACACGTAGCAGCCAAGTTGCGGAAGCCATTGGGATATGTGGATGGGAGCTTTGTCTGGGGTAAGGCGGGCGTGGGATTGGAGCAGCCAATTGCCCAATTGGTAAGGCATTGAAGCATTGGGAGAAATGGGAGTGAGACGTACGTCCGCCGGTCTTCTCGACGACCATGGCCTTCTGGGTAGCGGGGATCGACATCTTGAAGGTTGTTGTGGGGGGTTGGTTGATTGTTTGTAAGAGGGTGGTTTGTTGGTGAGGATTGTTGGAGCTGTGAGTTGCTTGAGAGTTGATGAGGCTGATGAGTCTGGAGAGAAAAGTCGATACAGAGGCCGGCGGAGCTCGAGTTTATATAGATGTTGGACAGGTCGATCTTGGAGGCAGAGCCCGGGACTCGGATGGCCAAGTGCAAAGCAAAAGCCGTAACCGCAAACCGTATGATGGGTCAACGTACAGGGATGGGTTCTGGACGACGCCTCCCAGTCGCGGCCGCGCGGGGGCCAGGGCCAAGGGAGGGAAGGGGGAGCCACTTCGGCTGCACGGGGGTCCGCATCGCGCGTGTAAGTGTGCGTCTCTGAGTATAGGTGTAGGTGAAAGTGATGCGAGGGAAAAGGGTAGGGTGGCGTGGCTGTAGCTGTAAGTCCAGAGTGGAGGGTGGTGGTGGTAGGTGGTGTTGTGTGCCAGTGGCCAGTGCTTTGGCCACCAGCCCGACTTGGGGTGGGAGAGGGGAGTGGGAGGGGCCGAGACGGGCGAGGGGCACTTGGTGGGTTGAGGTAGCTCGCTAGCGTAGCTCCTCAGAAGCGCCCACGCCACCATATTTTGACACACTGCATCGCTGCACGCTGCTGCTGCCCTGCACCGCACACGAGGCACTATGGCTACTCCTGGGCCCTGCGTTCCACGGGTGCGTGCCCGCCGCCAGGACACACACGCTCGCTCACTGCACACCCCCCGCTTCAGGCTTCCCCTCACGAAACCAAGTCAGTCCTGCGCAGCAACTTCCCCAGCGGAGCAGCTGCGGTTGGGGGTGAACATGATGGGGTCTAGCGCGAATTTGTGGCCGTCTGGTACCTCTGAGAAAAGGTACCAACATCCGCAACTCCGTCTGCAATGACGAGAGCCGTTGTCGACATCCAGGGAAGCCCAACCAACACATGCGCGGGCGAGGGTTGTCAGGGGATGGGGGGGCACGCACGCACGCTGGTTCCCCCGTCAGGCGTCGAAAACGGGAGAAGGGAGCTGTGGCACTAAAGATAGCAGGACAATTCGGCCCTTGACTGTGGTGCTGCTGGGCGAAGCCTGGATCTCGGAGGTTCAACACCGGCCGGTAAGGTGACTCGCCCTCGCCTGGCGAGCCGCATCATCAGATCACCGGCTGGGACCAAACAAGAAAAAATCTCAAAACATCCCACCCTATAATTACATATCTGCAAGCGCCAGCTCCGTTGCTCACCGACAACGGGTAAATGGCGGTATCATACTGATTTTTTATTATCTCTATCCCTGGGAATGGGATGCTCGAGAGGCCGGTAGGGCCGAAAAGTAAAAGCACCAGATATTTTGCTTAGGCTCCTGGGCTCCTAGGCTCCTAGACACAAAAAAGTCATGAGAGCTGCCTCATGCACAACCCAAAACCTGAAGCGCAAAAGTGGGCTGGCCAAATTCGATGCCAGCTCACCCCTATTTCTCTCATAGGAACTCGATCATGCTCAACGTCATCGCTGCCAGATTGCATCTTCAATGCCTTCTTTCCCGTTCTGGATGGTGCAATACTCCTGAATGGGAAGAGCTGTTGGGGGGCAGCATGTTCCAGGATAATGGAGCCTTCTCCAATGCCAGACCACCCACATCCATGCCATGCCATGCCATGCCACGCCTGGCTGGTGAGCCGCTCCTCCTCCTGCCCCACGAGGCTGGGCCCCGTGGCTTGCTTGATATCGGCTCCGTACCTACGTAAGTGTGTCTCCGCCGGGTACGGCTCACAGGCTCGCAGGCTTACACTCTCGCTAGAGGGCGACTAGCACCATACTTTGCCAAGGAACTGCCGATTCTGGGACGTGTCCATATAATTGCGGTACAAGTGGATTGGTGTAATGATTTCAGCTTGACGGGAGGCATTCCATGTCCATGCCCAAGCTAGGCATTTCATGGTCGGGGCGGTGATGCTTGTGGTATTGATGTCTCGTGTTAGTGGGCTGCACCTTTTTTTCAGAGCGCTCGTTCCTCGCGTTATTCAACGCCGAGCTCGGGTGAATGGCCCCGTGAGCTGTTGCGCGACTTGCCTCCTTTTTCGGTTTTCCTGGTTGGGTTTCTTGTTTCTCGACAAGACAACAACTCAATTGGTATCCTTAGCTCAGTCTTGATGCTGAATATGGATAACGAGTCAAGAGATCGAAAAGAAAATGATGGAACTCCACCACGTAGTTGCATGCTCCTATACAGTGAGGCCTACACCTACCCGCGCATCCACATCATGCCTACAGCCTACGCACGGGCTGGGTATCAGATCCGTAAATCCATCTCCGCATCCACCAACCATACCCACAATCCGCATCCGCACCCGCATATCCATCTGGGCGTCAATTCGAGGTCAAATGCCTGCCGCTCTGTGCACCCCAGTCGCTGTTGCTGTTTGGGCATTCTTCATCGCCCTCGACGTCCTAGCATTGCTGCCGTCCAGTCTAGCTCGTCTCATGTTTCACCCCCTCCCGTTGCACTGCAGCACGACCACCACGACGAGTAAATCATGATGCTATGCCTCGTGGATGTCGACGTGGGTGTGAGCGCCTGGTGGAACATGCAACCTCCCTTTCGCCGACAATGACGCTAGTCGCTTTCTGTCGCCTTGTCTCGCTCGAAGGGAGCTTCTGGATAGGCGCCGTCGTTCTTCCAAACACCACCAGCAACCCTGTCCCGGGTCTAAAAAGCGACTTGCAGGAGTGGACCATCGGCGAACACGCGAGCCAGACAGCAAAGAGGGTGGGTGTCGGCGCAGTACTTGGAGAGATTTCCCACTGATTTCCCCGCACTGCACGGCGACCAGGAAGGAGGGTGACAACCTGGGGGCCGGTACACCAACCATCACCAAACATGGCACTATCGAGGCACAAGCTCCAACCCGACAACCCAGCATTGATCACATCCCGCCCCCCGAGTCTCGTGGCTATCGTACTATAGCTTCTCTGTGCCGCTACCACACGGCCAACGAACCTGCTCGGAGCCGGACATGGCAAAATCCCCAGCAGAAAAGACTTTGGGGCCAGGTGCACGCCGTCGACGCCCACGGGGGCCCCGTCCTGGGGTTCTGGGGCTATCCCAGCCGGATGGACGGAGGGCGAGATGCAAATGCGGGGAAATCAGTCGAGCAGGAACAAAAATATCATCCAACCCTAGAGCCCGCGCCGTCCCAAACATTAAGCTCACTGGAAGAGGGGGGAGAGGTGAATAAAATTAATCAAAATTAAAAAACGGAAACAATAATGCTTCCCGTATCCCATCCCCCGCCAGCGGCATTGAAGCTTCAGAACCAGGGCGCCAGACGTGAAGGGTGGAAATAATAAAATAACATAAAAAAAAAAGTTTGATCCCGGCTCGTAATGGAGAGTGGCTCGTTGGTATCAAAGGTGGTCTCATAGTGGCCCAAGGCCAGGTTGTGGTGGCGGGTCAGGCCGATGGTGAGACAGCGTTTGGGGTTAGCTCCATACCTGTTCAAGATCGCCTTTAGATCTGCAACTTTGTATTCTGTACGCCCACGCCACACCCACGCCGGGAAAAGACGACGGCTGCCAGGAGGCAGGGCGCCAGGTACTTCTCGTCCGCAGGTACTTCGAGGGAGGGGCTCATCTCCATCGTGGGGCAGATGAGATGGGGACGGGGAAAGGCTCATCGAACGGCACCAAAATACTCGGCCGTGGTCAGATGACAGTCAAGCTTTCCCCAGGGACCAAACACATTGGGTGCGGCGCTGTCAAGACTTGCCTCGTTGAGAAAGAAGGCTGTCTTAGACTCCATCCTTCCATCTGTCAACTCAGTCGGGTGCCCGGGAAGCCATGAGTTGTGGTGGTTCCTTCCATCCACCCCCCTGAAGGTCCCGTCTCCAACACGGGGCGGACATCGAAGGACGAGTGTGCGCCTATTGGGCCTTCTTCACTTACACAGGCTGAACATTCACGACTTGCGTGTACACATCCACACGCACAGGATGCTCCTAAAACATTTTGGAGGCTGCAGGCGAGCTTTGGCCAGGTTCTCCTTGCCCCGGATCCGCTCTGCCCTGGCTCGTTTCAAGGGTCCTGATGCCAGATGCAGCACCGCCTCGTGATCTTTCAAGGCGAATTCCTTGTCTCTTCTGGAATTGACCATTGCCCATCGTCCCAAATGTGATGGGTTGATTGGATGCCTGGCCCCAGAGAGAGACAGACACACAAAGACATGGTTGAACTTGGGGTCCAGACTGTTGAGGATCCACCCCTCGCAGATGCGATTGTTACGATGGCATCTCCTGTGCTCCCTTCAGCCCGGTTGAGCGCATCCCGGACTATGCAGATGGTCCCCGACGTCAATCGCGGGTCCCTCCCCCCAAATTTCATCCAAAACAATACCGACTAGAGTCGTCACCGGTTCGTTTCCCCTCACGACTAAGACGTCTCTCCCTCAAGTAACCCGCAAGCTAAGGGCTCCCGCAAAGTGGAAACGATGGTCAGCGGGATGGGGCCCAGGGCGAGGCCAAGCCGTTTTGCGACGCTCGCTACTCGCCCAAAGGATCAAAGTGGAACGAGGAATTGCCACATCTCATCGCCCAAGGCGCATCTCGATATGCCCCGTCGACCTTTTTTTGGGGGGGAGCGGGGAAGGGTCTGTGTGGCCCAGGTCACCCCGCGATGACTTGTGTGGCCCGGCGTCACCCAGCCCGCAATTAGCCCTCTGAACTGGCACCAAGGCCATGCCCGCGCGCCCAAGGCATCCCTGCCCGGAGCCCCTGTTGGCGTTGTCTTGGGGAGGGCACGGCGGAGGGCACTGCTAAAATGTCCCACTGCGGCTCCGCAATTTGACTTGCATGAGCCGCAATTCGGTTCCCCGCATTCGACGTCCGTACCCCTAACCGCTAGCACGCCGCAGCGTAGACAACAGCCATTCCCTACCGGCGCCGTCCGTGATACGGGGCCCCGGACTCAACATCAGTTGGGGCGCATGGGGTTGGGCTCGCTGGCCGTGCCTCTGGCCTCCCTACTCCAGAGTTTCTATGCATCATCCATCCGGGGCACCCGGCCATAGGGATGCGCAATGTTCCACCAACTAATTTTGCCAATTGCCGATCTTGCCAAAGGCCAGCGTCAACATGGCACGTTTTTTTCTTCTCCTCCGCCTGGCTGGATCCCCGGAGCCGCTGTGCCCGCCCCGGCCTGCCTAGGTTGGTTGGGATGTAAGCCTGCTGCCTCATTGGAGTCAGTTTAGGCCACTCCCTCCTCCTATTTCCAAAGAGTGCATGCCATTTCATTAGCCAGCCCGTCTCGAAAGATGGAGTTGCCACACTGCCACCACCAAGCCGTACGCCAGCCCTTCCTTGTTTCCAACTGCTTGTAATGGAGGGTTGCGAGTGGGCACCCGGTCCGGAGACGAGGAAGAGTAGAACTCGCTCTCAAGGAAGACGGAGACTTTTCCACCACATGACAATGTCCTTTTTTTCTTTCTCATTCCTCGGTAAAAGCGATGGATGCTACGCCCCATTACGCATCTATTGTTTTTTTTTCCTCATACGTTTTGCCCTCGTAGACATGCGGGGTCAAACTCATGTCCCAGTCCTAGCTACAGAGTCGAGTCGACAGTGTTTCTAACACTTTGCGGTTTTGCTTTTGACTAGGGGTCCGACTACTGCATTTCTACCGTACATCTACACCCATCTGTCAACCCACAGGGGCTGTCTCAAGCTGCAGCAGTTCTTTTTCTCTTCCATTTCTTTTTTCTCCTCCTTACATCTCTCCCAGCCGTTCTCTTCTTCTTTTTTCCATGCCGTTCGTTGGCTTGATACAGTGGCTTTCCACCAAAGGGTCCAGCCCGACCGACTTGAGGTTGAACATTGCATTTTGCAAAATGCGGTGAGACAACGACGGGGTCTAGACGCTGAAAATGTGCCGTTAAAACGGCACATGCCAATGCAAGCGTTCAAGGAAGTTTATTGCCATTGCCGCTGGCAAAAAGCACCGCTACGGATTGTTCGCACCATATCATGGCCAAACAGAACATTGAAGCAAAGGTGGAAAATCCGTTCATCTGTCACATCTGCCTCATTCACATAGGTGCATTAATGAAAGCAACGAAGAGTTTGAAATAAGGGTAATTGGTTTGTATTTGAAATCAAAGCGCTTGTATATTCGCTCCTCCCTTGGCCCTAAACACCAAAATGTTCACCTCATGGCTCAGCCGAAGCTAACCTGTCTTGCAGGTACCAAATCTTGTCTCGCTTTCTATTTGTGAGATGCAGCCCGGAACCAAAAAGACAGTTCCTTAGGCAGCGGCGGGGACCTCGACCGACTGGTCGACGCCATCGGCGGTGGCCGAGTTGATCTTCTTGCCAGTCTTGGCAATCTTGGTGAGGACCGTCTCATAGGGCAGGTCAGTGACGACCTTGGCGGTCTGGCTCTCGAGTGAGACATCGTAGCTCTCAACGCCTGAGAGGTTGGAAAAGCAAAAGCGTCAGCAAAGGAAAAAAAAACCCAAAAAATTACACCTCGGCAAGAAAAAAAAAACAAGAGGCAAAACAAGACAAAGACGAAGGATCCTTGGCCTCGACACCCGTCAATGCGGGGTTGGGCGGTTACGTCGGAATAGGCCAACAGAACGAGGGTCTCAGTCGGTGGGTTGCGGCGCAGTAGCAGCATGCGTGGGAGAACTAACCTTCGAGCTTCTTGAGGACGCGGTCGACGGCGCCGGAGCAGCCGCCGCAGGTCATGGTGACGTTGAACTCGTAGGTGTGCGACATTGTGGTGGTTGTGATGTGGTTTGATCAGATGGCGGGGTATGCGATGAGGGGTCGCGTGCGTGAAGAGGGAACAGCGGCGGGCGGGTGAGTAGGCGGGTGAGTAAGCAGGTGGTGCAGGAGGAATGTGAATGCAGTGTGAATGGAGTGCGATGCTGTCGTCGGGAAGGGCTGTCGTGTCCTTTTTGTACGATTTCCCAGGTGAGTGAGTGATGGCTGACGTATTGGCGGTTGCGAGTTGGACACA
The DNA here is from genome assembly GCA_020623665.1 of Calonectria multiphialidica. Lineage (NCBI taxonomy): Eukaryota > Fungi > Ascomycota > Sordariomycetes > Hypocreales > Nectriaceae > Calonectria > Calonectria multiphialidica. The sequence goes on from JAHVYC010000165.1 coordinate 84,881, forward strand.
ATTAATAATGGCAAAGGGGCTGGCGTCCGCAATAATTGCGCAATGGGGACCAGCCGTCAGGTACCCCCTACCCCTTTGGCCACTGCGTAGCGGAGCGGCATAGTCTGCGACCGAGTCTCGAAACGGCAAAGAAATGTGAAACTTGCTCAACTGGCCCAGCCAGATCTCTGAAACCAGGTTGGCCCCCTATTTTTTTTTTTACCTATCGTGTCTTGATGATGAATGCATATACGGGCAAGAAAAAACTGCTATTCACGGCGCGGCTGAAGGGCTGGAAGGATTTCCTCTGCTTGCATGAATGCAGCCCAGTCGACAACAAAATCAAGTCGTGTCCTCAGTGACAAGTTACAAGTGTACTAGTTCGTAAGCGTCCCATCTTAGCACGACTAAGCGGAGGACAATCAATCAGCCACGATGCGCTGCTGGTCTCGGCCGAAGAAACAAAAAAGTAAAAAAAACTTGCTCATTCGCAAGCCTCACTGTCGTTTTCGCCATCATAGCACAGCCCGTCTTATGGAACAAGCGCCGTCTCAGGCATGTGCATGTCTTACTCGACCCCCCAAATTTCGCTTTATTTTCTTTATTTTTATGTTTGTACGGGATTCCGCCAACTGCAAAGGTTGAAGCGCAAGGCTGACCAGGGTGGGAAAATGAAAGGTGTCAAGCGGGGAACTGAAGACTTGGCATACTGCAACGATAGACAATGCACCAATATACAGTATGAAAGAAAAAATAGGCCAGTTGAATAAATACAACCCAAAGCGTTGTGATGACATATTAATCCATATGTTTCCAATGCTATTAATTTTATTTATTAAGCTTATATCATGTCCGTAGTGAGATGAGTGATTTGTGCCATGTGCAATGTATTCTTTTTGCCTCCCGCTACCCTGGACCTGAACCGTATTCACCGCGCGCTAGGTTGGTAAGCGACATAAACAGGACGGTTGATCACTGCTGGCGGGGCATATCTAAGCATTGCTGGATTAAGATTATCAAGGCTCAGCTGGGCGGGTTAATTTCGAAATTGTGATTTCAGGTAATGCGTTTGGCCGTTGTGATCGACATGGTGGCTTTTTTGAAGCAATTGCTAACGGATTGCACGCCATTTCTTTAATTTGTCTTCCAGTGGGTTGTAAACTGTAAGCAGGAGAGAGAGATCCTTGAATAAATGGGATCTCCTGAACAGCACAACAGATGAACTAGTCCGATCAAATTTAGTTTATGTTAGATACAGTTCAATCTTGACTTGCCCCCCCCCCCCCCTACCCGTCACGCGCACTCGAGATTTGCGCATGTTATTCCCGACAGGCTGGGATGACGTGATGATTGATAACTCGGTCGCTGCTGGGGGGGGGGCTACGGACGGCCCCGCCGATCACTTTTGACCTCAAGTGCCGAACCCTGCGCGGCGTGTATATAGGAGCATCCCACGGAGGAGCGTGGGCTTAGTGAACCAGGGCCTTTGTTTCCTCCCCCATGAACTTATTATCCGGATTTCGACGTCCGTAGATGGGAAAGTGTGTATGTGTGTGTGTGAACAGGCTGGACCACCGGTGGTCTGATGGAAGCTCGTCTACGACGTGCATGACGCTAAGGGAGAAAAAAAAACGGCCATGATATGATGGTTGACTCTCTCCGTCTCCTCCCAACCATGGCCTGATGCCGCAGAGTCGAGGTCGATCTACGGACGACCAAGAGGGGAAGAGGGCCCGATCCACCGTGCATGAAGATGGGCACCAAAGAAAAAAATACTGCCGAGCTCGGCCGGGAGCGAAAACGTGCAGGAAAGGCAAGGGTAGGGTAGCCCGCCTGATCGTGCATCTCGGCCTCTATCTCGGGGCATCATGAGATGTGATGGCTGGCGCCGGGGGCATCTGCAGGAATCACAACTATGACGTGCTACAGAGCCAGAAGTGGCCTTGGATTTCTTGATAGGTTGGGACGGCGGAAGAGTTTGTGTGTTCGCTTGAGTGTTCTCACTGCCCATGAGTAAACTGAAGTTGAAGGGCATTGTAGTCTGATATGAGCACTCTCAGCCTCCCTCTTCCTCCTTGCACACCTCCACTGCACAGAGAGGGACCTTACTCCCACCCTTGTCCAGTCCCTTGGCGCAAGATCAGCCTGTTTATAGTTCACAGGTGCTGCGAGCGTGCCTTAGCGTTGCAGAACTAGATGGCGTCCCCGGCTGGATTTCATTACATCTGACATCAATCTATCTATATACATTATATTATCATTTACACATATTCGTTGACCAATACAAGAAATTCCCTCCCCCCCCCTTTAGTCCCACACGCTCAATTTTCTTTTTTTCAAGGGCACCGGAACTCCTTTATCGTTATGTGCCTGTGCGGCACGTCGACGATGCCAAACTCCTCGTTTACAAACCGCGGCGGCACCGACTCGCACAGGGCCCACTGCTCGTCAATCTCCTCGTGGAACGTCTCCAGGTCCCCCTCCTCGTACGACACGGAGCCGTCGTCCGGGTCGACGAAGCACAGCTTCACGTCGGCGTCCCAGGGCACCTCATGGATCTCCCACCGCGGCTGCACCTCGGCGATGTGGTCCGGCCAGCCCTCGAGCGGCCGGCCGGCCCTGCGGGGCCGCGGCAGCTCGCCCCAGACGGCGTAGATGGCGCGCAGGTTGGGCATGAACTCGAGGACGCCCTCGAGCTTGTCGATGCCGTAGTAGGCCGTGAAGGCCGGGAGCGCGAGGTTCGTGATGGAGGCGCCCATGGCCCGGAGCACCTCCTCGTCGCGGTCCACGGCGATGAAGGCCGCCGAGAAGATGTCCCACTGGTCCCGCGGGATGTAGAAGAGGTCCCGCTCTCGGTCGAAGTCGCGCGTGTACACGAGCGCCCGCGTCTCCTCGCGCAGCCGCCGGACGTAGCCGGGCCGGCCGTCGAGCCACCGGAGCGCCACGTCGCGCGCCTCGCGGCAGACGAACGTGGCCGTGGGCGCGGGCACCTGGACGACCAGCGGGCCGATGCGCTGGAACTCGGCGTTGCGGCGGTCCGGGTCGATCCAGGGCAGCATCCACCGGAGCCCGAAGACGGCCATGGCGGGCTCGTCCTCGTCCGGCAGGGTCGCCGTCCAGATGAGCCGCCGGATCTCTGGCGGTAGGCTGCCGAACCGGGTGAATGAAGCTTCCTCCGCCATTGATATTGCACAAGAGGTCAATTGAATCTCCAAACAGAATTATCGTGGAAAATGAGAAGTGTCCGAGTAGAGAAATATGTCGATTATATATTAAGAAGAAAATTTGATATGTGTGTGTTAGTGTGTGGATGCCTGATGTCAAGTTTCAGGTGTTGAGGTGCAAATTATGCGACGCGTCTACTGGGCAAAAAGGCAAAGTTATCGTGAGGCTGCTGCTGTGGTTCGCAACGGGGCAATTAAACTTGATGAAACAACTATGCTAGAAGAGGCGAGATTTTCATGGAAGGATCTCGAAATAGTACATTACAGTCATCGGCTTTTTTTCTTCTCTTTGCTGAATAACTGAGAATCATAGAAGGTGAGTGAATTGAAGGGAACTTTGGCTATAAGTTGTGAGTTGACATGTAGTTTTCGAGCTGGACCAGTATGAAACCGACTAACAGAGCTTGACATACACACCCGTAATATACCTAGATGAGCTTTGATTTTATGATGGCTTAAACACATATGGTTCGCGCAAATATCTGATAAACAAGTATGAAGACAATACCTTGTATTTGATAGGATAACCGGGAACTATTTGTTTCCTTTTGATATTTCGAGTTGCAACTATCTCGCCTTGTCATATCAACTCTCAGTAGACCATATATGTATATATACACGTACACGCATACACTCATTTCTTTCAACCCTGAACAACAACCCCCTCTCCGCCTTCCGATTGGGGCTTAGAACCTCGCCTGGACCTTCTTCTGGGTGTCCTGCAGCGCCCAGTCGCTCCTCTGGGTCTTGCTCCGCACGGAGTCGGCCTGCTCCTGGGTGAAGCCGCGGGCCTCGACGGCCGGGTTGTAGCCCAGCTTGTTGCGCTGGCCCACCATGGTCGAGTTGACGGCGGGGGCCGTCTTGCCGTCGGCGCGGCTGTAGACGGTGACGACGACGGCGCCGCCCAGGCCCAGGTTGTGCTGCAGGCAGTGCCGCGTGTTGGGGACCGCGCGGTTGTTGGCCCAGCCGCGCAGGTGCCAGACGAGCTCGGCGCACTGGGCGATGCCCGTGGCGCCCAGCGGGTGGCCCTTGGAGATGAGGCCGCCCGACGGGTTGACGACGTACTTGCCGCCGTACGTGATGTCGCCGGCGCGCACCAGCTCGTGCGCCTTGCCCTTGTCGGCGAGGCCCAGGGCGTCGAGCACGATCAGCTCGTTTGCGCTGAAGCAGTCGTGCAGCTCCACCACCTGGGTGTCCCGCGCCGAGATGCCCGCCTCCTCCGTCGCCACCTTGACGGCGTGCTGCGTCATCTCGAAGCCCATCAGGTCGATGGAGCTGCGCGAGAAGAGGCTGGGCGCGTCCGTCGCCCAGCACTGGCCGGCGATGAGCACCGCCTGCTCCTTGAGGTGCGGCCGGGCGTCGAGGAACTCCTGCGAGACGAGGATGGCCGCCGCGCCGCCGTCCGACGTTGGGCAGCACTGCAGCTTGGTCAGGGGCTCGTGGATCATGGGCGCATTCATGATTTCCTCGCGCGTGTACACCTGCTGGAACTGCGAGTAGGGGTTGTTGGGCGAGTGGGCGTGGTTGACGCGGGCAATCTCAGCAAAGTCCTCCGCCTTGGCACCATACCTGGTTGATTTTCGAATGTTAGTTTCAGGATAGCAATGGCAATGAGAACAATGACAACAGCCGTGAAAAAAAAAAAAAAAAGAGACTTACTTCTCCATGTACTCGCGGCCGGCGTTACCAAACATCTGGGCAGCGCCGGGCGCCTTGGTCACGCCCCTCGTCTGGGCCATCATGAGACCCGTCGTGCCCGTGGGGTTCTCGCGGTCGTTGAAGAAGCTCTGCAGGCTGCCGGGCATCATCTTCTCGAAGCCGACGACCATGATGCAGTCGGCGGCGCCGTGGCCGATGAGGTTGCGGGCCATGGCGAGCCCCGTGCTGCCCGTGGAGCAGTTGTTGTTGACGTTGACGATGGGGATCTTGGTCATGCCGAACTGGTAGAAGACGCGCTGGCCGCAGGTGCTGTCGCCGTAGCAGTAGCACGCGATGCCCTGCTCGACGTCGTCGTAGTTGATCTGGGCGTCCAGCAGCGCCTTGATGCCGGCCTCGAAGCCCAGCTCCGTGTAGTCGACCTTGCCGCGGGGCTTGATGAACTTGGTCATGCCCACGCCGAGGACGTAGACGGGGGCTTTTTGCTTGGCAGGCATGATGGCTGTTGTGGTTGTTGACTGAGACTAGGGATTGATGATAATGTATGTGCTGATGTTTCTATCCAACAGCTGCGTTCGCACGTGTGTATGACGTGAGGTTTTACAAGAAGCACTCGCTTTCTTAAACTAGTATTTACCGAGTTCGAAAATCAAGATATAGATAGCAAAAGAGAAGAAAAAAACGTGATCGGATGGTGGGACTAGGAAACCGAAACAGTTCAGATTTGTGAGACAAGGTGGCAGTGGTGGTTGCAAGGAGAACGAAGTCGACTTGATATATATCAACCAAAAGAAAAGGTCACATCCCGGGAACAACCAATTACCCCGGCTGCGGCTTAAACATTAAGAAGGGGAAAGCAACTCGGACCGTCGGGATCACCCACGCCCCAGCCAGTCGTGGTTCATACGGCCGCCTCTCGTGACAGTTGCTGTTACCCCAGCTTTTGCGCAAGGGCGCGTTGCGGGGAACAAGGCAATAGTACCGAGGCCCTCTTTTGCGATTGCGTCGTGGGCGCACCGCAGTGAAAAGCACCCGTGGCTAAATATTGCCGAGGCTGGTTACTGTATTGGGCAATCGGCCCAAAAATACGTTTCCCTTGTCTTTTTGTCTGCTCGTCATAGAAATATACGGACTATCAATCGGACCGGATTGCGCTCGTTCCGCTGTTCCCTGCCTTCCCTTGCCCCCTGGTCGACTCTTAAGGCTTACTATCACCGTGACTTCTTTAATTTGATGATGTCGTCTTATGCGTGCTTTGTAGGTGACTGACATAAAAGCCCGAGGCCCATCCAAATCCCCGTTGCCGCTAGGAATCAACGAGCTCGAATCAGAGCCTCCCGCTACGAAAAGACCGAGAATTAGCTTGATTTCTAAGCTAATTGGGTCAGCGGGCGGCGAGATGATCCGAACACTGCACTACAACCGGCCGAGTCAGCCCGGGTCCGTAGAGATATCGGCCGAGTAGGTGCAAGTGTCCGAAAACCAAGGCCGAGTGCAAGATGGCGTCCATGGCTATAAAGACGATGCGTCTGGAGGTCGAAGTAGTTTTTTTTTATCTCATCCAGAAAACAATTCAATAGCATCTCCTCCTCAGAAAGCATCTTCTACTCAATATCTCAACGTCTTGTCTTGTGTCCTTGACGGCATCACCACTTACACCACCAAAACCAACCCACCAACCCACACACACACACACACACACACACACAAACAAACAACCAAACCACCAACCAAACCAACCCCTCAAATGCATATCCTTCTTATTGGAGCCTCTGGACGCAACGGCCAGCTCATCCTCAAAGAGGCGCTGGACCGTTCCCACACCGTCACCGCCCTCGTCAGAGACCCCTCCAAGGCTTCCCTCCCCGAGCACCCAAACCTCACCCTGGCGCGCGGATCGCCGACTTCCCAGTCCGACCTGGAAACCGCACTGCGCACACCGTCTACGCCAGACGTGGTGATCTCCGCCCTTGGCCACCGCCGCGCCGGGGGCTCGCCGTTTGCGGCCCCCGCCCCCGGCAGCATGACCGACCTCTTCGAGCAGACGGCCGTGGCCCTCATCGCCGCCATCAAGGCCAGCGACCTCCCCAACCAGCCCAAGATCGTCGTCAACTCGTCCCAGGGCGTTGGACCCTCCTGGAACTCAATGTCGTTCCCTGTGCGCTTCATCTTCAGCCACGCTGCTGGCATGCGCATTGGCCTCGCTGACCACGCCCGCATGGATGCCGTGCTGCGGGATAGCGGCCTGCCGTTTGTGTTGGCTCGCCCACCGGGTCTCCTATCCGGCCCGGCCAAGCCCGTCCGCGTGTGGCCCGATGACGGCAAGGGCATGCCTTGGATGGGCACTATTACTCGGGAGAGTCTTGCGCAGTGGCTGGTTGAGGCTGCAGAGAAGGACGAGTGGAATAACCGGGCGCCTGTGGTTTCGAACTAGACTGGGTTTCTTTTAATTTTGGGTTGCTTAGAAAGAATATAATAACATGGTAGATAGAATGGTATGACAAGCAAGAATGAACGGATGGCTTATGCTACGAATATTTAGACAATATAAAGTCCGCTCTCGGCTTTGCTCAAAATGAAGCTCATCATACCTTGCTGCGTGAAATAGTGCCCCCCGCCCAACAATACGTTAGGAGAACAACTGCTTCTCCTCACATGTACTTCACTGGTTCAGATATTAAAGAGGCTCGATGCCGTGTCCATGGCCACGAAAGAGTTTATTATGCCCCCCCCCCCCAATTGCAACGAATACTCCAACATTCCTTCTATCCCATCCCACCTCCCCAATATGCTGCACAACGCCATGGGATTTACAAAGGGTCACACACTGACCATTCATTAGACCCTTCATGCGCCGCACAAGAGACTGCACCGATGTCGAGTCTTGGAATACATGTAGATAACAAAGGGACAACGAAATTGCCAAACAAAATGCTCTGTGACGGCTGCTCAAATAAACAAGATGCCACGTTCCCAACGCCCGCTAATATCTTCTGGGGCCAACTCATGCCTCCCTAACAAAACAACACTCGTTCCCATCGCCGTTGTGGCCGCCCGTCTACGTTGATTCTTGCAACCCAGGTACAAAGGAAATTAGCGAAACAGCAATTTTGGCCTCCCCCGGTTTATGAAGAGCTATCCAAGCTCCAACTTGACAAAGGAAATGAAATGTCTGGGTTGTTACAGACGCGATGGGCGATTTATCCATTAATCCCATCCTTCCCACAAGATCCAACCATCAAAGTCGCTCAGCGCAGCCGGGACTCCAATGTTGGATCGCTGATACATGTATGGCATGTGGGGAGACATGTACGTGTCTCCCTGAAAGTTGTCCGCAGGTGGCGGCCCTGCCGGAGCGCCTGCTGTGTTATCCAGGCTTATGTTGGATGCCCTCAGGCAGTGATCCAAAACCATGTGCAATGCGTTCACAATCTCATCCGGCTTTGCGTCTGGGTTCTTGACGCACTGTAGCACGACCGAGAGGCAAACCAGGTCCTTTGTATCACGGCCGCTGATGTTGCGGATGAGCAAATCAAGTGTCTTTTCAACCGTGCTAATGAGCCGCGGTGGAGACCATAGGACAAGGTTGTCAGGGTTATACACTGGGTAATCGTCCGAGGAATCGGGCGACATGCGCAATGCTTGCGTACCTAGGCCCGTACTGTCGGATGCCGGCCGCAATGCGGCCCGAATGTAAAAGCACACGCTCAGAGCCGCTTGGATAATGTCTTTCTTGAGGACCTGGTGGTACATTTCGGCAACATCCTGGAAATGCGCTAGCATGGGGTCGAGCTCGTCCAGGTATTTCATGATGACCATCGATGATCGCAGATAGGCCCGAGATATTTGGGCTGGCGCATCGGAGGCACCGATGGCAAACGGCCGATACAGCGCAAGTAGGGGTCGGCGAACGTGCATGTCGAGAATGACCCTCGATCGCCATTGCTTGCTCTTCTGCGTGTCACTTAGCACACCCTGCCGGGGAAAGATATAGTTGATATCGTCTAGGTAGCGCTCTAACTTGGCTCCGACGTCGAGGACCTCTTGGTAATCGCGGATCGTGTCGATGCGGTTCAGCAGGTGGGCAACCTTCATTCGGACGCTGAGCGTCATGGCTGCGTACACCTGCATCTGGTTGTCTGTCATCTGGTCAACAGGCCTCGAGGGTGGCAGCTCCTTCATCTCGGGATAGAGCTCGATGTCGTCGAGATTCCGTGGGGGTCTGCAAGTATAATCGCCATCCCTCACAAGACATGGTAAATTACTGGCAAGAGAAATGTGAAGGTCCATGTCGATAATGGTAAACCACAGCCGACGTCTCATCTCGCCTAGGAAAACAGGCATTCTAGACTCAAATTCCGAAGGATCACGGTGGAGACCCATTGTCATGGCCATCCGGACGGTGGAACCCAAGGATGTCCAAGAATCCTGTATGCGGGGGGTGATCATCCTCTGGGCATGCACGAGCAAGACTTCGATCTGGAGCGTTGCAAATTCAACCAGCTGCTTTCCCTTTAGGCTATCCAGCCATGTCCGCACGAGGGCGCAAGCAGTTGGGATGTGCACACCCTCCGCCCTCTCATTGCCGAGACCCTTTGATTTCGTCTCGAAGCGAGAAGCGACTGACAAGACGGCGAGAAGCTGTGGCAAGAAGAAATCCGACTGCAACGTACCCTCCCAATACCGAGCGTACTGGTCTTTGAACATCGGCAGGTGGAGGATTCGGTAAATGGTTTCGGATGTATCAACATATGAGGTGATGAGTCGATCGCAGACGGTCTTTTTAGGCAAAATATCTGTCATGCGCTTCTGAACCGGCATCATCGAATCCACAAAAACGGTAATTGGAGATAGCGACTTGCGATACTCGTCGAGGAGTGCCTTGTGAAACTTTTTGAAATTCACGAGGATGTCTCGGACCCCAGGGTTATTGTGGTGATTTGCCATAAAGTCCTTTGCTTCATCAAACTATCTTTCATTAGGATCAAAGTATAAAGAAGAAAAAAAGGAATATCAAGAGGGAAGTTTACCAAGTTTAGCAAGACACGTGAACTATTCTGGCCGTGATATCTGGTTCTAAAGGCACCTGCACCTTGCTTGACCGTTAGACCACGGATGGTGTCAGAAGACGCCGCGATAAGCTTGCCCACGCTGGCTTCTGAAGCAGCCGGACTCCGGGCCATGAGATGTTTTTCGAGCCGTTCCATCCGTAGTGAGAGCTCCTCTAGGGAAGACGCAGTTGATGTTTCGCCATTTCGGACCGGGGCGTACGGGGAATCGTTGTTTGGAAGTGGTGTGCCAGAAGAATAGATGCCTGGACCGCAAGCGCGCTTCGTTGGACGGGAGGACTCAGCCGTCTCGTTATCGGAACCATCAGACAGGTTGGCTGAGTCGTGATCGACGGCGTATTTGCAATTGCGATTCGATTTTTGGCATTGTGAACAGGGACAGAGGCGGTCGCATCGCAACTTTCGCTTGCGACACTCGGTGCAAGACTTAACTGGCCGAGGTCTTTTGACACTGCGCTGCTGTTGAGGCTGTTGTGATTGAGATTGAGATGGGTGTGTGGGTAAGTGAGTCTGAGGAGGAGTCTGTTGGTGAAGATGGTGGTGAGGCGGAGTCTGTTGCGGTTGTTGGAGGCCTGAGTCGTATGGAGCAGAGCTTAGAGTCCCGGATGGAGGTCCGGATGGAGGTCCGGAGGAGGGAGCGCCCACATCATGGGCGGAAGAATGGACGGCAGCCATTGTCGGCAGGCGCGAGTCGACTGGTCGGCGTAAAGAGAGAGAGAAAGCGTGTGTGTCTGTGAGGTTGTGAACGGAGATGTCAGAGTCGTCGAGTAGTCGGCCGGTCTGTCAAGGATCGGAAGAGCCCCGGAGAGGTGAGGCGACGAATAGCGAATGGTAGCGGCGGGGAGCAAGGGCGTCGTTGCAGGCCTGAGAGCCGCGACGGGATTGGAGTTGGGAGCGGGATTGGCGAAAGGCTCACGATTCCGAGGCTGTCTGGTGGTGAACACAGGCAGTATCGAGTCGCAGGCGCGCCGATGTCGCGGGGGACATGACGAACGGCGAGATTGGACAGACAAGGGACCGGATCAGTCGCGAATGGTGGAGGAAGGGAAAAAGAAGCTGAAGAAGGTCAGGACTACATGGAGAAAGACGACAAGCTAGACGTGGACTTTGGACGGGTCCGCGGTCGACGGGGTCGTGGGAGGTGGGACGGGGGATGGGGAACTGGGACCCTCAAGGGCCCTGCAGAGTGTAGTGCAGCAGCAGTGCAGGGAGCGTCTGCCAGTGCCTAGCAGATACACAGGGGAGTGCTAGGAGCTGGGCACTAGGTGCTAGGCGGAGGCCAAGTGCAAGCACGCTGCCCAGAGGCTTGAGCCGGCTGGTGGGATTGGGTTGCTTTTGCTCTGGAGTGGGCTTTCTTGGAGATGGGGCGGGCTTGCTGGGTAGCATCGTCTGGTTGGTATTGGTACGTACTATAATGTGCTGGGGACTAGCTGCCCCAAGGGTCCAAGCCTCTCAGTGTAGGTCGTCGAGTGGGCGGTTGACGACTTGGACGCCGCAGTGGCCCGTGGGAGCTTAGGCCAGCCGTGGTTGTTTTTTTTCCTTGTTTTGTGGTTCAGCCACCACGGCGAGACGACAGTCGAGGCAATTCGACGGTTGGCCCGCGGACTACGTGCCCACCTCCGCCGGGTTATGGGTTGGGCTCGCGGTGAGGACCTGGGGGCAGGGCGGCGATTATTTCCACAAGCCGTGTGGAGAGCGAGAGCGACAGTGAATGGATCGATCGAGCGACTCGGGGAGACGGCCGTGGCCCTACATTGTGCACAAGTGCTTGGTCAGTGTGTCGTGTCCGTGTGTTTCGTGCAGCTTGAAGCTGGTGTAGGTGGTGGGGGAGAAGGGATCGATCGGGCCACAGAGCAGTATCCCCATACCGGTGTAGCGGTTGTCCCTGGGCGGCAGCAGGCCATGTCCATACCTACCAGGAGCGAGTTACGGCGCGTGTCGCATGCGATATGCAAAATTACAGTTTGGGGGCCCGGACGAGTATGGGGAAGAAGGTGGATGTTGGGTGTTGGATGCTGGATAATGCAGGGAATGGGAATGGGCGAGAGAGCCAAGGGAATGGGCGTGGTAATGTAGGTTCCACCCTTACTGTGCGGCACAAGTCCCGGGCTGAGAAATGAGCAATTGATAGGATGCGGCGAGGTCAAGGCGGGAAGCAGCAGTCAAACGACACGCGAGGTGAGGTGAGCTCGGCGTGATGTGTGGTTGATGTGAGATGAGCTGCCAGTGACTGCCGCGGCTGCCACTGGTTAATTGCTGACCCTCCAGTGTGCCTGCCCAACATGGTAATTGTCCTCAGTTGCTTATGTCGTTGAGAGCAAGCTACAGACGTACAGCGGCCCAGACTAGGACTGCAGGTGGCAGGGGACCTCGCAGGGAAGAGCCTGCGAGTGGTGCGAGACCCGGGACCCGGGGTGGAGGGTACCGTGCCCATGTTCGGTTCAATTTTCACATTTATTACCTGTATCGTTCAGCATGCGGTTGTTGTCATTCAGTCAAATTTTTCCATCCTTTTTTATTTTATTTGTTTGGCTAATCTTCATCATTTCCTCTTCTTTCAAGCTAAGTCTATCGTAATGAGCTATTAGTCACAGCCCATTGCCTGAACTGGCCCGATCAGCACTGCGCCCACTGCTGGTGCGACGGCATATCTCAAGAAGATGCTTATTGCTATCGCTCCAGATACGGGTCAAGGCACTAAGGCGCCCCCCCAAGTCCTATGTACTCGGTGCTATGCGGATGGCTTGTTCCGTTCATCAATCCAGATGTTGTCGTACTTTACCCAAAATGCACCTCCGCATTGCTTAGTCCCGTACGTGTGCGCAGTGCGTACCCCATGTCCATGTCTATCCCATCCCATTTCGTCGTCCCAGACGGTCGATGCAATGCATTCTCGACCGCCGGCCGCCGTCGGAGCCGGGCTCTCAGATGGGCCTAGACCACGTCCCAGGGTCTCGGCCCTGTCTGGCATTTCCCGACTTGGCTTTTCCGACTACGACGGCGGCGCACGTGATGATCCCGATACTCTGGAGTGTCCCTGTTCTCCTTACGTTTTGCATCCGGGAGGCACTCCGTAGGTGGGTGTCGCATAACTAATGCCAGGCCTTGCTTTTTATTTTTAAGTTGGGTGCCTTGGCTTGGCCTGTCTGCCTTTTCCCGCTTGGCCTTGTCGTGGCTAATTTTACCACGTAGCCTGGCCTGTCATATTTTTTTTTCGGGTTTTCGTACAGCGCAATCCCTCAGCTCCTGAGAGGAAACAATGAGTGCCCGAAATAGAAACAGAAACAACAATGCCTGTCTTAAGCCCAGGATCACTTCGACATGGTCTCAAAATGCAAATTCCAGCCACCCTTTCCTGAGGCCCTCGTCCATCCATCCTTCTTCCCGCGGGGGACGCAGCCTGGCACGTGCTGACGCCAATCCCCATCCATCTCAGACAGACAAAAGCGCGAACCGAGAGCATTTCATTTACAAACAAGCTGTCACGTCGGCCTTGTCGAATCACAGCGCCTGCCCACACAGCCCTGCTCTGCCCGTAACCGGCCATGGCGGCCGCCATCTCGGCCGACCGTCCTCCAATGCCTGCCCTCCGCCGGTCCGCGGTATGCTACTGCAAGTCGTAACGGCAAGGGTCTCCCTCCCTCCATCTCGCCCCCCCTTATTCTGGGAGAGGTCCGGAACATGGAACCAAGCGTGGTTTGCATCAAGCCAGCCATCCAGCCCCCGAAATGCCGAGAACTGCTATGGTATGCGGGATAAGTAATGTTAGCCCCGACCCAAAAGAGCCAGGGGCAAATTCGGTCACTTTTCCGCCACTATACCAACGGAAAATACATTATACAATAATTAATAAATAAAATAGGATCGGAATTAAAAATCGAAAAAGAAAGAAAAAAATATTCTTGCTATCAAATCAAATATTTTATTTCAGGAAATTGCTTTATTTTATTTTGTCCAGTCATCTCAAGTCAAGGCCAATCCATATTCTTGCTATCATCCTGTATGCTTCGTCTCGAGAGCAGACTCCAGCGTCTGTCAACGGTACCCAAAACACCAGTGGGTCGGAGCTAACATTACTTATGCCGCATACCACAGTACAGCAAAAAGAAACGCACAGAGACGCACAGGAGACGCACACGCATTTCCATCCCATCCCCGGTGCCAATGAAATTTGGATTCTGCATTCTGCACTTCAGAAATAGCACTCGTCGTACACATTCTGCAACACGGGCTTGAAAAAACAAAAACAAAAGCACCGGCTGGCCAAAACAATCAAAGTCTTGCACACTACGCCCCACGATCTGTCCTGCCCATCACGACCCCAGACGCCGTCCCCTCTTCCTGACCCTCACGCCTCCACCTCGGATCATCACCTTGTGACTCTACAGTTCCCCCCCCACCGCCCCCCTACCGCGCATAGCGGCATAGCGCCAGGCGGCCCTCCCTCTACGTGCCTTCCTCGTCATCCGCACGTTTCCTACCAACACCCCCGACTGCGCC
>JAHVYC010000166.1:6081-96346 GCA_020623665.1 Calonectria multiphialidica
CGATGACTGCTTTTAATCCTGCTAGATCTTTTGCCGCAGCGGCCTATGGCTGCTGTTGCGATGACTGGTATTGTAACCCGCCGAATGGCACCGGCGCTGTTATAATTTATTAATTTACCTTAATAAATATTAATAAAAAGGTTCTTTTATATAATAAATATAAAGAATTAATATTATACTCTTTTAGGTAATTAAAATTTTTATAATTAAATATAAATATAATATTATTTCTAAGTAATATATAAAGTCTTTTTATTAGTAAATTAAATACTTAATAGTATATCTTTTTATTTAATATTTTATTAATTTATAGGATAATATAATAATATTATTTAGACTAATTAATATAGGTAGGTCTTAGGGGGATTATAATAAACTAGCTAAGGTTATAATAAGGTTTATAGTAGCTATTAAGGGGTTTTTAGATAGTATATTTAATTATTACTATTCCTCTTAACTAGCTACCTTTAGCGGGATTATGGTTATAGCTATACTGCCCCACAGTCATATATTTCCTTATATGCCGGCCTTATAGGGCGTTATTCCTTCAACTATGCCAATGAACCAATAGTATTAATATAAAATTAGCAATTCCTCGGAATTTTTGCCCACCTACTGCAGAAGTAAATGAGATCAATATAAATAATCTATGACTCGACCAATTCCTATCTTGTTCAGATCCTAATCTAGACAGTATTAGCATCTTGAATTTGAGCATCATATATACATGCCACTTTTAAACAACTAACTTGAGCTATGGACGAACGATTCTACCATGTTAATATCTTACCAAATCTTGTTCAAGTGGAATGCTGGACATGGGGTGTTGGCGACAATGCAATCGACCAATATATTGTTCCTTGGTAGAAGATATTATCAGATGCATAACTAATAGACTGTCTATTTCATCGTTTTTGTGTCTATATTCTTGCCTTCGACTCTATTCTCCTAACCATACCAATTCAAAGTCAGCTAAATTCGCTGCCCACTGCTGTGATCTCCGTTCCACCCCCCCTGATTTATATTAGTTGGTCAAGACATAGCGATACCTTGCCTTTCCGGCATCCATATCTAGCATTGCCTGGTTAGCTTCGCTCATCGGCCTCTTCTGCACCCACGGCTTGACGCCCTTGTCTGCCGCCAACTGCAACATCTCCGCCATCTCTCGTGGCGAACCGGTGCTCGATCCGGTGAACTTTATGCGGCGGGAAATCACTGTGCCAGCCTCTATCATGAACCCGCCATCGTCTGGGTTGCCCACTTGCACAAATGTTCCGTCCGTCCTGAGCAGGTTCATGTAGCTTTGGATCGGGGCCTGTTGTGTTGTGAGCGCGGTTGACGAGATACCAATGAGAGAGATGCCAGCGCCAATGTCGTTACCTTTGAAGATGACAGAGTCGAGAGGACAATATCAAGAGTTTTGTTGTGCTTCTTGGCCCAGTCCTTGTCGTCCTCTGTGGCAATATATTCATCCGCCCCCATGCTCAACACTTCGTCTCTCTTGCTCGAACTCCTTGAAATACCCACGACTCGTTCCGCACCCAGAGCCTTTGCGAACAGGACGCCAAAGTGCCCGAGCCCGCCGACGCCGACGATGCCAATCTTCTTCCCCGGGCCGCACGCATGATACTTGAGCGGCGCGTACAGCGTCAGCCCGCCGCACAGCATCGGGGCCGCGAACTCGGACGCCAGCCCCTCGGGGATCTTAACGACGAAGTGGGACGGGCACCGGTGGTGGGTGGCGTGCCCGCCCATCGCCTTGCCGCCGTTAAGGTGCGTCGAGGCATACGTGATGACCATCTTGGGGCAGTAGCTCTCGAGGCCCGCGGCGCACTCTTCGCAGTCGCCCTGGCGGCCGAGGCAGGAGTCGTTCTGCGCCCCGACGCCGACGCGGTCTCCCACCTTGATGCCGCCCTCGGCCTGCGAGCCGACACGCACGGCGATGCCGACGATCTCGTGCCCGACACACACGGGGTACGGAGCCGGGCCCTGATGTCGGGGGGTTCATTTCGTTAGCAGCCAGGAAGGACATGACACGCTCCGAGACAATCTCACCCAGCCGCTCCGCAGAGTATGAATATCAGTGCCGCATATGCCGCTATGTGTGACCTGGAGGTCGATATCCGTCTCCTCCCACGGTTTGGGTTCGAATTCGCGCCACACCATGTTGCCCTTGACGGACTCGGGGTCGAGGCCGAGCCAGCCCTCAAACTTGTAATCTTGCGCGGCCATGTTGTCCAGTGAACTGGAATTAAGAAGAAGAAAAAAGGTTTACGTCCTAGGCGAAAAGAAAAGAACTCAGACAGTGGATTCTTTGTCTGAATAGTTTATCTATTATACATGTACGCTTATTTTACCGAGGTTGATACTGCATTGAAGGGTGAGGAGGGGAGTCCCCACGACAATAACCGCGACTATCTCCGGTAACCCCGTGTGGTAGCAGGCGATGATTATGATGCTATCATGCCAAAGTTGCGATGAGGTATCAGGTTTTGAGGTAAGGTTTGGGTAAGGATGACAGCTGTGATGGAGCAAGGAACGAACGCATGTTACGGGATCGTCACAGTAAGGCTCTCTACATCTAGAACAATCGATATGATTTATACGGGCCTTACTAGTTTGCACCCAACCCTTTAAGTTGTAGCACAACAGATCAAGGGATAAAATTGAACCTGCAAGAGGATCACGGAGCAGGCTTGTCTTTGCTCAAGTCCGGGGCATCAACAACCGTCAGCATTGTAAGCACGACTCGCACGAGGCCTTTCTTGTGTAAGTAAAATATCAGCCTCACGAGCTGATGTGACACCGTCATTGACGCCTCTCACAAAAAGGTCACCCCGCATCCGTTGTCAATGTTGTGAAATGCTGGACGTGTGGCTCCACTGATCATCCCTCGTGGCACAAAACCACTTTCGGTCGTGGAACACGTTTTCCGGACAAAGCACGGGTTGGCTGCATTCCTCGGCCGGATCAAAAACTGGATTGGGAAAATAATGCAAAGCGCGGTGGAGACGGTGGTAGAGGGAAGAAAAGAAATAACAATAGCCCTTAACTTCATTTCCCTCAAACAATCATTATGATTTGGAGCAACACAAAGGGGCGGTGGATTCACCAATTTCAAGGGCGCCCCTTCCCGTGGTTGGCTGGCCGCGCGATGCCGGTTTCATTTTTATTTTGATTCTCAGCAGATGAGATGTTTTGTACGCCCGGGCCATGCCGTCCCGACTCTTGTGCTGGTGAAGAATGATCTCGAGGAGAAAATCCTGTGTGTATCATCATTATTCCAAGCCAGGACCGGGGCGATCACCCGGAACCCAACCGCACGGGCTTAATCACCGCGCCATTTATCTCCAACGAAGGAGCCCGATCCCAGATTAGTGTCGATCAATAATCCCGGTTGTGTTACTCAGTCTCGATATTGTGACGTCTGCGATGCCATGATGTGATGATAGACAATTGAGGGGATAAAGAATTTGCGTCGTAATCTCAATGGGATTATGTGATGATCTGCCTCTGCACAAATGTAGATCGGTGTAACAGATGTGGGACGCCGGCCGCGCATCCCGATTTCCGTCCTCATTCCAGCCGCATTGATGGACCCGGGCCCACGGTATGTCGGCCGAGCACCTAGATGCTTTCGGGCGCCAGAGATTGAAGACGATCGGGCGCGGGTGGTTCAGGTCAAGGTCGTCGTGATTAGCATTAACGTCAAGCAAGGCACAGCCGGGACACGGCCCACGGCATGGGTCAGGGGATTGTGGGGAGCAAGCTGGCCTAAGCAGGTTGACTGGATAATTATCGATCATCCAGTGTCAAGTGGAGTTCATATTGGCTGGTGATATTCCCTGCGTCGTGCATTTTCATTGATGAGCTTAAAATTAAGGGTACAGGTCAATCAATTCATCTTGACTCAATTAAGCGGCAGGGAGTCGTGCGGCATTATGCTCTCTTGGCAGTTTGGAAATGCATTACTGAAAGGCATTCGGGACATGTGGTTCGATGATCCTTTGCGAGTTCTGAAACTCGGAGGTCGGTTTCGGGGCAGGGGTTAGTTTGGCTCAGGAGAGTTGAACAGCTTTGGAGCATAGTGGGGAGTGAGGCGAAAAAGTTAGGAGAAATCTGCAACAGCCGATGCCGCAGATCAAACGCAAAGATGGGGTTCGAAAGAGGCAGTGAATGACATGGACATGGCGATTGGTTGGTTTCTTTCCTTTTTTGGTGGCGGAGTTGACGTGTAGGGACGGTTTCGAGCTTGCCAGCAATCCTATTCGGAACTAGAAGAGTCCGGGATGGGCAGCCTATCCAGGCGGTTTCGTTCTCGAAACTTTCAACCCATCATAGATCTTGGCAGTTTCGGAGGTTTGGCATTGGCATGGCTGTGAGGCAACCCATACCCGTCTAAATTCGACCCGAAAAAAAGAAAAGAAGAAGAAAAACATGACTTTGACACACGGATATGTGGCACGGTGAAACATGAAGCCTCAATGATGATGTGGACTCTGAGCGGTGTGAATGGGTGAGACTTTGGCGTGAGAGCTATCACTTGAGCCATCAATGAGCCATCAACCGAGAAGTCGCAACAGTCATAATCTTGAGACGGATTAGAGACGGATTAGAGATGAAAAAAGCAACGGGCATGGCCAGTTGCAGGCCAGTTGCAGGCCAGTTGCAGGCGACAGTCTACGGTGAGCGATTGAAGGATTAGGGGACCCTCCACTCTGACCCTCCTGCCTGACCCTCTAAACCTGTAAGACCCGCGATGGACTCGACGTTGCAGGAGGTGAGGGGCGGGAACCAAGACGATTTGTCGGTGGGCCAGTTGAGGTTCCAGCGAGGGTGTGGGTGCCGAACAGCTGGGATGGGGATTCGGCAGCCTGTCAGCGAGCACCCTGGCCCCTCCAATGCACCAAGCTTGGAGCGCTAGCAGCTAAACAAACGGTAGAGAGGCAAGTCAAAATCGCCGACTGGCGCCCCGTTTGTGCTTCGTTACATTTTTGCATAACGACCAGCACACCACTCTTGCACAAGTCTAACCCAACCCGGCCGGCAAGGCATAAATTTAGAAGCATCTCCTCGTACCCTGTCTGGCCCATTGGAACGAGGCCCAGAAGGCTAGCGCAAAGTTTCACGGGTAGGGCCGGTCAGTAAACGATAGCAGCAGGGCTCGCGACCAGGCATCGCAAAAAGACGGCACAGCTTCTTTATTTTTCTTTTTTGGGCCTTCGCCAATGTATTTTTGGGCCGTGGTGATTTTGTGGCCCGCGCTCGCAACGGGGCCTTCGTGTCGATCCGGCGTCGGATGAGGGAAAGAATGTGACGTCGCGAGGGTCCAGAGCTTATCCGTATAGCCTGGTCTAGAGGGAAAAAAGCGGGAGAGTCATCGGGCATGCATGCTGGAGAGCTAAGTGGGGAGGCTGGAGACAAGACCCATGGTCATGATCTTGGCCATGAGGGCAGGTGGATACGGTGGCCCCGTCGTCCCATGGGCCTCTGATCGGAGGGCGGCGATACAACGTAGCAATTGTCTGGAAAGATCAAGACCCTGGGGGGAAGACAAACCTCTACAAGGCAGCCAGCGAATAGAAGAGTTGCAGCGGGATCACAGGTTGACATGGTGAGACTCAAAGTGGATGATTACACCCGGCAGAGTCCGGGACAGGGGCCCGTTTGCACCCAAAGCGCCTGAGACTGAGCACGTCCCCCAGATTCCAGAGCTGTCCTTCGGTGACATTTTCCAGCGGCCCATGTCCGTCCTGCAGTGCATCATGCAATACTTCACCTTTCGGCACCTGCAACGACAGCTTGTCGTTTTCGATTCACGTACGTGCAGAAAGGCGGCACAAGCTGGCAGGGCAGTGCTCATGCTATTGCTGTTAGTCTCGGTATAGCTACCTAACTAGCAACTGGGCCGGGCGCACCGCTAGTTGGCGACATGTCAATGTCGGTATGTCTTGACATTCCAAGCCCTCAGTTGACTATCAGAAGCCAAGGCGCCGCTAGCCCGGAGCCTCGTAAGCCGTAGATAGATCATCATCTCGTACCACACCCTGCTCGCGGCAGCAGGTGAGTCTAGGAGTTCGGCCGCCGAAGACTAATGGGCAATCAAAAGCAGACGAATACGATAGCTTGGGGAAGCGGACCAGTGCTGGCTCTCGGGTGCCTGGTACCTGGTGTGCGTGTGTGTTGTTGTTGCTGCATTGGCTTTACGGTCACCGGGCGACAGTAGCGGTCGAGGTCGAGGTTGATTTCTCGTACCGAAAAAAGACGTCGCCCCTCGTGTTTCCGGCCGATGTCTGTTTTGGAGCCCCCGCCCGAAACGGGCGGCGAGAATACCCAAGGCAGAAGGGGAGCCCAAGAACCATGGCGCGGCACAGCGAGTTTGGCGATACGAGGTGAGGGGTTGGCCGGGCTGGCTACAGTGCATGCTGTATGCGAGACGATGACGATAGTTGAGTGGTTCAGCACCAAACAACACCACGAAACGGAGGGAGCCAGTCACAGAGCAAGGCTACGAGGCCACCAGCAGTTAGCAACACACTCGAAGCTCGAAGCACTGACCAGAAGTCTTTTTCTCGACCGTTGTGCCCGGGAGTCCCTTGCCACGCTCGACTGCTGCGTATCGACTCGATGACCCGACCCACTGGGCCATAGGGCAAAAGCGTCAGATCCGGCACCAACCAGATGATGTGCTCTGCAGGCTGGCCCCAGCTGGTGCTACGAAGCGGCGACCGCTGTCCTTCCTAAAGAGCACTGGCAGTGCATGAACGGACACCCGTTGGAGGGGCCCTTTGAGGAGTCCTGCTGGTGACTGGCCCAGGATGCAGCTTGGCTGCAGCTGGATGTTAGCCCATCCCAATCGAGCACAGGGTGGCGGGGGGCGCAAGGTGGCTGGGGAGCGGCACTCCCGACAGGACATGCCACCCAAACAGCTTCCCCTCTTTGCATTTCAGCTTTGAACCCTTCAAAGTGCTGACTGAGCGAGTGGGTGCATTGACAGTCTGGAAACCTTTTCCAAACCAACAGTCTTCCCCGCCGCCGATAGTCGCAACCCCCACAAGGCTCTGCTGCGGGTTGTGTGCTGTGCTGTTCTGTGCCCAGCTATGCTCACTTACCAAAATGGCGGGATGAAGAAAACAAAAGCAAAAAAAAAAAGGCAACAAAATTTTATGCATCCCATCCATCTGCAAATGCAAATGAATCCCACCCGCTAAACAAAATCCAATTGCAGAGAATGAGGGGAAGCAGTGAATTCTTTGTTGTCACAATAGATGCAGTAAGCTCACGAGAGACTACTTTCAGCTCCAGCAGGCAGACTCGGCTTTTCGGCATACTATTCGGCCGCGAGGCTCCAAGCACCTACCTGGACAGGGAACCAACACCCAACTTGGGTTATCACCAACCTCAATTTTTGTGTTTCGCCTTTATGCTCTGGTGCACCTAAAAGCTGGCTAGCACAAAAAAGCCCATGCACCAGCCACCCACTCCGGCCGGTAGAATTCACAAATGTGCTCAAAGCTTTGCCGAACAATCGGTTGAGATTTACCTTTCGACGTCAGAAGCGCCATGCCTCGTATCACCCAGCGGCCCCCCTCCACCATTCTCGTTTGCAGGTGCACACCATGTGGACGGTGGGCGCACCTCGCACCCTGGGTTGCTTAGAGGAGGGGAAGCCGGTGGCCGATCAGCCAGGGACTACGGCTATCTGGTTGGCGTTGCCGGGGTTTGGCTTGACAGGCCCGCATCCCACTTAGGACTGTGCTCCCTCCAGCTGTCTCGATCTAGCAGGGACCAACACGAAGAGCGGAAAGATTGTCGTCATCAGCAGATCTCCCTTTGCAGACACCAACATACGGGTGCACCCTCCCCTCCCTGTCGAGGCCCCCAGCAACCGTCCAGAACCGTATACGCTGGGTCCGCCCACTCCGCAAACCTCGCAAAGGAAAAAAAGAGAGAGCTCGTGTTCTAGACGGCGGATGATCTGAGGTCCGGCGAGAGCGCCGAGACGTCATTGTGAAGCGCATCCTCATCTCTCCACCTCAGTATCCCAGCTCGGACCGGCATCACGGCAAGCTTGGGCCCATGATGGCGTTTTTTCTTCCCCTCACCTGTGCCGAGAGAGCGGGAGAGGGACAGAGAAAGTGAGAGAGCCTCGGCCACCCACCGCAGGAAGCAGCATGCAGAAGTAGAGCTAGAGGCAGAATGTATGCATATCCCGCGCACACTGCCTAATGCGGTCAGCTCTCTCCAAAAACGACGGCAGGCGTGGTGAGCACAAAGGCGTCCACCAGGAGTGTAGTGCGTGGCATGTCTCGTCCCTTGTCATGAGCCGTCAGCATTTCTCGCACGCCGTCTCTCGCACATTCATTACCATGTCTCAACCGTTCGACGCCCCCGTGCCGGCGCCACCAGGCTGCTCTGTCTCGCACGTTTGCTCCCTCTGACTCTGACTCTTGGCTTCTCGCCTCTGCGTCCAGTCCAGAGTCTGGTCCCGGCGGACCAGGGTCTGGGATCCCAGAGACCCGGCCCCTCGCTTTTACTAGCCCCGGCCACCCTTGACACCCTTGACCGGACGGGGCGTCAAGGGGCTGCACATCCCGACCCACCTATGGTTCTGGGGCCGCCTGCTGAGGCGCCGCTCTCTCGTGGCCCAGCCTCAATCAACCGCTGCCGGGTGTGTTGGATGCACCCCAACCGCCCAGATACAGTTCTCTGCCCGCCATTTATTAATATCCTACTCGTCCTCCCTTCCAAAGAACTTCTCAGATCACTTGCATTGTGTCTTTCACCCTTACTTCCTAACCACCTCTGTTGTGTATATATAACCGGGCAGCTGTCTCACCCCCATAGCTTTGGCACGCCCTCTTACACCCGCCTCTTTTCCAACCTCCCAAAAGATTCACATTCACACAAGAATCGACTCCATCACCACCACCACCAACACAGATCAACATGTTCCCCAAGGCTCTTTCCGCCGCGGTGGCTCTAGCCGCCGTAGTCTCGGCTCAGACACATACTGACTGCAACCCTCTCGAGAAGTGTAGGTCCCACCAGCTGCCATCTGCATGTATTACCACTAGTGTAACATGAAGGCAACACAACCGCATCCAACGGACCCAATTGCTAACATGTGCTTGACAGCCTGCCCCGCCGACCCTGCTTTTGGCGGTACTGTCACTTGTGACTTCACTAAGGGTGCTTGCGATGCCATCACCCCCATGGACGGAACTTCCATCTCCTACAGTGGCCAGGGCGCCAAGTTCTCCATCACCGCAGACGGCCAGGCTCCTACCATCCGATCTGCCAACTACCTCTTCTATGGTCGCGTCGACGTTGTTGTCCAGGCTGCCGAAGGCGCGGGTATTGTCACCAGTGCCGTCCTCCAGTCTGATGACCTGGACGAGATCGATTGGGAGTGGGTTGGAGGTGACAATGCTCAGGCCCAGTCCAACTACTTCAGCAAGGGTAACACTGCTACATACGACCGCGGTGCTTACCATCCTGTCAGCGCTCCTCTGACTTCCTACCACACTTACTCCGTCGAGTGGACCTCTACCGCTGTTCAATGGATCATCGATGGCAACGTTGTCCGAACCCTGAACGCTGCTGACGCCCAGGGTGGTCCTTCCGGTTTCCCCCAGACTCCTATGCAGGTCAAGCTTGGAACTTGGGTCGGTGGTGGCGCTAGCAACGCCCCCGGCACTGTCCAGTGGGCTGGCGGCAAGACCGACTTCTCCAAGGCTCCTTTCAACGGTTACTACAAGAGCATCACCATCACCGACTACGCTGGTGGCAACTCCGCCGCCAACGGCAATATCAAGGAGTACGTCTACGGCGACCAGACTGGCAGCGCCAGCAGCATCAAGATTGTCAAGGGAGATGGTTCTGCTGCTGGCAACAACCAGGCTGTCCAGCCTACTACCGGCGGTGTTCAGGAGCGCCAGACCACTGACTCTGCCCCCGAGACCACTGAGACCACCGCTGCTCCCGCCACCACTGTCAAGCCCGAGTCCAAGTACCCTACCACCACCGAGGCTCCCAAGGAGACCACTACTGCCGCTCCCGTGAAGTCTTCCGCCGAGACCAAGCCTACCGCCGTCAAGGAGACCACCACTGAGTCCGCTCCCAAGGAGACCACCACCGAGTCTGGCCCCAAGGAGACCAAGCCTCCTGTCATCGCCACTACCTTCAGCACTGTCAAGGCTCCCAGTGTCACCACTCCTAGTGGTCCCAAGACTACTGGCGGCTCCAGCTCCGGCTCTGGCTCCGGTTCCAGCTCTGGTTCCGGCTCTGGCTCTGGCTCTGGTTCCGGCTCTGGCAACGCCACTACTCCCTCCACCACTGGCTCCAGTGCTGGCTCGACCACCACTCCCGTCACCGGCTCTGCTTCTCGCATGGTTGGAAACACCATCCTGGCCGCCGCTGGCCTCGTCGTCCTCCAGTTCCTCATCTAAACACTTTGGCTCGAAAACTTAACGAACTCATTCCTTAAAAACGGAGCAGCCAACCTAATAATTACACTTCACGACGCTCATTACGCCTGCCAAGAATGGCACGCCCCCTCTAGCCCTGACCGGGATGGACAAGATGCATCATCGATCCAAGGAGTGGGATGTCTGGCACGCACCAACTATTGAGCCTCTGGCATTTTAATTGCGGCTTGCTCCAAAGCACGATAACAAATCCAACCACAGCTGTGCTCAGCTCCGCGGCGACGCCCGAGGAGACGGGCACAAGCATCTTAATTGGATCTACGGAGGCATATATGAATCAATTTTACGCGGTGTTTATTGGAGGATACGACTGGATTTTTTACATGCCCCTGCATTGGGCCACAGCATACACTGCATAGAAGTACGGGATTGCGAGAAGGATTTGGGGAATTGCTTGAAATTTAGGGCTAGCGATGCTCAATTGATACCTAGATGAACAAGGCAAAAGCCTAGTAGATAGATGCAAATAAACAGCCATGGGCTGCTTTTGTTTGATACAAACTGTTCCCTGATGCCAATCAATTTGTGATGAAGTGAGCTAAACAAGAATCATTTTCCAGTATATCTGATCTGACAGTATCCAACGCGTAACTAGAGTTATGGGATAGAATATATCTACTCAGATATCTTATTCATTACAGGGCGGTGTCATATGCTCTATTCGCCAGCTCCTCAGCCCATTTGGCTTTTTCTATCGAGCTGTTTCTTGTTTTACGAATATCAGCAATATGACTGTCAATGTAAGAATGGATGAGACAATCTAATTTGCCCTGAACTAGAATGTTTTGGTTTTCTCTATTCCGCCAAGCATTTCATTGTTGGATCCCCGGCTAAGTGCCAGTCACAATTTCCTGTTGGTTTGTCAAAATGACAACTTTAGTGAACTCAATTGGGAATCCTCAGGGGCCTCCTGGGCTACAAATGTGGAATTTATAGATTAATAGCCAATAATTGTGAACTATGTTGATTGATTGTGAAAAACAGTACTTTTGTTTCTTAGTTACTTAACGTCTAGACCAGACCGCCCAATTTTCCCGTGGCCTTTTCGCAGTGACCCTTGCCTTGTTTGCTTCCGTTGGCCTCTGGTACATTGCTTCTTCTTGAGATTAGTTCGCCGTTGGCGTATGTCAAGGCAGAAGATTGAGCTAGATCGTGGAAGATCCGGCATTTGAAGTAGTGTTCACGTTCGGCTATTTTCGACAGCGTTAGAAGTGGACTAGAATGTACTGGTCTTGGCGGAGGCAATCATCTTAAATGCTAAGACAGCTCTAATAGAGTTTATTATCTCTAACTTAAGAGGCATTGAATCATGATAATAAGGTTGATTGTTCTGTTAGTCAGAGCGAAAAAAAAACCCTGCAACAATAGTTGTTAGATCAAGCTTCTTTATGTATCCGCCCAGGCGTGCGCTCCTGGAACGAAATGCTCAGTTGAGCCTCCTGCTTCTTTTTAATCAAACATAAATGTATTATTAGCATGGATAGATTTTTAATCGGTTGTCATTGTCTACTTGATTCTGAACCTATCAAACATCATTTGGAAATAATTATTTTGATATACATCACGCATATGAATTCAGGGGTAAAAGGTTCCAGATAATACAACTCGATTTTTGTGAAAACCCCAATACGTCCCGTAAAGGATCGCCAGAGCTTATCATATAAGAATACATATATACAAAACAAGAAGCTATACACAATTCCTCCTCTTCATCCTCCATTCATCTGCACATCCGCCTGCCTGTTGAGGCAAACGCTGCAGCTAACAACCACATCTCAATCTTCCTCTTGAATACCATTTGCAGGCATTTACAGAGAAAGGGTGTTGCCAGCGGTGCCGTAGACCTTGCTCTTGACCTTGCTGGCACCGTAGTTGGTGTAGCTGTAAGGAATGCTGGAGCTGGAGAAGGAGCCGGAGGGGGCGTTGTTGGTGGCGCCGTTGAGGGAGACGTCGCTGACGGTGATGGTACCGGTGGTCTTGGAGTCGACGGAGGTGAGGGCGTCGACGCCGCTGCAGTCGTCGAAGTAGGTGGACTCGACACGAACGTTGGCGCCCATGCGGCTGTTGACACCGGTGGCGCCAAGGGTCAGGTAGTAGTTGTTGTAGATGTGGACGGTGCCGAAGCGGACGGAGGGAGCACGGGAGTTGACGTTGTACCAGTAGTTGTTGGCGTAGGTGACGTGGAGCTTGCCCTTGTCCTCGCTGGAGTTGCTGTCGGAGTGGCCGACGAGGGATGCCTTGTAGTGGTCGTGGAAGAAGGTGTTGGACACGGTGATGTAGTCAGAGGCGTGGGTGATGTCGAGCAGACCGTCGTAGTAGTCCTTGCCGTTGGACATGTCGGACGAGAGGTCGCAGTGGTCGACCCAGACGTTGGTGGAGGCCTGGATGCCAATGGCGTCGCCGTTGGCGGCCTTGACCTTGGAGATGGCCAGGTTGCGGACGATGACGTTGCTCTGGTCCTTGATGTACAGACCAACGCCCTTCAGGCCAGCGCCGGAAGCACCGACGATGGTCTTGTCGGAGGTGACCTTGACCTGGGTGGCGCCGGAGATGGTGCCCTTGACCTTGATGATGAGCTTGCCGGAAGAGGTGGCAGCCTTGGTGAACTG
This sequence comes from Calonectria multiphialidica, assembly GCA_020623665.1. Lineage (NCBI taxonomy): Eukaryota > Fungi > Ascomycota > Sordariomycetes > Hypocreales > Nectriaceae > Calonectria > Calonectria multiphialidica. The sequence continues at coordinate 19,181 of JAHVYC010000166.1, forward strand.
GGCCAGGGTAGAGACGGTGGTGGTGCTGCCGCCCTTTCCACCGGTGGTGCCACCGTTCTGGGTGGCGTAGCCGAGGGTGCAGGTCTCGGTGACGGAGGCGCGCTTGTCAAGAGCGTGGGTGACCTCGTCATCGGTGGTGGGAGTAGGGGCGGCGCTGGCCAGGCCCAGGAGGGCGAGGGAGAAGACGTTGGAGAACTTCATTGTCAAAGAGAGAGGAGCTGTGAAGAGGTATTCTTGGGTTTGAAAGGATTGCGGGTTTGTGCGGATCCAGTCCAGACACGAATTCGAAAGAAGGACAGAAAATGAGAGTGAAGGGAATGAAGAAGTTGAAAGTGAAAGTGATGATACAAGAAAGCTGAACGAGGCTGCGATGCCGAGTCTTATATATCACGACGAGCCCACCATGAACTAGCCCCCTCCTTCATCCTCCCTTACTCCATCTCTCCATCCCTCCTTGCCCAAGCCCGAATCACCGGCCGAATTCCATTTCTGTCTAAGAGCCAGGGCCAAGAAGTCCGCCGGGATGGGTCGACCACGAGGTGAACGTCAGCCAGGATAGGATCCCCAGGACCCCGGGGAAGAGGCAGGACGAACCTTGGCAAGGGAATGTTGCACGAATGGGAGAATTCTCCGCGAGAGGCCTGGACTGCTCTTTTTGCTGAAAATCCGGTACGTGCCGGCACCTTGGTGAGCTGTATCGATGCTGGCCAAGCCCAAGATGCTGGAAAGGTGAAACGGATGCAGAGCCAGGATGTTGTGACTGTGGACCCTGAATAGCCGGAGCAAGTGTCCAATTTGGGGCCATCCCGGTCTAAGAGCTCCAGCCATGATGACGACTTCACCTGAGCTAAGTCTTTGCTCCCAGGCAGCTGGAAACTGGAGAAGGGGAAGGCCAAAAAAAAATTTTGAATTAATAGGTCGTTTTTGCGTCAACCATCTTAGTATTCTTGTCATAAAGTGATCGCCATATCCAAGCTTCATAGAGCTTGGACCGGACGAAAATCATTCTTCTTCAAAAGGTTATCGAGCTCCCCTTGTCTAGCTAGGGCTGACGCTAGCTATTTTCTTGACTAAATCGCGAGTTCTATAGTTTAAACCCATCTGCCATCCCCCCCCCTGGACAGACACCATCGCAATCATACCTGCCTGCGAACCCCTCCCCTCCCCCCCCCTCGCCCCCCGCGCGAGGCCGAATACAGACACGGACTAGTAGCCCTTGCCACCGACGGAAAACTTCGTGTTTACGGCTTCACCTACGTCGTCGCCTCCCCCCCCCCTCGTCTAATTTTCCCGGAGCCGAGCAGGACCCTGGATGGCATTTGCCGCTGTGGGGAGCCAAGAGAGAGGCTAGAAGAAGCATAATATTAATATTAAATATTCCTTGCCGCCAAGGGGCATGTCTTCGTGTCGACGGAAGATTTCTCGAACTAACGAGAGGCTAGATGGGCGAGAGAAGGAAGGCCAAGAGAGAAAGCGAGTGCAGTATTCCCACAGCAATACGGGATTGGACATTGCGCTTTTGGCAGATGTGGAGTTGCCAAGTCAGGTTCTAGCCTGAACCGTCACGGTTGAGGGACGTGAGAAATAAGATGAATTTTTCTAAAGGAGCTGTTTGAAGGGGTAGAATTTAGGCTCGTCCCTCGACAACCATCTGCAGAGCCATCTTGCCCGGCTGGCATGCCATGTTGCTAAATTGTGACATGTTACCCTACAGGGACGCCAGCTCCGACGTGCTACTGTGCCCCGATGCAAAATGCTACCTTCGTGCGAGCGAATGATACCCAATCTAGAGGTCATAAAAGACATCGCTATTCCCAGCACCGCTGGAGCCTGGGCCGGGGCCATTGGATGATTCGTGCCCCTTGCAGCAATATAAGTGCTCAGCCTGGGGCCTCGGCAGCACCCGCTTTATGCTTGAAATGGAAATCATCGTGGGTGGCCCCTGCTGGCCGCACGCACCCTTGATCATCTGATACCACGCAACCCATTTTTCGCACGAGATACCAAGAAACAGACGAGGCCCAGTTCAGCTGTCACCCGGGTATATCGGCATCGCGCTCTTGGGATGCCAAGCCGCCGTAGGGCCAATATTTTGCGTGCTGCACCCCGGCCCCCAGATTTGGCCAACCAAACCCACAGCAGCCAAACCCGGCCCCTTTCACTGTGAGGAGACTGGGCGACGTACTCGTTTCAGGTGTTAGCCTCCAATTTTGAGTTGGGCCTGGTAGCGATTATTACGCGGATAGGCCGGTGAGCCTGTGAGCTGGCTCCGCGGACTCCAGCGTGACGGGACTGGTTTTAGACCATGCAGGACTGTAGCAGGTTGCTGCTGAGAGTGTACGGGTCGAGTGAAATTTGGGGATGGGGGAGCCAAAATCAAAACATCACATCTTTGCTTCGTCTTGTTCCCTCTTCACCATGGGGGACGAACGAAGTTATTGGCGGAAGAAAGCCTCTGAATAAAATCACAACTGCATAGTCTAATCTCGTGCTATTTTTTCCGGTCCAGCCGCTGCAGCTCTGGGGTTGCTTCGACATTGTACGGAGGATTCCAGCGGTGTTTGCTGGGTGTTAAACCGGGTTGTGGGAAACACCGATCTAAGCCAAATCCAGCAGCCAACTGCTTGAAATCTCCAAAGCTGGGATGATTTATCAAGTACCTCCCGCGTATTCTGAAACGTTTCCCTCGATCCACTCAAGAATCTCCGCTTCCTGCAGGTCTCCCGGGACATTATCCAACAAGTTCCGCACTCTCCTTGCAGACATCCCTCGGCATGCTTCTACCGTCTTCTCGAATTGGTGCCCTATGTCGTGCTCATCTGAGCTGAGCATCACGTTCAGTTGCACGTTGGCAACCGACGCCGCGATCCACAGTATGATGAGCTTCACACCGGCATCTCCGCAAAACGCACCACATCCCCATAAACCAGTCCATACGGCATCACGGTTTTCGTACGCTGTAAACCCCGTAGAAGCTTTATGGATCTCTCGATCGATGTTGAATGGCACCAGATCTGGCAGAGCCTCGTCATCCTCAACCATGTCCATCTCCAAAGCGTCCATGAAAATCAGCCGACCGCCGCGCCACGATCGTAGCCACGCGTCATATCCATCTTTAGGCGACGGTACGGGGCGAATATCCCATGAAATATCGCGTTTCTGCCCCTTTACGTCTAGCATGGCCCTCGCCCCGGTTACGGTGATGACGGATAAATCTTCTAAATGCGGCGCGACAAGGACGACGGGACAGGCTTGTGGAGCAATTCCGACAAATATTTCTTCCTGCGTCGCGGATTGGCCAAATCCAATAACTTTATTTGCAGAAATAACCACGGCACCCTTTGGTCCTTGAACTTCCGGGAGGTGCGAGTCCGTTGTATGATCTTGGACCTTGTTGACAAGAACTGGTCCTAGGGAGACGCCCTCCAGCGGCAGACTGGACTGCAATTGATGGAGCTGATACGTGATTGAATTCTCGTGATTTTTGACAATGGATTTGTGTTCTTCCTTTAGCCACTGGGCCTCTGGAAGATTCGATAGATAGTTGAATAAGGCTGTCAGATACATCTCAACGGCAGCCGGGTGCCTCTGCTCTGAGGCGTACCAAACACTAAAGTCTTGGTACCCATCATCATATCTTTGCTGAACAGCAGAGCACAAGAACTGGTGGGTCACCAAGCAGGCCACTTGACCATTGCTGAGGCGGAATGGCTCTCCTGGCTTGAGTAGCTCGAGTTTTCCCTCGGGGAAGTAACACTCGAGATCCAACGCAATCTGGTGTACTTTAGGCCACGTGGTTTCAAAGAATTCCTGGGTATCAATTATACCGCTGTCGAGGAACTTCTTCAGGGACTCGTGGCCCTCACCGTTTGTACCGCCGGTGATGGCCGTGATGGTCTCCAGCAGGTCGACCAATTGGGTAGTTGACGAAACGGGCCGTTGCAGGTAATGCGTCAACAGGGGCCAAAAGTGAACAAACCCATTCTCATCCTCAACATCTCCGCCAAGAGCGCTGAAACGGTCAATGACACGGCACGAAGTTGAGTTGGCGAGAATAAATGATGGAGGTCGTGGATCCATGATGGGATGGTTGATGTTGGTCTGGGTCAAGAACTCTCTAATTTTAAGCCCAGATGTAGGCTAATTTTGGCCCGAAAATTGGCATTGACCTCGCGTCCTCGTTATTGTCCTTACTTTTGCCTAAAATGATGTTTTAATTGTGTTGAAGCAAATGCTCAACGTGGCGTTTCTAGTAGATGTCGCAAAGCAGCCTGGTGGATGCACGGTGCTTCTGGTGCCCCGCACTGTTCCGCCGCACGCCCAGTGAAGTCCCCACGTTGTTTCGCAGAGCCTCAGGCGGAGGCAACCTCATCAGGCAGCTCGTTTAACCGCTGCATCGATTTATCTTGACACTCTCAGTCACCCTGGCTTTCGAGACCATCTCAAGATTTTGGGCGGGCGCATTCTTCCGCGGGACAGCCACCCATACAGCACCTATTACCCATCCCGCTCCCACCAAGGAAACCATGTCGGACAATCCACCACAAGACTTTATGCCCTCCTCGCCCTCGCCGCCGGTCGCTGACGGCGACACGGACTCGCCCGACCGGGCTGCGTCTCCCGACCTCCCACTCACCATGTCGGCATCGGTAGTCCTGGCTGACCTACCACGGGACGCGACTGCCGCCCTAGCCAGTGCGGGGAGCTTCCCTGTCGAAAAGGTTGTGGTGCGGTTTAAGCCAGTTGGGTCGGCGCCCGCCCTTGCGCAGGACGTGTGCAAGATCACTGCCGTGCGAAAGTTCGAAGAGGTGGTGAGGTATTTAAGAAGGAAGCTGCGTTGCAAGGATACCGACAGTGTGTTTCTGTATATTAACAGTGCTTTTGCGCCGTCCTTGGACGAGGTTGTGGGAAACCTCCATCAGGTATGTTCTCTTAATCGCCGAATAGCTTTGCGCCTTGACCTGACCTGGTGTCCGTAGTGCTTCAAGAATGCAAACGACCAACTGGTTGTGGCATATTCACTGACTCCTGCATTTGGGTGAAGGATGCCTACGTAGGCTACTTTCTTACATCTAACTCTCTAAGCATGCTCGAGATACAAAAAACGGGGCATTTCCTCAGCCCATACTAAAACTCCCAACAAATGCTAGCTCAAATGCTTGCTATGCCATACACTGGTTGCAAAATCGCTTGCTTCTCTTTCAACAAATCGCTATCAATCATGGCCCCTGGGCCTCATGTTCGCCTCTCTCTCATTTGATGCTTACGAGTCCTTAACGGCCTTGGTAAAGTTCTCGAGCTCCTCTTGCGAAATGGGATAGGTGTGTTCTGGAGCAGGGTACTCTCGGCTCTTGACTTCAGCATGATAGGCCTGGATGGCCCTCAGGCTCTCGCCCCAGGCATCGCCGTACTTCTTGACGAATTTGGGGAGGAACCTGCCCGGCGGGAAGTTGCCGATCATGTCGACTTGTACAAGAACTTGTCCAGAGCAGCCGTTGCCAGCGCCGATGCCAATGGTGGGAATGGAAAGCTTCTCGGTAATGAGAGCTGCAACCTCTGCCGGGACAGCTTCAACAACCGTAGCAAAGCAGCCGGCCTCCTGGACAGCGAGGGCATCTTCAAGAATGCGCATGGCACCCTCAGAAGTCTTACCCTGCACACGGAAACCACCAAGGGCATTTTGGCGCTGCGGTGTCAGGCCGATGTGGCCGAGGACTGGGATGCCGGCGCTGGTGATCTTTCGGATGGTCGGGGCCATCTCCTTCCCACCCTCGAGCTTGATGCCCTGCATACGACCCTCTTTGATAACACGAATTGCAGTCGCAAGTGCTTGCTCGGGTGAGATCTCATAGCTACCCATGGGCAAATCACCAACCTAAACTGAGTCAATGTTTGTTTCTTCTGGATGCGCAAGGGTGTTCCTCACAGTAAAAGCCGACTTAGTGGCCCTTGCAACGGATCGACAATGCAACAACATTTCATCTAGCAAGATCTCACTAGTGTCCTCCATACCGAGGGCAACCATGGCTAGGCTGTCGCCAACAAGGATGATTTCCATGCCAGCATGGTCGGCAACATGTGCACTGGGAAAGTCATGGGCAGTAATGACGCTGATGGGCTCTCCCTTGCGGTGCAGCGACCTCAGAGTACCAACTGTTACCTTCTTCCGTTGGTTGGTCGGCGTTGCACCCATTGGAGAATGCGAGCTGTACCGGACATGCGCGCCGGCGATAGCCCGGGTGGCGTTACCGAGGGTCCATGTGGTGGGCCGGAGGGGTCGTGTGGCCCGAGGCAGCAGGGCGGCACACGACCTCGTAAGGGGCGCGACAACAGACGACATTATGACAGAAGAACTATCGACGAGTGTCTATGGATGTGGTTGGGGGTTGGGGGTTGGGGCTGGAGGTGGTGTGGTGCCTGGTGGGCTAGATCCTAGACCAAACCTGTACCTTGGACCTGTACGTACTGAAAAATTCCCCAAAGAAATAAAATGATATAAAATAAAAGAGGAGAAAGGGATACGTAAGAGACTCGGAGAATTTTATCCTTTGTGGTCAGGAGTAAGAGAGCACAACGCTTTAAAAATTGTGTGAATGGGGCTTGGCGAGCTTTTAATAACCTCAACCATGATGGTTCCTACGTTGTAGAATTGAGTATCTTGCCCCAATGAGACACCACGGCTCCGTTGGTGTTTTTTTTCTCGCTTGCGCCCCACGGCCCGCCCGAGGTACGTACCCCTCCGGGGCCGGTTCTAGGCAATTTGCAAGGTAGCCCCGAGAGCACCGAGCGGCCGAGGGACTACTAATGGCAGGACGCTATGGAAGTCGATGGAGGCAATTGGCATGTGTGGGGGGGGAGGGCGATTAGACGGGTGTTTGTTTCCAGTGGTTGGCTTGCCGCAGGGGGGGAGGAACCAGGGGGCCGGTCGGTCGGAGCATGACTGTGCTTCAGCGCGGCGTGGGTGCGGTGAGGTGAGGCACCATGTCGTGCAGTGCAGCGCTGTGCAGCTAGCCCACTGCGCTGCACTGCGCTGCGCATGTTTTCTGACGTAAAGGAGCCGAGGCAGTTCGGGCGCAGGGCGCAGGTGGTGCAGAGCGGAGAACCCGCGTGGTGGTGATTGGAGGGCCGATTGACTGGCAGCACAAAAACGGCGATGCATGTGTTTCTTAATACAACCTTGACCATGGCGGTCGGTGAGAATAGATACATACCATGGATGTGTTCTAAATACTTCACCGACTATGGCTATGAAATGGATTATTTATTTTTTTACTTGTTCTATGGCGCAAACAGGAGACCACTGGGAAAATTGAACAGTCCTCTGACCCAAACACCAAGCGCCACTCAAACGTTAGTGTCTACTCATGCATTTAGAATGATGCGCATTTCATATGTAGAGTGAGAAATGGAGACCAGTAAATTGTATTTCTTTTTCTTGATTCACGGAATCGATGACGTTTGACCGAGCTAGGAAGGAAAAAGAAAAAAAGAAAACCCACTCTGGTTTTCCTGTTTCATCCTCAGAGCAAATGTACACTCCCATCAACGTCAAAACACGGGACGGACGGGACTGTTCAGGGCGGTGAATCATTTTAAATCAATACATGCAACGTTCGGTGGCCGTGTCGTAGGATTCTGTTTCATTAAAAACATAAACAAATAGTGTCAAATGCTGCAGGATATTTGCCAATTAGCACAAGGACGATCGTTACTTGGCGTTTGCTGCATGCATAATGGTTGCATGGATCTCAAAACATCCCCGGCCCTTATTCTTGTTTTTTTTTATCCGCCTCAACTATATGCTTTATGCAATTGAAAGCTGTGTGTTGCATCGGGGTTTCATCACTTTCTAGGAATCAATCAATCACAAATCGGAAGGGCAGGAAGTCTGACGGATGGATGCTAATGACGTCGCCGGAGAGTAATTAGTAAGAGTCACACTCGCTTGCCTCCTGAAGGGATCTCGGATTGGATATACTAGGAAATTAGGCACTGAAAACTTTTTCAAGCCTCTAATTCAACCCAAAGGCCTGGAAATGGCCAGCCCACGTGCTTATCATCACGGGCGAGACACATTCTCAGGGTGGCGCTTGGATTTGGCCCAAAACCATGGTCGATGGCTTGCGTGGCTTGAGCACACACCAGAAACAATGTGTCACAAGGGGGATCCCATTGCTCATGAGTGTGGACGTGGATGTGCTGGGAGACAGGAATTTTTTTTCCCTAGTAGACGGCAAGGCTAACAAAGAGAACGTAAAAGGCGCAACAACACATACATAAATGAGATGTCCTGATGTATTGGCGTGGCCTCATGAGAAGTCAAACAATGATTAATGATTGCCCGCAGTTAGGTAGGTACACGCCTAAAGTCGGGTCATGACGCTTATCGATAAGAATTGGCAAATCTTCGGCCCCTCTTTCCGTCATTAGTGCGGCTTATCACGGTTGTCCACGTCCACATCCCACCTCATTACATGGAGACTTGTACCTCACACCCATGGCCCTCGTGACTTGTGACTTGGACCGGAAGCCGATCACTTCACCTCCCCTCATCGCCTGCTGTGACTCTCGCAACCACATCAAAGCACCATCATTTCCGCTCTAGTTTTTGCGCCCTTCCGCCCCAAATCGCTGCCAAACCACCTCAATCTTTCTGCGACGCTTCGTCAGGCCATCACTCCCCCGACCTTCTCATTTAGCATCCGTCGCCGGTCCCGGACTGTTTGGATAATCCAACAACCCCACACACATCCACACCCTGGCCGCCATCCACCGCAATCATGAGCAGCCCACGCCGCAGAATCGAGACCGATGTAAGCCGAAGTCCACCGCGCAAAATGTGCAAACAATGTTTGACGCTGACCCGTGCTGCCTGTCTTTTTAGGTCATGAAGTATGCCTGTTACCGTTGTCCCATCCCGAGCGGCTGACATGCTAACAATGCCACAGGATGTACGACGCCGCTATACTCTGTGGTGCTAATAATGCCATACTAACAAACATAGGCTCATGAGTGACTATGAGGTTACTTTGGTGAATGATAATAGTAAATGCCACCCCCCGACATTGATTGCAGACACTGTTGTGCTGACACTGCGCAGTGTAAGCCCATGCTGCCCGACATTCGACGTCCGCCTCCCACCCCGTGGCCTAACCGACGCTTCCAGGCAAGAATTCTTCGTTCGATTCAAGGGCCCGGCCGAGAGTCAGTAAAATACGCAGAGCGTCCTTCAACTGGGTGTGTCCGCTGACACCTGGCAGCTCCGTTCGAGGGCGGTATCTGGAAGGTCCACGTAGAACTCCCCGACACCTATCCGTACAAGTCCCCTAGCATTGGATTTGTGAACCGTATCTTCCACCCCAACATCGATGAGCTGTGAGTTTATGGAAAGAGACAAAGAGGAAATTTTTCTAGTATGGAAGTGCTGAGTGAGGCTGTCTCAGATCCGGATCTGTCTGTCTCGACGTCATCAACCAGACATGGTCTCCGATGTTCGATATGATCAACATCTTCGAGGTTTTCCTGCCCCAGCTTCTGCGATATCCCAACCCTACAGATCCCCTCAATGGCGAGGCCGCTGCCTTGTTGATCAGAGAGCCAAAGAGCTACGACGCCAAGGTCAAGGGTATGTGCGCCCTGTCGCCCTTGGTTTTGTATTGGCGCTGACACTCGGATAGAATACGTGCAAAAGTATGCCAACAAGGATGCTGCGGACGAGGCCGGCGCCGAAAGCGAAGACGACGACGATCTCTCCTCAGTTGCCAGCTTTGGCGACGACGATGACGAGCCCGCGGGCCAGATGGATGATGTATAAGCGCGCCAGCAGCAGCGCATTAACTAAGCAAGCGTTTCGTTTCTTACACGGCGTAATGGGGTCCACGGCACGGCAGGGAGCTATCATCGGACGGAGTTGCAGAACCCACGGGGCCTCTGGGCCTTGGATGGGCTGAACGGGGTCTTGTTTGCTGGAATCAGGTAGGTAGGAATATATTATTGCTGCGCTGTCCGTACTTGGAGGGGCGAGCTGGGCTGGAAACTGCTGGCGGGCGTGCAATCGTATCAGAGAGGCAGTTTTGGATTACCTGCAATTGGCCTCGGTCGCCTTGCCCAAGAATGTAGCAGACAAAATCGCAGACACATCGAATTTCATTCTAAGATTGCATGCTTCTATATCATGCCCCTGGGTATCTTCGATTCATAAAACACATTTCCCAACGCCATTTTAACACAACCATGTTCATACATTATTCGGAGTCATCATCATCATCAGAGTCATAATTCACCAGTCCTGTCGAGATACTTGCTTCTTGCGCTGGTGCCTTTGGTGCCGAAATCTCTTCTTCCGTCGCCGTGCGCTTTCTCTTCACGCCCAGAAACCTAGCGGGCGGTTTCGACTCATTATTCTTCGTGTCCAAGAGAAAAGGGTCCTTGGCGGCACGGGTGTTCCCCAAGAGCTCAGACACCAAGCCCTCTTTTCTCCGCGCGGCCTCTTTTTCGGATTTCAGCACGCCGGGCTTGGAGGAGGAGGAGGAAGAGGAGGTGGTATGGGACCCCTTGCCGCCGCCCTCGCCAAAGAGCGGTTTCGACAGGGCGCGATCCCTGGAGCTGCCGTCATCGTCCCCCGAGCCAAAGTCGACCAGGGCCGCACGGCGGGCGTCCTCTTCGGTCCCCGGCACGATGTCGATCCCCAGGCTCATGCGATCCTTGAGGTCCTCGGTCGCCGCGGCGGCGCGCTCGCGGCCCTTGCGCTCGGCGCGAAAGGTCCGCCGCAGCTTCTGGTTCTGGGTGTACGGGTCGTCCCAGTGGCGGGCCGACGCCTCGACCAGGCCGTCGATGCGCTCCGAGGCCACCTTGAGCTGCTCGCGGTCGGCGATGGTCTTCTCGAGCTTGGCGAAGGCGTTCTTGCGCAGGGCCTCGCGCTCCTGGTCGGTCAGGATGACGTGGTCGCCGTCGGCGGGCGGCTTGTCGTCGCCCGTGTCGCGCTTGGCGGCGCCCTCGGCGACGACGTAGGCCGTGTTCTTGGGGTCGGTGCGGATCTCGATCTCGGCGCCGCAGTCGGCGTGGCGGAAGCGGAAGGCCCAGATGGGCGTCGTGTAGTAGCTGCCGACGCGGCGCTTCTGGGCGTTGAAGCGCACGCCCTGGCCGATGATGGTGGGCTTGGGGCAGCCGCCGCACCACACGGCGAAGGGCATCTCGAAGCGCACCGTCAGGATGCCCTGCGAGGCCAGCTTGGAGGCGCGGCCGCCGAGGGCGTGCTTGCCGTGCAGGCGGTTGCCCGACGTGGTGCCCTCGACGTCGGGCGGGACGTAGCGTCCCATGTTGAAGCCCTGCATGTTGGGCGCGCGCACTTGTGTGTACGGATGTGTGTATGTGTGGATATATATATAGGAGGATATGGTTCTTTTTTTCGGGGCGAGGTCGTATACGTGTAGAGTTCGCAATCGAAGCTTCAATAGACGCAGCGACGGTGGTGTTTACTGCTGGCCAAATCTGTCTTGAAGATCTGTTGTTTGGTGGGTGGTTTGGATGGTGGGGAAACCAGGCTGAGACGTCAGTGCTCGGGGTATTTTCGGGGGTCGTCACTAAGGTTTGTCCGGGTTCCCGGATTTGAGGCTCGCAGCCTGATATTGGTTGCCATTGTATGGAATAAATAGTATCATCAATACGGCGCGCGCGATGCTAATATTCGCGTTCCATCATTATGGTTATAAAAAAGGTATTCGCCCCCGCACCGTGGACGAGTTTCGTTCTTCTTTTTTTTCTTTTCTTTTTTTTCTCTTCAAAGACAACCGGGGGAAAATGCCATCTTAACTCCATCCAGACTAGCTTTTTTTTCACCATTAGGACAAAGAAAACATGATAGGTAAACCCGGAATTCCTGTTTTTTTTTCTCATTATATTTTCAACGGAATTTCTCGAGAACTAGTCATGCCGGCCCATTTCTTCAAACTTCAAAACCATCGCTAGCGCTTCTTATGGACAGGCTATCTTATAATGGAGACCCCCCCTGGGAGATCATGATGCGCCAACCCCGTTGCGCTTAAGCTGGTCTTCGGGGAGTTTGCCAATAACGGGCTCTAGTAATATCGGGAGATATTCGGCAGCGTCCTGCCCAAAGGCGAAGTCGCCGGGTTTTACCTTGTACATTTCCTCGTCGTTCTCGGCGTCCGGGTTGATTACGACGATGCGGGCTCCGCGCTCCTTGGCCCGCGAGATGTAACCCGCGGCCGGCCAAACCTGGGCTGATGTGCCAATGACCAACATCAAGTCCTGGAAACAGTTAGGACAACTCCACACAGGCTACGCCGAACCCAAAAACCCAAAAAGCAAAAAAAAGACACGGTGAAGTGAGGCAGACAAAGGGGAGGAGAAATGGTACTGACCAGTGGATCCTTATCTATCCATTGGTCCACGCCCGCCAGCATCAGCTCGTCTAGACTCTCGCCGAACCACACGACGCCCGGGCGCTGCAGCCCCGTGCCGCAGCGAGGGCACTTGGGAAGCTCATCCTCGGTAACGTGCTTGATGCGGTGGTAAGGGTCCAGCAGGGCGAGCTTCTCGCCGGGGGGCGCGTCCTGCGAGGCGGGGGCGAGGGCGGGACAGAAGGGGTCGTCCGTGTTGCCACGCTGGGTCCAGGCGCACGACTGGTTGGAGCACTTGATGTCGAACAGCGAGCCGTGCAGGCTGCGCAGCTGCTCCGGGGGGTGGTTGGCCCGTTGCGAGAGGTCTCGGGTGCGCCCCGTCAGCCGGTGTCTTGGGCGCGGGACGGCGCTGTACATGGAGCAGGGCACTCACTGTCTACGTTTTGCGTCAGGCACAAAAAGTCCTTGTTCTTCTGGGCCAGGGCGGCGAGGGCGTAGTGGGCGGGATTGGGTTCGGCGCGCAGGCACATGTGGCGGCGGTAACCGTAGAAGAGCCAGACGAGGCCGGGATCGGTGCGGAAGGCCTTCATGGTCGCCAGGGCCGTGGCATCGTAGTTGCGCCAGAGCCCGCCGGCGCCGCGAAAGGTCGGGAGGCCGGACGAGGCGGACAGGCCGGCGCCGCAGAGGGCCATGATGCGCTTGCTGGAGCGCAGGACGTCGTGGAAGGCGTCGACGTCGTTGTGGGGAGCCATGGCGACGGTGGTACTATACAGACGGCGGCGGCGGCGGTGCGAACGCGGCGAGGAGTGCAAGCGGGAGGGCGTTGAGGTTGAGCTCGAAACTGGTGAGGGGAAGAGGAGGAGGGGTCGTCGCCAAGGCCTGGGTGTCCCGGGCAGAACAAGGGAGGGAGGCTGAAGAAGGGGAACACGGGATATATGTAGACGGTGGAGAGCCGAAGTCATGTTTGCAGAGTTGACAACCCGAGATTGGTTGGCGGGCTGACTGGTTGCACCATGTGATGCAATGCGACGACCCTGCCTCGCGCTGCCTTGGACGAGGCGACGATCACTATTCCCAAGGTCCGGTTTTTTCCAGAGTCAAAACCACCAGTCAATTGGGCAATTCAGCCCAGAGCCATGACGGGGGTGTGAAGGCCGCCGCGTGTGGCTCGAGGAGGGAGCTCAATGGGCGAGCGCAACCCTCCAAGACGTCAAAATGCCCTGCTGCACACGACGACAGCTATGGCGACTATCGTGAAGCTACGCCGCCCGCCCCTCTGGCCAGGCACGCGCAGCCGCTGGCGGCAAGGCGGGTAGCGCAAACCGCCACTACCACCACCACCCACCCGCACGCACGTACACGCACGCACGCATGCACGCACACACCGGACGAAAAACACACACACATAACTGGCAGCCGTTACGAGCCGCCGGTATTGGCTCCTCCCACTGTGACGTCTAATTTCCAGGGGTCTCTGCTGCTCTGTGGGGTCGGCTCTATCATGCTAGCGCAGGACTCCTGCAGGGGTCGCGACCCCAAAAATAGGCCAGTCAAGATTGAAACGGCCGTTTGGGGCGACCAACCTGGAAATAGATGTTCGCGATGGATGAAAGAACTGGGTCTTTTGGGCCGCAACCCTTACAAAACTGAGGGAACTAGGAGGGATGCGTTCTGGAAAAACAAACTAGGGCGGTACAATTTGCTTTTGATCTTCTTAATCTCCCCTTCATGACGCCTTTTTTATTTTTTACTCTCTCTTCCCTGACCGATCCTCGTGGCCTGGTTACGTGTTCCGTGCTCGCCTCGGCTCGGACCCGATATCCAATCATGGATTCTGACAAGCCCCGGGCGCTGGAATGATAGGAACAGAAAAGATGGTGAAGAAAAGGATGTGCTGGCCTTTTTGTTCTCTCCCTGTGCATGTGATTTGAAAAAATTGCCAAAAGGAGGTAAGGCTTGCAAGGGGAAAGCTGATCACGATGATTACAGACGTCATATTGCAGTCATTGGGCCCCTTTGTTTAGTCAAACCTCCCTATGCGGAGCACAAAGACGTGTTCGTGTAACTTTTGTTTTTTTTATTGTAGAATAATTGCCTCAGTTGCTCATCATACTTGCCCTTCTCAACCTGGCGAATATGCAACTTTCGAGCCGAGATCTAGTAGCTTCAGCCACGCTGTGGTATACCCCGCCCTCCGCATCACGTTTTGTTTCCATTTCCCTCCTTCATTGACACCAATCCTAGCTCAGCTAATGAGGTGAGCTCGTCGAGCCAATCACCGAGCAAAGCTGCTCCAGCTCTATTGCCAAAAAGAGAAAGAAGAAAAAAAAGCGAGCGTTGTGAGGCTCCTCTATTCCTCCCACCTGCCAGACAACTCACGAGCTAGCGCTCTGGACCCCAGTTCTCAACCACACCTTCATTCTCCTGCCCTCCCTCACATTCATTGTCACTGCTCAGTGCACCTTCAAGATCACTCCCCAAAGTCTCCTGCGATTTGATGAAAGGTTCTTCCAGTAATTTCTCCAATCGCGGCTTCACGACAACCCAGTAGATTGCAGCCTGGTCAGGTCCCACTTCAGGTCCGACTAGAGGCAATAGCATTTTCAAGAAGTCAACCGTGCCCTTTCCAGCTGCCTTGGTCAGGCCTTGATAATCTGGATTCACCAACCTTCCTTCAAATGTCGCCGAATCAAACACCCACATGGGGTAGTGCCCAGTAAGTTGGATGATGGAACGAGGCAGACTCTTCATGAACTCGAGAGTGGCCTTGTTGTTCGGGAACTCGTAATCGCACCTGCACATGTGCTTCATCTCCCATATAGCCACACAAATCTCGTTCTCCGCCTCCTTTATCGCCCTCTTGAAATACATGCGCGGCACCTCATAACAACTGAGGAGCATATCCTGGAGGGCATTCCACTCCTCTGCCTTGTGTGGGCGCTGGAACAAGATTTCCAGAGCGTGATCACGTTCGGGCTTTGAAAGAACTGGAACAGATGATTGTGCTTTTCTGGTTCGCTCCGAGCCCAAAGATGTGTCTGCAATCTTGGGCTCCTCGATACTGGGGTCCGACGGTGGCTGTTCCAGTCGAGCATCCAGGTTCTCCAGCAATCCTTTTCCTGCGGCCTCGGCAATTTCAGACTCCATGCCATCCCATTTGAACACCAAGTCCTTTCGGCAATACCACACCTGGTTTTTTGTCTTCCCCAGTCGGTTTATTATCTCGAGACGGTTTTCGTTGAGTGCGCCAAGCCTCTCGCGAGTCTCTGGGTCGATCCATCGCTCCATCGTCTGTGACTCTGCCAGCTGAAGGGCAATTGGTTTCTCATAGTCTGCTTGTCCTTGTGGGACCACAGAATCCACTGGTTGTAAATCACAGAAGATGGGTCCTACTTCTTCGGCATCGCCCGTCATGGCAGCAACGAGCCCTTTCAGATCCGTGGACCAGTAGAAATCGGGGGGCGTTTCACCTTCCACATAAGGAATCTCTTTACCATTCACCCACTTCTGAGCAATATGCCGTGGAAATCCAACACGCTGCACTCCATCATCTCGTTGATGGTAGCTTGGCAGCATGATGGTGCGTATGTCATTGAGCAGAGCCAACGAGTTCAGTCCCCTCGACGGTGGTTCGGCTCCTCCTGTCCCTTGGGGCCAGATCATCCGGCTTCCTGGCATAGAATGAGGCAGAAGGAGGAGTCTCTTGTCAACCGGGACGGACCTAATCCTGGAGAATATGGCCTTCCGCAGTACTCTGAGCCTCAAAACGTCAAGATCCTCTTCCATCACTCGGAAGTCACTTGAGAATTTTCGGTCGGCGGCGTAATGGTGAGAAGCAAATCTGATGGGGTGAATATACCGAGTCAGCCGGCGAACCTCTGTAAACCGCAACAGATGCGGGAAATAGATGAGAAACACGCCCAAAGAGACCATCGGCACCGGATCTGTCGAGCTGTAAGATGCAGAATCCCAGTCCCTGGCCTCCATATCGAAATAGATGATTGTCGCAGCCACAGCTAGGTTGATCGGGATGGGATCCATGGGGTGCTTCTCCAGGAACGCTTTTATGATGGAAATCATCTCTGACGGTATGCCAAACGCCCCAATAGGAGGCCACTTGAGATCCCAGAACGGATCGTTCTTTGCCTTTGCATTTAGATGAAGATTTGGTTGCAACGGACCTCGCTTCGTCGGGAATTCATGAACAGGCGGGTCAATGGCCAACCCGCGAGACCACTTCCGGTGATCTCGAGGGATGCTGGTGGATGGCTCAGGGCAGCCGTGCAGCTTAGATCCGGGGATGTTCAAGAGCTTTCCAAGGCTCAGCACGTTCCCAGGTACCGTACAGAACTCGTGGGGTATCGCGTTGTCCCCACAGAGGTCAAGCCCCGGCTCGGTCTTGATGTTGTAGTTGGAGAATTTGTCGGGCAAAACATTTCGCTTTCGGCGGGACATGAATGCAGACTGCAAATTCACAGATGAGATCCCAAAGTACACCTGCGAAACGGGCTCTTTCGTGCCCAGCTGTTTATTCTCGGCTATGCCCAAGCGTTCGTTCCATTTGCTCTTCGCGGTAGTCGAGAGCTGCAGGTCGTTACAAGCCCTTGTCCGGATTTCAAAAATCATGACGTCTTGGTTGTGTTGCCGTTTCGGGATCGTCTTGTCCTGGGGCGTCTCACTATTCGAGGGCTCGGCAGCCGGGTCAGACACTGGCACTCGAACCGAGCGCCATATCTTCAGCATGTAGGGGCCTTCAGTTGCAGTCGCCGACGGGGTACCGTTCGCAGCCTGCACATTATCCCGTTGTCTCACGGGCGCATTCTGTTTTTTGTGCGCGGGATTCAAGGCAGTGTCCGTCGTGGATGCTTGGCCCTCGCAGCTTGCAGGGGGGCCACTGTCTTGGAGATCAGGCGTGCCTCTGGGACTCGCTGCTGGTGGCACATGGTGCCCGCCCAGTGCAGGCTGCTTTGCGGGTAGACTCTCTGTGTTGTCCAACGTGTCGCCAACCCGTGGCCTCTTGGGTTCTTTTGATGCAGCGCCGTCACTGGGCAAGGAACGCTTAACCATGGCGACAGGAGCGTAGGCAACCAGAACCCCCAAAGTCAGGAAGCAGCTGAAAATATAGAAAATATAGAGCTGAGGATAAATCCGGGCCTTTTTTTTTTTTTTTTTTTATTCAGCACGCATATATTTTTGTTGGATGCGAGAACAAGCTGTAGGTAAGACAGGTGTGTGATGTGACGAGCAGTGATGCAGGGACCTGAAGAGAAGAAAACCCAAGAGGGCACGCTCCAGTGTTAGAACTCTGAAAATAAAATAAGAAGAGGCGTCCGCCACTCATAGCAGTTCTAAGCAAACAACTGCGTTTATCCTGCAGTTGATATTAGCACTGCGCAATCCTTAGTGTTTCTAGAACCCTCAATCCACTGCTGATGGCGCCTCTATTAAGCCTCTCTCCAAAGCTATACAGCGACAGCAAACCCAATTCTCTGCATTATATTATTTCCATTTGATACTAAGTCTTACACGAACGTCCCTGGGTACATTTACCATTAACGCTCGTCGGAGTCTACTCGTGATTCATCACTCTTAATGTATAGCTCATTGCAGGGTATAGACACTGAGGTTCAAGGTTGAATGCAGTCAGAGATGTTTTCTGAACAGGAATAAAGTGTAGATTTTCAATAACTGCCTTCTTGGGATAAAATATCTTAATGTCGCGATCACTCCTCCCAGTCCCTCCACTAGAAACCCTTCTGAAATGAGATTTTTATCACCATCTCCAACCTCTGTATCAAATGAAATACGTCAATCAAGAACTTCAAGCTTCCATCTTGTATCTATTGTGTTTTAGCATTCTTCCTTCATCAATCTGCACAGATCCTCAAATTCCTCGGGCGTTCGAGGCGCTGGTCGCGATGTTTCGATACTCTCCATGATCATGTCCATCAATTCGCCCTTCAAGCTCTCGTAGACAATGCTAAGCCAGCTTCCGATGGTCTTCTTGTTTTCCGCCGGTTGCTTCTTGTGGGCATTGTAAAGCGGGTCATCGTCGATGCCACACTGAGTCGGCACGCCCAACTTGGATCGAACCCAAGTGTACACGTGGGCGGGTCCATCACCGAGCTCTGTGGCTACATCAACCGGCTTGATAGCCATGTTGGGGTAGAAAACAGACGATGATTGTTCAACGATAGCCTTGTGAAACGCTGCCTTGAAAACAGCGAGGCTGGAGATTGAACAATCCTTGCTCTGGGTTGACAGGAACTGGGTAACTGGCGCCATTGCAGCATCTACTACAGGCATAATGCGATCCTTCCAGCACCCAGCGTTGTTTTCGTACCAAGTCGACTCTATCACGGGGAGAGTCACATCGGCAAGCTCTTTCACTTGGTTTTTGGTCAACCCAAAAACATGAAACGGGCCATTCTCTGATGTATCCATCAACACATTATCCTTCAAAGTACGAAGGAATAGTTTGTGAGCTGCACGAAGCTCAACAGCCTGGCATGAGATGTAAATGTGGCATGCGCACATTTGGGCAACTATATCCACAGCCTCCAAAGTACGGCGAGCTGAAATGAGCGCGAGAGAGTTGATGCCCTGGTTGTGCATCTCAGCAGACATGACGTGTGCCGATACAGGATGGGCAAGTGCAGCCAATTCCGACATATATGCAGACATGTTTATATCAATGCCTTTCATGGTAAAATTATCCTTGTCGCTGGCGTTGAGATTGGCCTCGAGGCCATTGTTTGTAGAGGGATTGATTATCTCGCCCACTTGTGAGAAGAGCATGCGCCCAATCATCTGCAGTGCAAGCCTCGTCTTGTCCATGGCCGAAGTTACTGCAACAGCCTGAAAGTTGCCGCCAGAATAGACCTCTCCTGTGGCCTTTCCTCCTGATTCTGAGGCATCTACCAAAGGGTTATCCGACGTAGAGTTCAATTCCACAGATATCTGTTTCTGGGCCAAAAGGAGGTCCTCGAGGTAAGGACCTACCCACTGGGGGCTTGTTCTTGTGGAATAACGGTCCTGCCACAGCCCCTGGCCAGCTCTTCTTCGTTCGTCAAGGCCAACGACAAACTTGGATCCCTGTAGAAATTTTCGAATATTGGCTGCAACCTCAATTTGTCCAGCGTGAGGACGCACTGCATGGATAAATGGGGTTGACCACTCAACATTGCCAGCCAAGCTCTCTGAGGCAAACGCCGTCAGCAGTTGGGCAAGGACAGCAAGCTGGTGTGCATCGTGGAGCACAATGCTCGCGAGGGAAACAGAGGGTGCGGTCCCGTTAACCAAAGCGAGTCCCTCTTTTGGCCCAAGACCAGTTGCCGAAATACCACTGCTTTGTAGAGCTTCGGGGGAGGGAATTACCTTGGCTGACTGCCCCTTACCGACCTGTACGAAAATATCCGGGTTGCCTGTCACTGCACCAGCAATATAAGAGAGGGGCATTAGATCACCGGACGCTGAAATGGTGCCTCGCAAGGGAACTAGTGGGGTGATCTCATGTCGCAACAAATCCATCAGCCTCTGGAGAACTTCCAGTCGAACGGCGCTCTGGCCGCGCAGGTTCTGGTTTGCACGAGCAAGCATAGCACCACGCACCCACTCGGGGGGCATGACATGAGATGGCTCGCGCTCGGAGTTGCTGCCTAGAGCCTTGTCCTTTGCGGTGATTATAGCACAGTGTTGATGTTGCAAAAGTCCAATCTGGGTTTCAATCAGGTCATCAGTGCGTACATCTGCGCTGCCACCGAAGCCTGTGTTCACGCCGTACACGACATAATCATTGGCGAGATATTTTGCGAGGACATCAACGCTCAAGTCAAGGCGACGTCGGGTCTCCTCGTCTTCTGTTATTTCAGCCTTGACGCCGTATCGGGCCACGGCGATGATGGACGAGATGTCGAGGTTGTTCCCGTCAAGAACTATACTCGCCTTGCCGCTTTTGAGGTCTTGGAGGCGACGCCAAATCTCCAGTGCCGAAGCGGCATGTGCAGAGGTATCAGAGACAGTCATGGTGAATATCAATGTCTTTTTATGTCCCAATGTACAGCTAAAGTATGCCCTTTTGCTCCCAGAGGGCCAGATGTCGTTGAACCAAGCTGGGAGATGTAGATTGAGATGCCCCGAATGCAAAAGGACTGGGAGGGACACCAGGATTTATGGCCGGGAAAGATGGGAAAGTTACAAAGGCAGAGTAAAGTTGAAGGATGATAGGTGACAGTGCACATCCAAGTGTGACACGGCAGAAAGTGTAAAAGCTGAAGTGAACACACTCGAGTCTGTGATGGCGGAAAGACAACCCCCCAGAAAAGCCGTCTCGCGTGTCAGTCGTCTCGACAATATCGCCGGATCGCAGTCGTGTGTGAATAGCAATAAGAAACAAAAACAAAAAGCGGTGAAACGAGGACACGAAGCCCCTTGCGTTAGAGGAACGAGAGGCAGCGAGTGCACAGCGGCGCCGTATACTTTTTCCGATACACGCCACTGCCGAGCAAAGAAACAGCAGCAAACACACACGCACACGCATACGCACACGCATACGTAGGCCAAAAAAAAAAAAAAAAACACTTACAAAAACCCAATTCGCACTCTTCATGCTCGCCTTGGCCATGAATCACCAAAATCTCAGACTGTTCTTTACCAAAAACCCGGTTCGGCCGGTCATCGGTCCGTTCATCAACGCCACATCAAGGAGACGATAAGATCCGGCTTTCTGGTTGCATACCACCGGGCGAAGGAGGTCCGAGACCTCGCCCCGGGGTGGCTTGCCTCAGACATGTCATTAAAGTTGCCGTTTTATTTTATGCCCGCCTCCTTAAACTTCCCGAATTTGCTGGGCGGCGCCATCTTGCGCCACAATCAAACACCCCGCGTAAATGAGAGGCCGATGTATCAGTTTAGTTGTAAAACCTCGCGCATTCTTGAGCGCTAGAAAATGTTTGACGCCATTTCAATTTATTAAAATGGGACCGCAGATCAGTTCTAGAAGAAAGAATAAGGGCAATCTCGTTTTGGTTCTCTCATCGGTTAGCGTCCATCAATCACACCTGCGAGACACGGTGCTGCAAAAAACAAAGCCAGCATTGAATTCACCCAACAGTTGTCTCTCATCAGCAAAACCGATTCGAATAAAATCGATCTCATGGCCATAATCACAAACAGTAACAGAACCAACACTCACCTCGGGTCGACCACCTCCCCGTTCGAGTCGACGTCATGACTCGCGACCTGAGATACAGCAGACATGCTCCAAACAGTACTAATTAGTTGTATGTGCCAAGTCACGCAAATGTCATGAGTTTGTTCAAAACACTTCGTTATTGTAACATGTAGGCTACATATACATGCCCTAACCGCATATCTACGTCATTCGACCATGTCTTGAGTTGTCGCCTGACCTCTTTGTTTCCCTTCCTTTCACATGCCGATCCTCTCCAGTCCTTCCGAGAAAAAAAAAACCAAAACCATCTGATCCTTTGAGCCATGCAATCCCATGCCGCCTGCCTTTCTTTCATGTTTGTGCGAATAGACCGTGACAAACGCCCAGTGTATGTATATATGCAGTGTCAGGTAGAGAAGAACGAACAAGAATGAGAAGTAAAAAAGAAAAGAAAAGTACCAAATCATGCCGCTAGACGCCGTCGCATGCAGTTCATATAGTGGGGAAACGAAAAGTAAGTAACGAAGATTAATGGTCTCAATAACAGGAAGACAGCTCGGGTGACGTGATCAGGTATCACCGCATAACCAACAACCACGAGGTGCCTTCGTTGCCGTTTTGTTCTGTACTTCGAGGAATCTGTTCCGAGGTGCGCAAAATGGAGCCCAAAATGATGGCTCTCCCCAATGAGGCCATTATCGCAAGCCCGTGGAGCTAGAGAGAAAAGAAAGTCGTGGCGAGGCTCGAGAAGATTTGTTCGAAGCCGGAGTGGGATTAGGGGTTTGTGTAGTTGGGTATGGTTTTCATCATAGATATCAGTTGCAAGATGTGCAACAATTTAGTACCACCCATCTTCATCGTCCGACGCGGACGAGAACTTGGGCATTCGCTTAAGCTGAACCAACAGAGAGTCCAGTTCCGTCCAATTGTCGTCATTTTCGGCAAACTTGCGGTGTTTCCGAGATAGAATATGCTAGAGTTCATCATTAGCTCATGTTGGGGGTAAAGTTGTTGGCATTAATAAAATACACACCTCGTCAAAATCACGGAATTTGTCCTGGCAGTTTTCGCAGTACCCAGGCTTGAGATCCTTCTTGCTCTTCAACGACTGCGTTTGAGTCTTTCGCTCTCGGCTGTCTGTCGTCTTCTGGCTCTCCTCCTCTTGGACCTCTACAGGACGCGACGTGTGCCGGCCCATCGTTGTTGATCTGCTAGACGCAACATCCATTGACACTTCTGCAAGGCGGCGAGAGCTGATATCCTGTGATGCAGGAGCAGCCTTTTGTAACACCTTTCGCTGGAGACCGTGAATCTCCTTGCTGGTTCCAGCCTTGGCGCCATTGACGCCGGACGTTGACGAAATCATCTGCGATCGAATAGCCGAAGTGATGTTGGAGGGCTGTACGCCTGACGCCACCGGCTCGCCAGCAAATAGTCGAGCAGTGCTTGCACGGCTTGTGAAAGCATTCTGCTGTCGTCCATCGGCCTGTTTGGACAATGTTGCCTTGGCCGGGTTGAAGACCTCGGTGGGTGTTACAGAACGCATCTTGTTATGACCGTCTTCCATTTCTCCCAGAGATCGCTTTCCAGTAACAGGCTTTGGCACTGGAATCTGTGGAGGCTTCAAGATAGGGACAGGATCTTCTCGCTTGGCCTCCTCTCGCTTAGCAGCACGAGCCTTTTCTTGCTCTCGCTGCCGGCGATGTTCCTTGTCCGGGACCTCAATTTCTTCCACGAAGGGACAACGGCCGTTGCCCACACTTCGGAACTGAGGCCACTCGCCGTCTGCCTTGTTTGCTACCTTGGGGTACTCACGAACCATGATGGGCTTCTGCTTCTCATCCATATCCCAGATATAGAGGTGCGGACCCTTGAAGTAGCACAGTTCCCTGTTAACTGCTGTGGGGTCGCGATCCGAAGGGCCATTCAGACGCTCGTTGTGTAGAAGCTGAAGCAGATTTGGCTCATGGGAGCCTTTCGAAGTTCCGTAGTGGCTGCGGGTGCTCGCCGACCTAGAGCTGTAAGAGTTGCTGTGGCCAATCTCCGACTCGAGAAGCACCGACAGCATGGTCTGGAACTTGTCCAGCGACCAAATCTTCTTGCCCATCTCGCGGGCCTTGTGTAGAACATCGTTGTTTCGAACTTTGTTTCGCTTTGTGGGGTCGTCGAGCTGATTTGATCGTGAAGGGGCGTTTCGGAAATCAAACAAGAGACGGCGGCGAGCCTCGCCAGTTCTATCCAGCAAGGACGGGTTAATGGTCTGAGGCTGTTCTTCGGGTTCGGGCTCCTCGTGGTGTCGAGGTTGTTCGGGCTCTGGCTCAACTTCGGCCTCCGATGTCTCGGGTGGTATCGATCGGGTGGTGACGACGTGAGTGACGGCAATGGAGAAAAATGGCTCCTGGCGCTGCACGCACGACAGTTAGCGGGTGGTGATCGTTGGGGTGAGAGGAGGCATGACATACAGCACCGAGATAGGTCACTCGTTTTGTTAGTCTGGCCCGGATATCATCTGGGATACTCTCAAAGTAAAAGACCATCTTGGGGAATTTAGCCCGGTGGTGCTTCTTCCACACCTCCTTCTCGGTGTCGATATCCTGGGCATTCCTAGATGTCGAGACGGTTCTCGACGGGCGGTCCTTGGGCTGGGGGACGGAACGCGTGGTTCCACGGTGGGTGAGGACTGATGGGCGGGTCGACCGAGTCGGCGACCGCACCGCACGCTGGCTGCCATTTTCGAGCACCTGCTTCTTCATGGGCGGAGGTTGGCCATAGGCCTCCTCGCGCTGCATGGTAGCGTAGGAACGTCTGGGCTTCGCGTAGCCAGCCAGGGCAGAGGCACCTCTCAAGGGCGAATTGGCGACATTGGGGTTGTTTGTCAGCGGGCCCCGTCTCGAGGACATGGCCGAGATGGGAGCAGGCTTGGGCGATAGAGATATGGTTGCCATAAAACTAGACCGTCAACATGCTCTGGAGAGGCTAGCAAACCAGAGCAGATCACGCAAGTCACGCTGGGGATAAGACGGGCACCAACGGCGTGGTGGGTGTTGGTGGTTGTTTTGGGGGTGGCGACGAGGAGGGGCTGGGAGGAGGAGCTTTTGAGAAGCACGCGACGCGGAGGGCCCGACACGTCAAATTTTGGCGAGGTGGCAGAGGGGAAGGGGGCGAGAGGGGGAAAACGAAGGTAAGAGATGCTACCAGGACATGAATGGCAGACGAGGCAAATGGCAGGAGGGAGGAAAGAAGGACAAGGCAGGAGAGCAGAGCCTTTGCAGAGAGAAGAGGTGGACGATGTTTTTGTGCGTGGTGGTCGCCTGGCCTGGTCCGGGTCTGGGTTTGGGTGGTAGTCGGTGGTCGTGGTTTTGCGTGTGCGAGCGAGGACTGTTGTTAGAGACTCTTTCGCGCTTGGCACAACAGCGCTATGCCCGCTTCGGCCGCAGTGCCAAAAACACGCACGGACCGGGGCGGCTGCACCCAGCAACCACCTGAACTACCAGGACCAAAGAGGACGAAAAACAACAGCGGGATGGAGCCAGCCATTTCCGAAAACTGATCATAATGCGACTCTGCTGCTGCCGGAGACAAAGGAACAAAAACAAATGCGTACTGTATCACTTTCGCCCTGCAGCCACTGTGGCCCACGCGACTGCAAAACTAATCTCCAGTGAACTCAGCCCGCCTCGGGCGACGATGGGCTGTCGGGATAGTGCGTAATCGTAATCGTCCCGGTTTTTCTCTCTGACATTTGTTTATGTTGTTTTTCGTTGTTTTTCTTTTTCCACTCTTTCCAGCCCTGCTTCTTTTCTTCTTCATCTGCAGCGCCCAGGGTGCACCCTATGCATCCCCATGTCGCCATCGTGAGCTTCCTTCTCCCACCTCCACACTGCGCATCACGCTGCGCATCATCCTGCAACCCGATACCCTGCCTCGTCCGTATCTGTAATTAGCAAACCTCTTAAGATTCAAAGCTCAAGCCAGCCAGTTGGCGTTGACGTGTTTCGTCTGAGTCGCCGACTGCGGCAAATGGCTGCATGTGCATCGCATTGGTCATTTTTTTCTTACTCGTATGCCTGTCATCCTCTCCTCATGCACCCGAGCACCATGATATGACTTGCATCTTTTTTTTTCATCCACGTCTGTCGCTTTCATCCGTTGGTCAATTGTTTTTGTTGTGACGAGGTAGCCTTGTCCACACTAGGAAGGGTAGCCTCGGCCGCCAACCACAGACCCTCATAAACCGCCAGCCCACCCTAGGATAGCCGCGCCGCTCGGAACTGACTTGGATCGATACGTACACTTACTTACCACCACCACTCCAAGGGATTGCGCCCAATTGTAAGTACGAGACGAGACGAGATGAATTCCATCCTTTAACAATGGCATTGATACTCGAGCATGCTTGCTTGATCCCTGTTTTTAGCCCCCTTTCCGTCTCTCGCTCCCGCCTTACCCTACGCCCGGCCGAATTGGTTTTTTTTTTTTTTTTTGGCCTGTCATGTCATGCTCACTTTTATCTCGCCTAGACAATAATCCCACGTCTACCCTAAAATGAAGCTTCCTCGGGCTCCATTCCGGAGCCTCGATTCCCACCTTGCCCTCCCTCTCCGAACCGCTACGCCTCTCCGAATAGCCTCATCTTCGACATTGAAGAGGGCTCCTCACGCGACGTGTCGCTCTATTTCATCCGCCACCTCCCCTCGCCGGCATGCCCCAGCCCGATGCCGTAGCTATGCCACTGTTTCCGCAAGCGAACTCCGCTTCGGACAGCCCGTCTACGAGACCCATCCTCATATTCTTCAGCCCGGCGAACGTGCGTCTCCCCTGAACGGGTCAATGGCCTGTACGCGATGTCTCCGCAAGACCCTGCTGACCCATCATCCTCAAACAAACAGTGACTCCCGGTATCACAGCTCAAGAATATGCCGACCGCCGCGCTGCCCTCGCCGATTCCATGACAGAAGGCAGCATCGCCGTCCTACATGCTGCCTCCCTACAATACAAGTCCGGTGCCGTATTTCATCCCTACCGCCAAGAGTCCAACTTCCTCTACCTGACGGGATGGCAAGAGGGTGAGGCCATCGCCGCGATCGAGAAGACTGGTCCCAACTGGGGGGACTATGTGTTTCGCATGTTCGTCAAGCCCAAGTGTCCACGTGAGGAGCAGTGGAATGGCTACCGCAACGGCGTAGATGCTGCCCGCGACGTCTTCAACGCCGACGAGGCCTTCTCCATCGACCAGGCCGAAACAGTCCTGTCCAAGCAGCTCGAGTCAGCAAAGCTCGTCTATGCTGACTTCCAGCCCTCCCGGAGCAATGCCGCCAGCTGGCTTCTGGGCTTCTTCTCCGGCCGCAGCTCAAGGCCCAGCCGCACGCCCCTCTACTCCGTCATGAACAAGCTGCGCGTTATCAAGAGCCCGGCCGAGGTTGCCAACATGCGTTTGGCTGGCCAGATCTCTGGACGTGCCATTACAGACGCTATGCGTCGCCCGTGGAAGAGGGAGAAGGACTTGCACGCCTTCCTGGACTACCAATTCATAGCCAACGGCTGCGATGGCCCGGCTTACATCCCCGTGGTAGCTGGTGGCGATCGTGCCAACTGCATTCACTATACTGTCAACAACAGCACATTCAACGAGGATGAGTTCATCCTGATTGATGCCGGTGGTGAGTACGGTACATATATTACCGACATCTCGCGCACATGGCCCGCCTCGGGCAAGTTCACGCCTGCCCAACGCGATCTTTACGAAGCCATTCTCAAGGTGCAGCGCTCCAGTGTCTCACTGTGTCGCGAGAGTGCCCGCATGTCTCTCGAGGACATTCACAACATCACCGCGCGTGGTCTCGTCGATCAGCTGCGCTCCATCGGCTTTGACGTGTCCATGAGCAACATTGACCAGCTCTTCCCCCACCATGTCGGCCACTACATTGGTCTTGATGTGCATGACTGCCCCGGCCACAGTCGCCGCGAGACCCTGCGCCGCGGCCATTGTGTCACCATCGAGCCGGGTATCTACGTCCCCCACAGTGAAAAGTGGCCCGCGGCGTTTCGGGGAATGGGTATCCGAATCGAAGACAGTATCTGTGTCGACGACGATGCGCCGTATATCCTCACAACCGAGGCTGTGAAGGAGGTGGCCGACATTGAAGCTCTACGATAAACGCATATGTTATGAGTATACAAAATGGGCACGTGTAACAACACCTGTAATGAAAAATAAAAATGGTAAATGATTACGACGGAGCAATCCGTGATCGATTCGTATAACCGCTTTGCTATATACCCATCTTGTCATCATGTCCCGTCATAAAGTTACTCCGCTCGCCTCTCGGCTATACGAGTTGTCAAATCGAGCACACCAAAACAACAAAAATCATCCCATAGCCCAAGCCAACCCTGCCGGGTATGTTTTGCACCCGCCCAATCATAGACTCTGTTTATCTCGTTTGCAAGCCGTCCCGCTCTAGGGTAACTCCCACCTGAAGATCAATCCGCGAAGTAATCTTCTGAGACCCCTAGAAGCGTTGTGAAACATGATCTTCGCATCTAATACAAATAACAGCCCATATAACATCTCATTGTCCATCGCTCTATTTCATGCACGCAAGGGAGGGCGTTACCAACCAAAAAAGTCCGTACACAAGCGAGACGTACACACCAAGCTCAAGTATTCGAAGCCGAGAGGCCGAGACAACAATAATAAAAAAAATAGTAAAAAAAAAAAAAATTGAACAGGCAAATGAAAAACAAAACAAAAAAAGAACATATGTACGTTGAAACAGGATGAGCAGTGTAGACAGCACGAGTCATCGCTGGGGTATATTTATACACAATTCCAAGCACCCTTGGAACAAAACATCGTCTATTTTAGCAGAAACCTCTGGGGTCGAAGAGGGTTCGGCTGTGGTTAGGCATCAAGAATGGCTGTCGAGCCGACGCACTGAGCAGCTGCTCAAATGCCTGAAGCCGTCGCGCTAACTCCTGGTGTTCCTTCATGATGGCCTTGTTGCGGCGTTCTAGGTATTGAATGTATTCGGTAGCCTTTGTTAATACGGTTCCCTGGAAAAATATGTCAGTAATTATGAACAGAGGAGGGGGAAACTGATAGTAAGATGGTGGTTGACTGACCTTGCTCACTTTAGGGGCTCTTTGTGGATTTGAACTCTCATCATCATCCATTCCCTCCTCGGGTATGGACTTGAGAGCAGGAACAGCGTCGCGCAACTCCGAGATCTTGTCCTTGAGGTTGGTTCTGTATTTTCGCTCAATGTCGTTGTGAGCTGTCCGATCGCCCATCTTCGCCTTTTCTTTGCCCTTGTCCAAACCGCCATCTGTGTTGCTGCGTTCAAGTCCAGGTCGAGAAGAGCTCAGTGCAGCCGAGCTGCCCCCGTCATTGGAGGAAGTCTCACGCTTGATCTCTGGCCCGGCCTTGGAACTATCAGCGGGTGTCGGAGTCTGATTTTGACTTTGATTGACTCCCAAAATAGAATCAATACTGGCGTTAAACTCGGGCGGCAAGCCAGTGCCAAGACCGGCTCCAAACCCCAAGCCAAAGCCACTTGGGGGCATGAAGCTAGCTGGCGTTCGACCAGTGTTCATCGCAATCGCCAGAAGACGTCGTTGTTCCTCATTGCTTAGGACCTGGTTGACTTGATTTCCAACCCCAGGCATCGCCTGTTGGTATCCACCCGGCATACCAACACCTGGAATCATCCCGGGGCTTTCGAGACCAAAAGCCTGCTCCATCCGCAGGCCTGGCTCGGGCTTCTCCCAGCTGAGGGGTGTTGAGTAGAGACCTTCGCGCGGGGGAACCTCCGGTGGGGGCATTGTCTCAATCTTAGACAACTGCTCCTCCAAGTTGATAGAGTCGATTCCATCCTCATCGTCAGATAGCGCATTGTCGAGCGCGTTGTCATCAAAAAATTCGGCACCTCTAAATGCTGGCGCTGTAGCATAAATATTTGTACCCAGTCCTGGTGTTGTCGAACTTGAGACATAGCTCGGGGGTCTTTGAAGATCAGCAAGTGTGTTCACGTGGGGGTTCAAAAGGTACGAACCGTGGATTCACTACTTCGAACCGCTTGGAAAAGTCAATTTCAAAGCTTCCCGCTCTGTCAACCTCCTCATCATCAAATTGGATCCAATAATCTAAGGACTCTAAAGCAGAGTCGGTGTCGACCTTTGTGCGCTTTCTATCATGATGAGTATCCCTTTTCCGTTGCATGTGTTGCCGCGGGTGTCCTCTTGTGGGAAGTACTGCTTTATGCTGGGTGTATGGAGAAATCATGGGGGCCTGTGTGAATGATATATCGCTGGGGGCCGTCGAGTTGTTGTCAAACGAGTTCATCTGAGGTATCGATGGCCCGGATGAGCGGTCCGACAGACCCATGTCGCCGTCGAGACCGGTCGGTTGCCATGATGAGGGATCCTGCTGCTGGGCGCTGGAAGAGGACTCGCCATTTTGATCAACAGGGTTCAGCGTCTGGTTGTTGGGGACGGAGAAGAAACTAAGAAGATTGGGATCCATCGCTAACACGGCATCCCCAGACCCGCAGAGGCCGTTAAGATGTCCTGGATGGGGGGATCTCGTGTCAGCGGCCCAGAGACGGGTGAGGCCAACTCAATTCGCGTAAAAATTGAACGTCGGCGACGATAAAAAATAATGCGACAAAGGATGACTGCCTTAATAGACAGCACGGGTCATTCGAGAGGCCGGATCAATCGAGCAAGACGTCGTCCTAGGGGATGAGGGAGTTGTTGAAAGTCGACGCGGAAGGTTTCGGAAGGCGACGCGACGCAGGTTGCGCACTGAGTTCGTCCGGATCGCTGTTAAAAAGCAACTACACGGAGAAGAAGTGTTTTTTGAGACTACCGGGTACTGATGCTGACGGCTGACGAGGATGGCGGGTGGGCGGAGATTGGGAGACTGTAGGCCAGACAGCCAGTGAGGTGGGGGTGTCGCTAAGAACGAGGCCGAGTTGTCGAGATGTCGGAATAGAGTCGAACAGACACTTATGGACGGTTTGGGCGGCGCGGCGGCGGCAGCGGCTGCAGAGGACAAATTCGGGGGGGTTGATGAGGCCGGCAAGGTTGGCCAAACCACGGGATCGAGAGTGAAAGGTTTTACGGAGGAGTATCAGTCGACAGGTAGGCGACGGGGGGTGGGACAGGATGCGGCTCCCAATTCGCAGAGGCAAGAGGCGAGACGCGGGGAACAGGGAGAGAAGAGGTCGAATGAGATGCGGCGAGACAAGGTGAAAACCGGATAATCCGCTCTGCGTGCGTAGGTGAGGTGTGCGGTGCGTGTCCCGAGTCGAGTTGAGTCGGGACCCGTTTCTGGTCGGATTTGCTTGGGGTCGTGCTCTGTCTGATCACTCGTGGTGATGGTGGTGGGCGGGCAGGCAGTAAGGTTAGGGGGGCAGACGGCGACCGTAGGGAGGAACAGCACAGCACAAGCAAAAAAAAAAAAAAGACACTGTCGGGAAGGCGTCGTGATGTTTGTCGGCCGTAATGGCGTGACTTTGGACATGGCTGTCCGTCGCCCCCAGGGGCCCTGAACCCTGGCGTAGCAGAAATTGTCCACTGCCTGTCGAGATCGTATGATGGGCGAGGCTGCGGAGGGGAATTGTACGATGGCCAAGGCTGGAGACCATTGGCTGCGTCAAGGAGGAGTGTAGGGCGGGCTGTAATTGGTCTATTTTCAGCTACCCTGGTCAAACCGGGGACCCTAGAAGCGATGGAATGTACCTGTGCTCTGGGTGCTGGGAGGAGCCCTGTGCCCTGTATGAGAAAGGAAAAAAAGACCCTGCCCTGTAAAAAATAGCCCTGGAATAAACATTCATCTGCCCAGGAAGCCCTACATAAAAAAAAATAACACACCCAAGTGTCAAGGCCAAACACGGTTGACGCTCCCAACCTCAACGGCTCGAAAAAAAACATCACCTCACAATGCCAGCCACCCATCGCCACACAACCTGTCATCAACTTTTAGCGCAACGGCCGAAGGCCTGGAAGCCTTCAGCCTCGTTCTAGCCCCCGCTTTACATTCGACTCGACAATTGTTGGCGCCATTTCTGTGAGCCAAACCTGCTTCCCGAGCCACACGCCTCCCCCTCCCCCCATCGACGCCGTTGACACGCCCCTCCAAGTGGGCCCTCGATACTCACTCGGCTTCACTGTCTCGGTTCGGCGCGACAGGCGGTTGGCCAACTGTGCTGCCAGTCCACGTTCTCGACTCGTCCCTAGTGCCCTTCCCTTGCCCTTCCCATGTGGACGAGTGGGGGTTTTTCGTTTTGTTGTCTCGTCACAGCCGCTTCAAATCATCTCGCTCCCCGTTGTTGGGCATGCGCATCCATGACCCCAGACCTGATGCGCAGCATGGACGTACGCAAGTCTGGCGAGTGTACGCGGTCTGCAGCGTGATCCGCTTGCATACCGGCTACCCTACGCTTGTGCGCCGGCATTGTGCAACGAACTGTAACCCCGTGCTCTTTGTCCGAATCCGTAAACATCATCGTAGATATATAACTACAAATACATCTTATTCCCGCCGACCCCGGCTTTCCCATTGGGGGTCGAGAATGATCGACGCTTGCCGGATCTATTTCCAGACAAAGACACCAGTCCTCGTTGCGACCTCCGACTGGTTTACACTCTAACAGGACTAGGCTCCTGTCCGGGGTCCGACGAAAAGACCAGCAGGAATCTTTGTTATTTATGATGGAGTTCAATCACTTCAACTCGCAAAATTCCTTTGCCTGGGCATTGAGCAGCTGCTATTGAGCACCACTTCTGGCCTCCTGAAACCGCATTCGAGCACTGCGGATCCAGATCTGTTGTTGCGGCGTTGGTATAAATTTGACACCTCCGTCGAGATTCCCAAAATGTCATCAACTACACTTCGGCATAAGGTGTCTCCCTTGTTTTATACGATCGATCATTGTCGGAGCTGAGCGACGAACGATATCCAATCATGAAAGACTTGCCCTTGGTGATGATAACTACCGTGTTCTTCACCCGGCAGTTACGTCTCGTCACAGCTACAGATGTACCAATCAACACGCCGAGTCCAATCCTCGAGTCGTCATATCCTGCTTGCGGCCAGTTCCACCTCGCCGGTGTAGGGGAAGACTGCAACGCTATCATTTCCGCAGCCCGCATCGATCGTGCAGAGTTCTTCCGGATCAACCCGGCCGTGGGTGGCGAAAAAGGCTGCGAGGACAAGATCGTTCCTCATACATGGTATTGTATCATGTCTAGGGGCGGTCCGGTCAAGGCGGCTCCATCAGCCACTGCCGGCGATGGACCCAGGTCGACCAGCAAGCTACCCCAGAATGGTGGCAAGAATTCTGATTCTCCCCATAGCCAGCAAAAGGTCCAGCCAGGTCGGACAAAGGATACGGATGAGGCAACGATCACCAGCGTTTCTCCCAGCGACTGTCGGTTTGGGGATTGCTGGTATGCCTTTGGCACGTTGAGCACCGGAGACGCGCGTGACCTCGCCTCAGCGACCAGCCTTTGCCACTCAGTCTTCTCCAAGGGCTGCGGGGGCGGATACAGCTGGGATTGGCCGGGAGATGTTGAAAAACTCTGCGTCGATTGCGAGGGCCTCAGCTCAGCCTGTCCTTGCTTTTTGGCTGGATACTACCATACGAGAACCACCAACCCCATGTACTCGCGGCCGTGGGACGGAAAGGACTGGCATTGGCCTGGCGATGATGATGAGGCATAGACTCGGGTCGACCCATCCACTGTCATCTATCAGTTCTTTGCGGCGTCGAGGTCCGTCTTGTGCGTACCAAGAGCTCGGGTGTGGATCTCCGGAATGTCTAGGAACAGGTGAGGTTTGTGGTGTGCGGCTCCGGGGATCAGGGCTGTTATATTCTTATTTTCACATTCGTCCTTTCTGTTGGCCTGGGGGGGCAGCTGCACCCCCTGGTCGTTTCTATTACATGTCACTTGCATTTGCTGATAGCATGGTGGCGCCTTACTACTTCGATGCATTTGTTCCGAATATTTAACTCAATACGATTCACCGGTCAAGATGCTGTGTTCACCGGCGTATCAAAAAGTAACCCAACATAGTGACATGTACTCATGAATCCCCTCTGGCTCAACGCTGTACCTCCTGTATCTGTCACCCTTACACCGTGCGCCTCGCAGGTTTTTGAGTTCTCATTTCATGGTGAGAGGGGGTGGGAGGGTGTCTTTTCGAATGCAATCCTCGCATTTATCTGGCATATACACGATTTCGTGCAAGGCTGAAGGCCCCTTGCACCCATTAAGAGCCTTTTCGCACCACCGAATCTGGTAGTATCCGACGTGACCGCACGTCCACTGCTTATCCACCTGGGTGCACATTTCGTTGAGGAATACGACGATACTGGCTGTCTTGAAATATCTTTCGGCTCCTGATAGGGCCTCGTTCGTGGTATGCCTGCGCTATAAGTGAGTTTGGCCGGCCACTCGGGACGACGGGGGGGCTATTTAAAACCTCTTCGAGTTCCCTTTCGAGGGCGAATAGCTGACAATGGCGATAGTGATTTGAACAGTTGTAATTCTCCATGCGTTCCGTGACGGGCGGCCTAATAGCTATCCCCTTGATCAATCGCAAGTCCGCTTCCCCGTTTGTGCTACGTCGGGAATGAAAATTTTGTCTCTGCTCTTTTCGTTTGCTCTTCACGGCGTTTGGGGGGCTGTCTAATAACAGCGCGCGCCGCTAGCCGGTGAGTGATTCCGCGTTTGTCGAGCACACGGGTTGGAGTAATGCTCGACAAGAAGGACTGGTCAAATGCTCCCTCCCGCGGTGTTGAGGGCGACTCAGTGGGACAAGCCAGCGAATCACTGGAGACGTCAACGGGCCTGCACCCGAGTACCGTAACCGTCTACGCCAAAGCCGCAACTGCCTTTGACCTGGACTGGGGCCTGTCCTAGCTTTCCGCGCCAAGTACTGGAGGGGTAGGGGGGAGGCGCACCCCTGTGTTGCCGTCAAGATGACATTCGCGGCGCACAACGGCGCACGGCTGCAGTTCGTTGTTCCAGACAAATAAGGGTCTCGGTGCCCCTCTCCAGCTAGTCCTATGTCCCGTCACCGCTCCACGGCTCGAAGGTACCTCTGGGGAGTCACCTTGGATGACATGAAGGCCCGGAGCGCTGGGAAACGCCAGTGTTGGGAACGCAGGCTTGATCTTTGCAGTGGGTCGAGAGTTCAAAACCGTACGATGAGCCTAGGCCCTCCCGATCCTCGGCAAGGAAGCGCTATAGCGGAGCCCTTGTCGGCTGGCGGGTCGCTGAAGGTAGGCGACAATTAGCAAGGGATGCAATTGGCCCTGGGGAGGGGGCCGAGTTCTCCCCGTCAGCCATAAAAACGTTGTTGATGGCTGTTTCTGGGACCGACAGAGATGCCCTTGAGAGTTGTCATTTTTCTTGTACAGATAGCGTAGCGTCGACATCCCGCTCGATTGGATGTATGCGAGCTGGGTCGCGTGAGAAACCGGAACTGGGCTCAAGGAAGAACATGGACCCGGGAAGAGGAAGCCCGTACAAATCCCGGACACTGTCAGTCAAAAGTCACCATCACACATGTGTGACCTGCCCAACGTGGGCACCGGCGCAACAGTCCATGTGTCTCTGACGGCCGGACACATTTGATGCTGATCCTCACGCATATCTCACCGCCGAATTGCGCGGCCTCCCGCCTCCGCCCGGCACTGCAAGCCTCGATTTAAGTGCCGTTCGGGGAAGATGCCTAGAACCATGTCCAACGGTGAATCTTTCCTCGGACTAGAAGCAAACTAAGGCCCGTCGCCAATCTCGGAATGTTTGGCATGCCAGGTGCTGGATGCAACGTCCTGCAGCATACCTTTGGATTCCGCAATTGGAGGGCCAAACTTTTTTTTGCGCTGATGCGAACCGTTTGATGCCCTAGCGAACTTAGGACTGTGATGCTCGGGGGTGAACAATCGAAAAACGGCACGCGGGGATGACAGCTCACAAAATCCTTATAGCTGGCTGTGCAGTGCGACCTCTCGCCTGTGTGTCATTGGCTGACGATGCCCTCGACTTCTGCCGTGACTCCGTACTTTTTGCATCTAAGCATGCAGGGTGCTTTAACGCTATGCCATACATCCATGCCAGGTAATAGTTGTCTCCATGGGCCGTTGCATGCGAAGTTGTCTCCAATAGACAATCTTCTCGGCCTACATACTTTTTTGTGGTATCGGGTGCTCCTTTTCGCGCCACTAAGCGTTGACAAAGCAACGTCCGGTGCTGTGTACTCCGTAGGCCCCGTTTGTGTTACTGAAGTATCGATACCCTCGCCCTTAGCCAGCCCGGTTTGATAGGTAATGGATACAAACACGTATCCTTGCATTAATTACCGGCAGGCTGCATGCGCACCTGCAGTTGCCCACTGTAAGCTAAGCTGTCCGGTATGCGCCATATCCGAGCTCTGGATTTCGGCACTTCTTGGTTGGAGATCTAGTGAGGAACAGATGGGTAGAACGGTCGCAAGGTTCATATGGTGGGCATTTAATCGAATTGTATTGCTCGGAAGAGAAACCGAGAAAGCTTAACTTTCTCGCCGCCTGAGTCCCAACACCGCTTTATTCTATTTACGACAGACTGGCTTCTGCCGGGCATAGCCCATAGGTAGGGGTGTGGAGTATTTGGGACTTGGTTAGACTGGGTTAGCTGTAGGTCAGAGTGCGCAATTATGACGATCGAGAAGGGGGTAACCACCACCTCAAGCAGACGAAGAACAAGTCCCTGCCACCATACTAATTTCAGCAAAAATTTCGGCGCGAGTAAACTACTTAACCGAATGTGAGCATTCGTGCATACAATCTGAAGCCACAGCGATGGCCGCGGTTGAATCACTTCATAGTGTAAGTAGGCCCGTTGCTTGTGCAGACCCTACTACGGCACATTTGATGTTTTGATGGGATGAAAACGCCTTCGTGTATGAATGGTGCTAGTAGTGG
The DNA here is from genome assembly GCA_020623665.1 of Calonectria multiphialidica. NCBI lineage: Eukaryota > Fungi > Ascomycota > Sordariomycetes > Hypocreales > Nectriaceae > Calonectria > Calonectria multiphialidica. Next base: position 55,693 of record JAHVYC010000166.1, read on the forward strand.
GTGGGGTTTGTGATTGAAGTTTGTGGATTAACCCGTTCGCATTTTCCTAGCCTTGGCGGTTTTGTTGACAGCCTATTCGGTGAAGAATGGTGTTTGCCTTGGTACAATTCTCGTCGCGCCCCTGTTTTCTGTTCCTTCCTCTTTCCTGGGTCACACTTCGCCTGTATCGTCAACACCCGGTGCACCATTCAACCTCCTCCTTTCCTCCTGGCTGCTTCCTAAATCACGAAATACAACGACTATATGCCTCTGCTTAGAACGCCTGGATAGTTAGCACCCAAAAGTGCGATCTGGGCCCCTTTTGTTCCAAGTCCGCAGGCTGCGCTCGGCAAGCGGTAGAACATGATGCCCGAGAGAATCTTCCTTCTCCGCCATCTTCTACTCTACCATCTCTTCCTCCTCCCCTTCTTCGTAAATGGCGCCCAGAGCTTCTTGTAGGGCCTGGAGCGGCGCGCCCTAGGTAATCATCCATTCCGTACCGCTCCGTGACCAGAGCGCTGACGTTCCTGCGACAGAAGAAGGAAGAACTGTACAGCCGCCAGCATCCGACAACATATTCCCCCAGGCTAAGCTCCCAGAGCAACGTCTATCGAACATGTACACCATAGCTCTTAGCGAGCTTCAGGAGTTGGAATCTGAGGCCCTCTGTCACAGAATTGCCGCGAGACTGCTGGTCAACAACTGCCAACTCCTTGATGGACAGGACGAGGCTACGGTTCATCTCGAGAGTGGGAGAGAATCCAGAGATTTTGTTGATTCATACGCTGCTAGTCTTGCTATTTGCGACCTTGAGAGAGGGAGTTTTTCTATTCCCCCCTCCTGCTCCAAATTTCGCGAGGGCACCCTGGCCACACTTCCTGTCCCTAAGCAGCCACAGCTTCACGTTTCGACCCAGGAGATTGACAACTGTCTGGAGGGTCTCGCCCAGTCTGATTCTGCCTGGAATACATGGGTCAGCTACCGTCACAAAGCACTCAGGTTCTGCGAAATTGCTCGGGCGGATAATGAAAAAGGTTCGCGGTCTAATTCTAACATTCTTTATGTTGCGTTACTGACCTGTCTGGAGCCCACAACGTTCATTTATACCAACGAGTCACCAAGATTCTCGAGAGACTGACTACTCAGATCGAGTCTGAACTTGAAGAAAGAATAGAGTCGATCAATCTCATGTTCTACAGCACCACTGATTCTATTGGAAATTTTATCGCTGATGTCGACAAACTCAAAGCCCAAATTGATGTCATTGGACAAGTCGTCGAGGGTCAGTTGCGGCGCAATGCACAAGTAAGCTTGCACAATTATCCAGTCATATTAAATATTAATGCATGGCCAGGAATCTAGTGAAGTCATCAAAGGCGGACTCGAGGATGCGAAAGGTTTGCAGCAGATTCTAACATTGCTACTTCGCACAACCATGGATGCAACCGCAGACGTTGCTGCTTCTCATGACATGGCCCTTCAAGGCGTCACCCAAGCTACAACTCGCGAGCTGGAATCACTCACAGAGGTGCTTGCTGTCGCGCTTGCATCTTCCATCTCCCTCCAAACGCAGATAGTGAGTTGATATGTTTTGTGGGATATAACCCAGCTAATCCATTATAGGACACCACAAAAGCCCAAACGGTGGAGATAATGCAGAATCAAGCGAAAATTGAAGCCGTAAGTTGAACTGTTATGATGTGTTTCTTGTCTAACACATCAAAGGGAATGGATAGGTTAGGTGGTATTGCGCACAATTTACTCCACAAGTTTGACCACCACGAGGAGCGTCTCGACGAAGCGCAGCAGAGGGCAGAGAAAATTCTGGACACTCTTGAAGCCGCAAGCACATCTGCAAGAAAGATTGGAAGTTCCATTTTTAGGGGCTTTGGCTTTTATAATTCGTGGCCATATGTCATCTTTCCGGCTGCATCCCTCATTATGGGTTCTTATGGTCTTGAGCCCTCCCTCGGGCGTAATATCTGGCTTGCTATCATCGGTAAGCCATGAAATTAACTATCCCGGCTTATTCTAATGCCATTATAGGTGAATTTGCCGGTTTTATCGTCTCTAGCGTGGGCCGACATGAAAACTCCATCTTTACATTTACAGAATTGCTCTTCAAGCACAACGGTTTGAACACTTTATTCGGTATACATGCATTTTCAGACAGCTCGAATAATACTGCGACCAGTGAATATCTTCGACAAAGTCCACCAAATTCTTACTAACTTGGGCCAAATAAAGTCGGGGTATTTATATCCAGGGGATACCACAATTGGGAAGCCCTGGCGAGAGGCGTTTCGGGTTATACATGTTTCTTTTCATTTGTGACTCCTGGGGTTCAGAAATGGAGCTTAAGCGGGGTGGATACTAGGGATCTAGCAGTATTGGGCAACGGGGTTATTGAAGAAAGCGTTCTTGGAGGCAACCATAGATTCTAGCATCGGGCTTCGGATTACTCTTTCTGGCGTTCAAGGCAGCAAAACAACGATTCGTCTGAGCGGATGGAAGTCTCAACCAAATAGGGAATAACTTGTTTCGGGTCAATTTAACAACTACCAAACTGTTTCTGGGTATTCTTCCCTCTGGACTCAACAAAATAACGCCCGACTCCTTTCTCCAATGGTCTTGCCCCAAGAACCTAATCAAAACCGTCGAGAGCGTTGAGAATTATAATAATATGCATGTCATGAAATCGAAAAGCACCAGCGGAGTATGTCCTAGTAATCCAGCCCGTAACCTTTCTCTCCCATACCCTGTGCTTCGAGAAAGGCTCTCCTGAGCTCGATTCTCTTCTCATTGTGTTTGGCATCGAGCCGTTTGGAGGCCTTGCGAGCCCTGCGATATTGCCGCTCCTCGACGGGCCCGACGGGTTCTCGACTAAAGTCGATTGTGCCGATAAACTGAAGGTCAGTATCGTCACGGTCTGTCCAGATGCCCTCGTAGTTGGAGGGTACGTCCTCGCCCTTTTGAAGTTTTTGCATCACGACGCTAGCGATGGTACCTGGAGTCAGGGTTGTGCGCCTGAGGCCCTCAATGATTATGGGACGCGAAAAGCCGAGGGCTTCGTAGTACCGGATCCATTGGTCGATGTCGCGTCGGTTGGACGAGGATGGGGCAGGCTGTGGTGCAGAATGTGCCTTGGATGGTTGTCGTTTGGGAGGGTTGGCTGTTGTGGCCAGAGCGGATGGTCTCTGGTTAAAAGAGGGCTCGCCGGTCGCGGGTTTGGATCTGAATGAAGAAGGGAGCGAGCGTCTCGAGGCTTTGGCAGCTTTTATAACATTGGCTATGGGGTTTGTGGAAGGCATAGTTGTTCGTCTCGAGTCAGACAGGTGGCGCTGATTTGAAGGTCCTCCAACTGAGTTCTGTACAGGGTTTGAAACAGATCGTCCAAATCCTGCCTTGCTTTGCGATGGTCTGCCGATACTGAATGGGATGGGGCTGTGATTTAGCGTCTCCGAATGGGGTTGCTGAGATGGTGTATGGTGAGCGGACACATCCTCAGTGTCAAGTATGGGTGATTGTTGTCTGATGGGTTCCGATGGTAATTCTTGAACCTCGGGCTCTTCCTCCTCCTCCTCTTCTTCTTCATCATCCTCCAATTCGTCTTCGTCTGCCGGGGGCAAGGGTGGAAGTTGCTGTGATGCTTCACTGGCATCCACGTAGTCTTGGTGCATCAGGCTCTTCCGGATGGTTGGTGACAGGTATTGAGTGGAGGGAACTCGCCGTCCCTCACCAACCATCATGTCTGGGGTAGATGGAATCACCGCCTCTTTTCCAAACCGCGTCCTCTTCGTTAGGGGTCCCGAAGACGTCAATGGAAGTTGGTCCAGAGGCCGTTTGGTTCTAATTGGCGGTGATGACCGAATATAGTTCTGCTGCTGTCTCACCAGGGCTCGATGGGAAGGAGACTCTTCTACCCAGTCGCTTTCTTGTGGCGGGACAAGTTCTCTATTGTCAGAAAAGCCACCCTGCTGGTGCAAAGAACCACGGTCGAATTCAGACTCGGCTTCATCGGCCTCGCCGTCCGATTTGTAGTGTTTCATTGCATCCAGGAACTCCGCCAGGCTGTCGTCGTAGCACTGCTGTAATTGAGAAATGGCGACATCATGTGCCGGGGAAAACCCCAAAGACTGTGCGATTCGGGCCCAGTCGTTCCAACTTAGCGCTTCCGGGTCAGATTCTTGCTGCATCTTTTGAACTGCCAAGGAAAGGTCATATAGATCAATCGTTCGGTCTAAAATTTTAGGTTGCAATTTGATGTCGGCTTCAGTCGCTTCAATATACTCGTTTAGGTCTTGGTAGAAGCGATTCTTCATGCCCAACAAATCTGAGGCAGCCTCCTCTATGCTTTCCATAGGCTGCTGATCACTGACCTGAGCCTCCGCAGCAACCTGGGGGTTTGATTCGGGAACCGGCTCAGGGCCTGATGCGAGTGGTTCAGCCATTTTGATCTGCCGCGCTGGTGCCTTCTTGCGAGGTTGAGAAGACGGTTGTTTCGCAGGTTCTTGAGGTTTCATTTTGGGTTTCTCCTCAGCCTGGGTATCTTCGTCATCAGCAGGCTCCTCGGGAGCCAAATCGGCCATGGCCTGCAACGTTTCCGATGGAAGCATTCGTAGCTTCTTCACGAATCGGTCTCGCCATGACTGCCAGGTATGCCGGGGGTTCTACAAAAGTGTCAGCAATACTCCATCTCAGCGCCGCTGCCGGATCTACCATACCTTCGCCGCAAGCTCTTGATAGATTGCGTTTCCAGCTCGATCAGTCCCATGGGTCAGCACCCACTTCGCCAGAACCCGATCATCAGCTTGAGTGAAAGGTGTACGACTGGACTTGGTACCGGCGCCTCCTCCTGCTGGCCTGGGAAGGGTGGGATCAAGTCCAATGAGATAACGGTCCTTGAGCTGAGCGATGCCATTTTTGAGAGAATCCTCAATATACTTCCACGAGTAAGAACCTGGAGGGGCGAATTTCGGCCTAACATGATCCGCGATAAGAATATCTGCCTGTTTCTCAAGAGGCACAATCTTCCCGCCGTTTAACTATTGCTGGGTCAGATACCAAGAGGTCCTAGAAAGTGCAGCAGACGTACCTGAACCTGATCGATAAAATACTTCCGGGATGGGATGCGCAGCGCCACCCAGAAATTCATATCCTTGAAAATGTTTCCTCCTTCGGCGCTCGCGACGCCATTATACGTTACTGCCGCCATCTTGGAAGATGACTGGCTGCCGCTTTGGGACGGGCCGCATCAATAGGCGCGTCCAGGGTTGTTGGTGTTGGGCACCAAATTGTCGCGTAGTGTTGCCAGAACCCAGGGCTTTTAGGTTTCTTGTGCAAAAACACACTGAAGTAAAAAAAAATATTCGGAAATCACGGCTCATTGGACCCAAGAGGCTCGAACATGACGGGTTTCCCGCATTAGTTTGCCGTTCACCCAGCGCTCCGTATCATCTCCCTGAAGTGGCAGGGCGCGTGGTCTCGATCGCGCGATCACGTGGAGGAGGGAAGACGTCACCCACCTTATCGAGTTATCCGTGCATTAGCTCCCGCTACAGGCATACCCGGATTCCTTGCCTCGTCGCCTGCTGACGGGGCTCAAAGCCACAAGTGACTACGTATTCTTTAAGTCCTGCCTTTGGGGAGCTGCTTGTCCTCTCGGATCGCAAGGGCATGATTTTATAATATTTGGGTTCATTTTAATAGGCCATGGCCGTCTAGAGAGTGACATTGAGCGTCAACCTACAACCTTGAGTGTCAGACTCGTGCAGGTGGCGTATTCTCGACCATTGGATTTGCTTTGGCTGCATAGCGGGTGTGTAAGTCCTGCGGGCGAGTATCAAAGATGTCTTTTAGAGCCGCCATATACTTCGTTCTCTTCATCTCATTTATGGTCTTTGTGGCCTTTTTCGGGAGATTACCTGCTTTGAGGTAAGTTTCGAAGTTTACATGAATCAAAGGGCGGATGCTGACTTCACTTCCTCTCAAAGGCGCACTCCTATTGCGAAGCTGCATAAACTGTTATGGGTCCATATACCACAGGCCATTTTGGCCATTGACCAGATCCTCACTGGTGGGAGAATATCTCGATACTTACAAAGGTTCGGCAACTACATGATGCATGACCGACACTGGACTGTAGTGGTAGGTCTTCTCATAAGAATGATTGCACATCACAGCTGTCTTGAGCCGCCTCGTGTACTGACAATTGTAGGGGTTCTTTCTGATACTATTGTTCGGTTCCGAATACATGTATCTCCCACATATTTGGCCAAAGATTGGTGCCTTCACCAAGTTCACCGCGGCCATAACCGTTGCCCTGCCGTACATATTTCTCTACCTGGCATGTGCAAGCGATCCCGGATACATTACCCCGGAAAACGTCAAATCCCACCTCTCGCTTTACCCATATGATCATATTCTATTCCGTCCCGGCAATGAGTGCCGGACGTGCCGTATCCCCAAGCCTGCCCGCTCCAAGCACTGCAGCGTATGCAAGCGTTGTGTCGCCAAGTCGGATCACCACTGCATTTTTATCAACTCATGCGTTGGGTACGGAAACCAGCACTGGTTTCTCCTCTTGCTCGTATCCACTGCAGTGCTGTGCACCTATGGTGGTCTTCTCGGACTTTCGGTTCTCACCGCACGCATCAGAGAGAGAGATCCAAGTTGGGCAATGTGGCCAGCCAAACACATGCCCTGGGATGACTACCTTGGCACCTGGGGCTGGGGCATTCAGGACAATGTCAACATCGGCGCCATAACGCTGCTGGCTCTTCTCACCTCCCCCCTCGTCTGGGGTCTCCTCATCTACACCCTCTATCTGGTGTACTGTGGCACCACGACCAATGAAACACTGAAGTGGACCGAGTGGAAGGAGGACATGCAGGATGGCTACGCTTTCCGCCGCCCAATGCCCTCGAATTGGCCCAAAAACCCACAGATTGAGCCCCCCTGCACTCGTTGGCCAGTCGAACCGGAACAGGTCTTGGTTACTACAATGGATGGACAACCGCCCAGAGAGAACGGCCGTATACCAGGAGAGGGGCCGTGGGAGAGGATATGGAGTCTGAGGGACGTGGAGAATTTGTATGACATGGGCTTTTGGGACAACCTTGCCGATGTGTTTGTGTCCAGATACTCATTTGGCAATAAAGGAGACGAGCCCACTGTCGAACGGAGGCGACGTGCAAAGTAGGGGTAAACATAGATTATGGCTCAGATGTCAGAATATTCAATGGTCACAATAAAGCAAGTTCTAGATCGTTTTGTTTAGGGTATTCCGCGTTTTGGCTTCGGATCGGTTTGGGCCCGTGAGCGAGGCGTATTCCGTTTATTCGTTATTCAATTCTCTCGTGGTAATCATGTTCGCGCCTCTCGGTCTTGCGCAGACCGCTGAAGACTGACTCACGTCTTCCATCCCCCGCCATGGTAGCTCCCTTGCTCCCCGGTGCTACCCTCATAGGGCGCCTCAATTCTGTAAGTCTACCTTCACCCCAGACTCCTTGACTCCATCCCAACACTACCCTATAACCGCTTACAAGATGGTACCAAAGCTGGGTTGATAAGTCAGCGATAAAATCGACGTCAAAAGTGGGGCGACTTACCCAAAGGTCTGCTTGATGCTCTTGACGTAGTACTCGACCCAGTTGCGCTTGGTAACATCCTCCTGGCCGACGGGAACACCCTCCCAAGTGACGCGCATGACGGTAACGTGGTCAACATCGTTCTGGTCAAACTCAATCTGGAGCTTGGAGTGGTGGCCAGCAGGCCACTGGCTCAGACGCCAGCTCTGCACAATCTTCTTGGGCTTCTCCAGTTCAAGGTACTCGCCAGAGACGTTTCCGCCGAACAGCTCAAACTTGCCACCCTGCTTGGCGCCCTCGAAAACCTTGGGAGGCGATCGGGTGAAAGCAGCCAGACGGCCGGGGTCGACGAATGTCTCATACAGTTCCTCAGCAGTGGTACGGAATTCCTCGTTATCGGTAACGGTAACGGTGTTGACAACGCCGCCGGCGCTAGTCTGGGCACTGGGAGTGGAAGCAGACTTGGGAGCGGAGGTCTGGGGCATGGTCTTGGGGGTCGTGAAGCCACTGGAAGGGTTGGAGCCAGGAGCGTGCTGGATGTCCTTTCCGTGCTCGGCGATAAGGGCCGGAGCGAGCTTCTGGAAGTGCTCACGCAGCTGGGGCAAGAGCTTGGACCTGACAAGATCCTTCACGGGCTGCTTCTCCTTGGACTCGGCAAAGATATCTACGTCAAACTACGAGGCACTTAGCTATATACTACGACAAAACACCGAAGGCACAAGGACGAAGGGAGCATCACGTACCACGTACTCATCCTCTTCGGTGTCGTGGGCGACCTCGGGCACAGTGATGGTACCTGACACGTCGTCCTCTCCGGGGGCAGAACCTATGGGGACAGGTAAGCTCCCGACAGCGACATTAGGCACCAAGCATTGCCTTACCAGAGTACTCAAGGACAAGCTTCACGTCAAAAATGGTAATGACCTTGCCCTTGCGCTGGCTAACATCAACATCACCGTCCATGCTCTGGATCTTGCTGATCTTGGCCTTGACATCACCGTTCTCAGCCTCAATCTTAAGCAAGTTGTCCTCAAACCACTGCTTGGCCCATGGCGACACGTCCTTGTTAACCCAGTGCCAGTTGTTGGGGTTGTGCAGAACCATTGTGAGGGTCGGGGGCTCGAGGAGCGATGTGAAGCGGGGAAAATGATCTAGAGCTTGATTGGGCACGATTAGCTTCCGAATTCAACGCAAACGTAGCAGAAGACTGTTTAAAAAATCAAGATTTTGCAATTGCAATGTCAGAAATGGTCTTAGACCACAGCATATTTAGTCATCAATGAAGGGAGTACAAGTCACTCTATGACTGGTGCCAGCTGATTGTCTCATCATGAAAATGCAGATGCATGAAAAGAGAGCGAGAGAGCATAAGAAAAAGCTGTATTGGTACTTACAAATGCGAGAGGAGGCTGAAGTATAGTGGCCAGGAGAGTTTGGAGAGGGAGTGAAGAGGATGAAGGAGGAAGAAGAGAGGAAATTTGAGGTTTTGAGGAGAAGGGGAATGGATGAAGAATGGAGAAATGAAAGAATCAGAACCCTCTAGAATTTTGCTTGAGCCTCGTGCCCCACCTTTGTTTAATGTGGGGCTCATTTCCTGAGGCCGAACCCCAGCCTCGTCCACGGAACCGAGATCGAGATTTAGCTTGAGCCTCACTTTGCACCGTCAGAAGTAAATCTCGGAAAGGATCAAAATTTTTCGATTGAGATAGTCTGGCGATGGAGTTTCCGATAGTCATTAGGCCAAAGAGGAGTACATGCCGCCAAGCCCGCCTGCCATGTTCAATGCTAAATTTGGCGCCATACTTACGTCAGCGTTAGAACTTTTCCAATGTCCCTCAGGACTGATGGATATTGGAAATGATGGAGTCTCTCATTCATTCATCCCGGCTGCTAAAATGTATAGCATGAAGTATTTGGGCGGCTCCTTTCTCAGTGAACCGTAAAAAGAAACCGAGACGCGCCAATCATAGGCCTTAGCAGCAAGGCATCATCTCGTGAAGACAGCATAGAGTATCCAATCAATGCACATCTTATTGTTGGTCATGACACTTGTAAGCAGCCCATCTCAAATCCCATTCGTGGGGGAAAGGGTTGGCGAATAAACCGTGGTTAAGCACTTGAGTGTTCCAACTGTGTATCCATGTCGACAATAAGACAACTCACGATGCAGAGAAAATGCATGGAATTTGTAGTCAATCCTCTTGGAATCCCAAGGCTGGGTTTCTTACCTGCAAGCTGAATCCATGACGGCTGGTTGGTGCCGCGTCAGAACCAGTATACGCGACAAGCGCCTGCCATCTATAAATATCAGCAAACACCAAGCCAGTCAAGGATCTCTCTCCTAAGGCCCCAGATCCTCCGTAGTGAATTGATGAGTCGGATAGAATGAGGATAAGCCGAGGCCACGGCTTCCAAACGGACCGAGCGCCTAGTCCCATAAACGAAGGCATCGTCACGTTGTAAATGGGAGCGAGGGGTCCGCCATAAAGCTAGATAGAGGAGGGGGAGCAATATCCGGAAGCGGGGAGGGTCAGCAGGTTCCTGAAATAGGTCACTAACCCCGGTCACCTGTCGATCCGTGGTTTTTTGACTCGTAGAACGACTCGAGAATACCAAGCCCATGAAAAAGGCGCGGCCGTTGGTCCCGATTGTTGGGCCTACCTACCGGGATCCACCACCCGGAACTCTCATATCCGTTGATGGTGTTGGTCCGGACATGCCTGGCAATAGAGTACAACATCAAGTACGCATAGAAGCTATGCATAGGCTAGTATAAACCATTGTTATTTTAGCACGGTCTCGTGGCCTGATGGCCGTTTCTTTTGTGCTTTTCTCGCCCGCCTCTTTTCTTTTTCCCCCCTCTCGCCAAAAAATTCTCCGGTGTACAGGCGGTGACGACCATTTTAGGTAATCCTTGCAAATCGCCTCGCCGCCATGGCGCGCCGGGTAGTGAAAAAGTCTGTGCAAGGGAGAAAGAAAAGATGTGAGTGTTGCCTTTTTGGCGTTGCCGTTTTCCGTCGATGGCCCCAATCCATCGGCTCGCAGCCCAGTCTTGCCTGGACGGGATGTGATGGGCGGAACCATGGGACACCATTAAGCGCCGACGTCCACATTCACCCGCATGGCCAGCGCAGTGAACCAATGGGAGCCCCTGCTTATCATGGGGATGGCTAAGAATAGAACTAACCTGTGGTGCATCCAGCCAATTGATGCATAGGGCTCGCCACTTTTCCCACCATCTCTAGCACTGGTGGGGCGAGTTCATGGACAGCAGAGGAGAAGCTGGGGGGGTGGTGGCGGCGGCGGCGGACGCACTCTGTTTTGACCTTGAAAGAATCCACTCAGTCATCAGCGACGGTTCCCTGCCTGGAATGGAAAGGATCATGGAGGGGACGGGCGGGCTAGGAAAGCTAAAGCATGCTGCAAGGATCTTCACGTCCTGCTGGGCGAAAAAAGCGACTCGTCCTCAGCTCAGGGGAAGCCCAAAGGGGGGGAGCTCAGACCGAGATATGACATACGGGTGAATGACAAGTGACGGGACGAGAAGCACAGGCACGGACTTTGCCAATGACGTCCCAAGGACATAACCGATGCTGTAAAAAAAAGAAAGCCCATCTGGGGTTACGGCACCGGACGATGGAACTGGCCCGGGCCAAGAGAAGTGGCTCGTCGTTTTTGCTGGGTCCAATCCCGGCTCCTACCCAAGGAAGGGATTTCGAAGCCGCCGCCGTCGGCACGCTTGCGTTTGGGAGGTACCGGCGTAGCATGTGGCATGCAGGGTCGCCGACCGAGACCCAGAATGGTACAGTACAGGCCTGCCTCTGTATGCCATGCGTGGGTTTGTGTGTGGGCGGCGGGTTGCTACCGTCCAGGAAGATCTCGCGTTATCACCATCTTCTTTGGTTGTCCCACCTAAAGTGACATGACACCCCCAACCCAACCCTCGTCTGTTGGCAGTAGCTTTTCTCTCCACCCAGGCAAGGGCCCAAGGGGGTCTTTATTCTCGCTCCTCGCTCATCTATCTCTGGCCTGTTAGTTTTTGGCCCTTTAACTCCGTGACCGCCGCCAAGGCTCCCAGGCAATACCGTCCATCCTACCTCGACCAGCCGCGGGGTTGTCCAATTCCCAGCCTCTCTCTCTTCACTCAAAAACTCGCCCTCGTCGCCCTCTTGCAGAGTTTCCCCTATGGCTTGTGTGAAGCAGGACGAGTAAACCCGACACCCTGGCCACTCGCAGCAGCCCTGTGGGTTTTCGCGGCGTCCGGCCTACAGCTCTGCGACCACAGCTCGCAGGTCAGCGCCCACACACTCACGCGCGCGCGTGGGGCGCAGAGAAAGTCGACACAGAGAGGTCCTTGTTCCGCCGCTCGTCGTTGGTCTCTTGTCGCCATTGCGTTTGAGCTCCTGTTCCCCTCTCGTCTGAGCATCGTCTCATCCTTCACCCACCGCGCCCGCGCGCCGGCATACCTCTGACAACCAACCTGCCCACTCAACACGCCTCCGCATCGTGGGTCACGCCCATTGCTGCCAACACCCGCACCCGCTGATCCCGCTCGCGCGCGGGCGACAGGGTGCTCAGTGCTAGTTCTCTTGTCTGAGTGCCGAGTGGCTGGCTTGGACGCCAGTGCTAATCGCCGTCACTGTCACCTCTGGGCCGGCGTCAAACCCCGGGCAAGGCCGTGCGGTCCTGGTTTCTAAGAAAAGACAAACTCAACTAGTCCTCATCCTGTCACCATGACTTCTCCTCGCGACCCCTCGCGACTCCGGATGGGTCTTAATCCTATAACTACAACTTCGCTCGGCATATACAACAACTCCCTCAACACACCCATCTCCGCCGTGTCCATGACCCCCTCGCACCTCCAATCCGCTGTCACCCCGTCAAGCACCATTCAGCGCTACAATCCTCAAGAATGGGTCGCCCCGTCCGCTGGTGGCCCGGAGCGGCCAATTCAGTATGCCGCAGATGCTCAGTGTAAGTTCAATGCTATATGCTGTGTCATTGATTTCATTCTTCGACTTATACTAACATCTCAGTGTCACCTCCCCCTCCCCCTCCATATAGTCCACCGAGAAGCCAGCCACGACCTGTGACCAACGCCTTCGACCCTTCAACTCCTTCAGCCTCAACGCCGCCGCCAAGGGTCAATCAAGTTATACATCGACCTTCTCCAGAACCCCAGGTTATCAACCCGTCATTCCCCCCTCCCCCGGGAGCAAGTGGGCGAGGCCCTTCCCGAGACCGTCGTTTTGGACTATCATCATTAAGCCGTCGACGAGATGCCCCCGAACACAGCTCAAGTCCTCAGGATCACCCCCCAGTTCCTGCCATTCACCCTCACAGACAGAGTATGTTTATCCAAACGACCTTCCAGCCATCGCCACAGGAAGCAGTTCCACCTATGCCAATGTATATGCAGGGCGGTCCGCCAGCAGCGCGCAGAGCCGCTTCAGCAGGCGCCATTGAGACACCAACCTCTGCTCGATCAAGGTCGTCGTCGCAAACTCGATGGGGTCCAGGCATGCCTTTCCCACCACCCCCACCTGGACCACCCCCAGCAAGTTCCAGGTCGCAAAGCGTACAGGCCGCAGATCGAACTACAACACCTGTCCTATCTCCTCCTACTCGACGTCCTCCCCCCGCCGGTGTAACGACTTTGGGTCCTGTCCCGCCAACTCCAGCAGATTGGGTCGACACCGAAACCCGGCCGGCTACCGTCGCTCCGCCTCCGCCTCCGCCTCTAGCTCCAGCTCCAATTCAAGCTCCGGTCCAGGCCCCGGCTCTAGCCCCTCCTCCTCCTCCTCCAGCTCAGGCCCCAGCTCGAGGTCGGTCTCCTGCTCTCACTATCGATACGGCCAGCGCAAGCGCAAGCACCAGCAGCTCAAGCCAGCACACTGAAGCCGGTCCCTCCTCTGCCTCGCCCAATTCTGGTGCTTTAAACCGAACGGGTGCGGTGCGCCATGACAAGACTATCATTCAGAGACGAACCGAGAGCCGAACTCGTCACAGCGTTCGCGGCTCAATTGATGAAAGGGTTCAGCCGAACCCCATCTCGGATATCGTAGTACCTAGCGGTTCTGCCTCTGGGTCTGGCTCCAACTCTTGTGGCCTCACTCGCAAACCAACTATGGGGAGATCGACACCACGTAGCGCCGGGCGGCCACACCCGGAGCTCTCCCTCAAGACTGGCGACTCGCTCAATGCGGATTCCCGAAACTCGACTCCTCGGGCAGTCTCTTCTGGCAAACTTCCTCAGCTGGACACTGGAACCCCGCCATTCTCACCATATCCTTCTAAACAAGCACAGTATGGTGGTGGGAGCAGCTCAGCAACCATTGCGCCCAAGGCTCTCCCAACTCCTCCTCCTCATACGCGTTCCGCATCTGGCTCGAGGGCTCGTGATTCATCCCGTGGACCTGCTTCTGCCTCGCTCCCAGTCTCAAAACACGTGATCATAACACAAACTGCCGAACAGTTCTCTGTCGGCACCATTGAGCGATTCCAGGCATTTGCTGCAAGGGAAGCAGCGGCCCCAACAGATGCGGAGCGTGTGCGCATGTTTGCAGATTTTATTGTCAGTGAATCGAGGATCAGGAGGGAAAGATACTCGAGTGCCATTGGGGCCATGGGATCAGAAACGTTTGATCTGACTCGAGACCTGTTCAGGCCCATGGTACCTACAGTCCGACGTGCGTCTAACACCTCACAGGACGGCCTCACCCCAGGGTCGGCAGACCCAGCGCGGTCCCGTTGCAACTCGTTTGGTTCAGCCCAGGCCCCAGAGGGAAATTCTCACTCGGCTCCCAGTTCAGCGGGCATCCCATCTTCACCAAGTGGCAGCGCAGCCCCTGGCAACTACTCATCCGGAAACTACATGCCTTCGCTATCGCCTATCCTCAGTATGAGTGTGAGTGACAACTACGAGAATGGTAGTTCCCGTGGAAGACCCCCAAGTCGCTGGTGGGAGGCAGACTCTCAGGGCGAACCGTCTCGTCTAGAGAGATCTAAGCGAGAGTCCAAGTATATGGGCGTGTCGAAAACTCAATGGATCGAGGATGATCCGCAAGCAAGCTATGGAGGCCCCAGTGAGCCCAGCTCTTCGGAATACCCACCTGAGAAGACGGGATGGCATGACCAGGCATCGCCAAGTTTGACTCCACAGCCCGCGACCTTCCAGCAAACTTCCTTAGGCTCGAGCCCAGTTTCTTCAGCCTACCGAGACCGCGATTACCTCGATGTTTCACGCCTTGTTACCATGCCTCCTCCGTATCCAAGACATCACCCTGCTGTAAACAACAACCACCCCGAATTGACCGAGATCCGGACGGCAGTTCGAGCGCTGAGTGAGGTGTCTGAAGTTGCCGCAGCCAAGGACAAATTCACAGCTGAAAGTACCAAGCGTCGTGAACAATTTACCAAAGCACAGTCGGAACGACGGGCAGCCCTCCGAGCGAATCTGCAACAGGAAATCGGTGCTGGAAATATCGGCTACGCGGACGCGGCGGCCATCGAGTCGGACGCACAAAAGAGCGAGGTTGACAAGGAGAAGGAGCAAGGGAAAAAGGAATACGAGCTGTTCCAAAATGAAGTGGTCCTGCCCCTGAATGAACTGATTACGGGTCGCATCAGCCGCGCGACGGAGTTATTCGATAACTTAGCCCGGCATCTCTTTGACAATGGGGAAAATGATGCGGACATGCCACAGGAGGAGGGTGACGACAGGCCGGAGTTGCTGGAAAAGCTGACTCTGCTCAAGTGGATCTTTGAGGCCCGCGAGTCTCTGCACCGAGTCATCTACGACCTCCTGTCTGACCGCAACAGTCGATACTGCGAAGTTGTCATGACCCCCTACCGATTGTCGGGCAACACCGAGAAGCTGAAGTCGGCCGAGGCCTTCTTCGCCGAAGACTCATCGAGGCGACAGTACGCGTTTGCCCACGAGGTGCTGAACCGAGCAAGAGATTTCCGGGGTGTGCTGGAAGAGGCCGTGGAGCGCGGAGTGGCATTGCAGCTTTCGGCCTTTTGGGACATTGCACCACCGTTGTGCGAGCTGCTCGACAGCATTCCCATCAACCTCGAGGGCTTCCACATCCAGATCCCCCCTGCCGAATTCGACGAGAACCCGTCGTACCACACGCACCCGATGCAGTACCTGTTCAGCCTGCTGCTCCACGCCGAGAAGAGCACGTACCAGTTCATCGAGTCGCACACAAACCTGCTCTGCCTGTTGCACGAGGTGAAGGAGGCCGTCGTCAACGCCAAGTGCAAGGTGCTGGAGACGCAGGCCGAGGAGACGGACGGCAAGCCCATCCCCGTCGAGGAGCGCAACTCGCGGGCCCAGCAGATGCGGCAGGGCGAGGACCACCGCCTGACGGAAGACCTCAAGGAGAAGGTCCGCGTTGTGCAGGACCAGTGGAAGAGCTCCCTCGGGGACAACGTGACCCACGTCAAGGAGCGTCTGGGCGAGTGGCTCCTCCAGACGGGCGGATGGGACGAGTCGCTCGAGGACGGTGGTGTCGGTGGAGTTTAGACGAAGTACATGCACACGCACACGCGAAAGAATGAAACGAGGGAAACCAGAAAGAAAAGAGAGACGGAAACAGAACTAACTAAAGAGTCGTTGATACCCCCTTGTGGCCCTAGATGGGCTTTTTAGCATCTGGAGTATAAATTCTTGTATATACCCTTTTTTCTTAGTCGCGGGCACTAAAAAGATGACATGCCCGCGTTATATAAATGAGATACGATGACATGGAAATATTGGACTTTTTGTTTTCAAAAAAATGAACGCAGGTGCAATGGTTACGGGGCTGGCTTCAAGTCTGCTATTTTATACATCTGATCGTACAAAGCCAAGTCCGCACATCCAACAATTGCCAGGACCTGTCGTGGTCTCTCCTCTTCGGTATATTTCGTACAGTTCCATCCACGTCTTTCTCTTTCATTCGTTTTTTTGCCGGGTCCGCCAAGTGCGTTGTTTATAAACTATGTCGTAATATGGTTGCTGAAGCCAACGTCTGTCCTCGGCATCCAGCAAAGGTCGGTGTTCGTCATTCATGACGGCGTTCTCTCTCCCATTGATCGCATCCACCCCCAAAAAAAAGAAATCAGCCCTTTTTTTTTTCCCTTTGGCGTCCTTATTTGTACTCGACAGGCAAGTCCATGCCGACCCGTCTCGCCGTCAGCCGCACGCGCTCCTCCTCGTCCATGCCCATGCCGGGGTTGTATCGCTCCAGCAGCGTGGCGTACATGCGCTGGGACCGGAGGTATGCGACGGCCTGGGCGGCGGCGTGCGCGCGGGAGTCCGGGTTGGCGGCCGGGATTGGCTCGGAGGAGGCGAACGTCTCGCGCAGGCGGGAGTGCAGCGGCGAGCGCGGTGAGGCGAGGACGGGTCGTGGAGGGAGCTCCCGCAGGATGGAGCGGTAGAGCGAGCGGAGAGAGGCTGGTGAGGAAGCCATGTTTTTTTGTTTATGTGGTTGTTTTTCCGGTGGAGGTGGAGTGAGGGAGTGAATTGGAGGTTTCTCTCTGGTTTTTTTTTTTTTTTTAAAGCTGGTGAAGCTGGCTGGGATGAGGTTCGGGGAGCGCACTCCGATGCAGAAGCCGTTGTTCAGGGCCCCTCGAAGCGGCGGGCCAATCAGTGGGGCGAATGGCCGGCCAGGCGTGGAAAAATTGTTAGTGCAGCCTGCAGGCCATGCCAAGCGGGAGCTGCCCCTCATGGGCCGCGCAGTTCGCTGTGGGAGCGATTAAAAATGGAGGGGCAATTACGCAGCGCCGCCGCATCATGTCATGAGCGAGGAGGGCCCTGACGACCGGTATAAGTGAGGCGCGCGACAACATCTCTCCGCACGAGATATTGACAATCCTGGGCCTCAATTGCGTCGCCGGAAACCCTGCTATTTATTACACACAGTAAAACACTTATCCCGCGCAATCATCCCGCGCGTCTCTTGCACCGTTCCACGTCATCCCCGCCCCCTCCACTCTCCTCACCTCGTCTCGCCAGTCTCATACACACTCCCCACCCACACACACACCACGCACGCTCTCACATACGCTCGAGCTCTTCCGCACGACTGCGACGACCCGCCCGACGACCCGCTACCGCTGCTGCTGTCCAGCGTCCGTCTCACTCCGCTGCTCGGCGCCGTCGCTTGTGACTTGATGCCCTTATACAGCCCACGCTTCCTCCTGTCATCTCTGCTGCTCCTCATCCTGGCTCTCTTCCTCTCGCCGTCCTTCCTCCCCCGCCTCCGCCAGCTCTCCTCCCACTTGCTCGCCTCCCAGAGTCCCTCCTCCCCATCGATCCTCCTGACTCGAGCCTCGTCCACAATGGCCGCCCCCGCCTACGCCTCCGAGCTCCAGATCGCCCAGCTGGCCGTCCAGCGGGCCACCATCCTGACCAAGCGCGTCTTCCACGAGAAGGCCAAGGGCACCGTCGACAAGAACGACAAGAGCCCCGTCACCATCGGCGACTTTGGCGCCCAGGCCCTCATCATCGCCGCCCTCCAGAAGCACTTCCCCAACGACGCCATCGTCGCAGAGGAGGAGGCTGCTGAGCTGCGCGAGAATGCCGAGCTGAAGCAGACCATCTGGGACCTCGTCAGCTCCACCAAGCTCGACGACGCTGCCTCCGAGGACCTCCTCGGCGGTCCCATCAGCGACGTCGACTCCATGCTGGAGCTCATTGACCGTGGCAACAGCCCTGGTGGCGCCACCGGCCGCATCTGGACCATTGACCCTATTGACGGAACCAAGGGCTTCCTGCGCGGCGGCCAGTACGCCGTGTGCCTCGGCCTCATGGTCGACGGCGACGTCAAGGTCGGCGTCCTTGGCTGCCCCAACCTTCCCGTCGACGATGCTGCCCGTCTGACGACCGACATTGGTGCCAACGCTACCGACGAGGGCCGTGGTGTCGTCTTCTCGGCCGTCCAGGGCCACGGCGCCACCAGCCGACCCCTGACCTCCGGTGCCCTCGCCGCCGAGAAGTCCATCTCCATGCGCTCTCTCGACGACCTCTCCCGCGCCACCTTCTGCGAGAGTGTCGAGGCCGGCCACTCGGCCCACGACGACCAGGCCCTCATCTCCCAGAAGCTGGGCATCACCGAGCCCAGCGTCCGCATGGACAGCCAGGCCAAGTACGGCTCCATTGCCCGCGGCGCAGGCGACATCTACCTCCGTCTGCCCGTCAAGGCCACCTACCAGGAGAAGATCTGGGACCACGCCGCCGGCGACCTCATCGTTCGCGAGGCCGGCGGTCAGGTCACTGACATCCACGGCAAGCGTCTCGACTTCACCGTTGGCCGAACCCTCGCCAATAACAAGGGCGTCATCGCTGCCCCGGCTGCCGTTCACGGCAAGGTCCTGGCAGCAGTTCAGGAGGTGCTCAACGCAAAGAAGGCTTAAATAGAAAGAAGAAGAAAAGCTAAATGATTAGAATACACCTCAAAAGAGGGGGAGGGGATTAAGGGATTTGGGCAAAAGAGGCGAAAAGGGGAGGCAGGAGCATTCTATGAAGAGCGAGAAACCCAAAGTGTTTTTTTATATGCCATGACAGATAGTACACGTCTGTACACGAGACTAGAATACACACGCAAAAAGCGTCCCGCCAAGTTGGCCATCAGCTCAACCGCGCGCTGATGCCAATTGGCCAAGGGCCCATGCCCACCAAAATACCTCGTACAAGATTCTTCCCGTTTATTTGATCTTCTTCTGCTTCAGTTTAATCGTCTGGTCGTTAATGAAGACACCCTTGCCCTTGTAGGGCTCCGGGGGGCGCCACTTGCGGACACGGCCGGCAAACGACATGATGGTCTCGCGGTCGATGCCCTCAATCAAGATACGAGTGGGCGAGGGCGTCGTGACGGTGACGCCCTTGGGGATACCCTCCTCGACAGGATGCGTGAATCCGAGCTTGAGGCACAGGAAGCGCTGGCCAGGGAATTCCTCCTTGGCACCGCGCTCTTCGACGCTGGCACGGTAACCCACACCAACGAGACGCAGAATCGCCGTGTGGCCTTCCGAGACACCCATGATGTAATTCTTCAGGTATGCCCACGAGGTTCCTGTGGTAGAGAAAAAATTGTGTTAGGCAACGTAGATTCTGAAAAAGTCCCGGCGGAGGGGCCAAAAACTCACCCCACATCTCCTTCTGCTCCTTGACGTCCGAGTCCTGAACGCTCAGGATGGCCATGCGGTTCTCCTCATCGTGTGTAACGTTGACGAACTCGGGAACCTCGAGATCCAGCGATCCTGATCCCCAAGTCAGTAAAATTTTCCATCAATGCCTTGCCCCTCTGCGACAATCAGCCCATCCCAGCCAATGCAAAAAACGCACCCAATGGTCCCTTGACCGTAATGTTCTTCTTGTAGATCTTCTTGTACGAGGTCATGTCCTTCTTAGCCACTGGTTCACCGACGAGAAGCTCCACTCCGGGAGGCACCGAGATGGGCGTTCGGCCCAGCTTCGAGGGTCGTTTCGAGGTCGTCGAGAAGAGGGCCGCCGAGGTTGCGCGTGATGTCGAAGTTTGCCATGCTGGCACGAGAAATCGGGGGATCGTCACCGGGTTTGACGAGGCAGAAAGGGCATGGCCAAAGGCCTTCCCTCGACTGGGAGCGAACATGCCAGCCATTGATTCGACCCTGGTGTTGGCAGGAGGGTCAAAGGGTGCTTGTCGGTCGTAGGCGGTAGGTCAACGTGCAGCTTGAAGCTCTCGACTTTTTGATGCTTAGTCATCACATCACGTGTTGAGTTACAAAGGCCTTTTGTCAGTAGCAAATCGAACCATATTATCAACCAACGTAAAGGCCTCTCATCAAAAAGTAGGCAGTACATAACACAGAATTCACGGGAAATGATGGAAACGGGACACTTGAGTTGGTACAATTCCGTACTTCTTTTAATCAATTGTTGGGTCGCGTGCAATTGCTATTTGAATTGAACGGCCACTGCTAAGGATATCTAAACCCCTTTCATGAATTACAATCCCGAATAGAACTTAATCAGGCTGACTTTTCTTTTCACCGAGACAAGCCAAGCCGTAGAACAGATGCTCTAGGCACATGCTTACTCTTCGTGCTCAAGAGGCTCCTCCTCCTCGTACTCCTCCTCCTCGTCAATACCAGCTTCCTGGTACTGCTGGTACTCAGAGACAAGATCGTTCATGTTGGACTCAGCCTCAGTGAACTCCATCTCGTCCATACCCTCACCAGTGTACCAATGCAAGAAAGCCTTGCGTCGGAACATGGCAGTGAACTGCTCACCAACACGCTTGAAGAGCTCCTGGATGGAGGTGGAGTTACCAATGAAGGTGGAAGACATCTTGAGGCCACGAGGAGGAATGGCGCAGAGAGCGGTCTGGATGTTGTTGGGGATCCACTCGACGAAGTAGGTGGAGTTCTTGTTCTGGACGTTGCGCATCTGGTCCTCAACCTCCTTCATGGCGACCTTACCACGGAAGATGGCGCAGCAGGTCAGGTAACGACCGTTGCGGAAGTCAGAAGCAGCCATCATGTTCTTGGGGTCGAACATCTGCTGGGTGAGCTCAGGAACGCTGACGGCGCGGAAGGAGTGAGCGCCACGGCTGGTCAGGGGAGCAAAGCCGACCATGAAGAAGTGGAGACGGGGGAAGGGAACCATGTTGACAGCCAGCTTGCGGAGATCAGAGTTCAGCTGACCGGGGAATCGCAGACAGGTGGTGACACCGGACATGACGGCGGAGACGAGGTAGTTCAGGTCACCGTACGAGGGGTTGGACAGCTTCAGGGTGCGCATGCAGATGTCGTAGAGAGCCTCGTTGTCGATACAGAAGGTCTCGTCGGAGTTCTCGACCAGCTGGTGGACGGAGAGGGTGGCGTTGTAGGGCTCAACGACGGTGTCGGAGACCTTGGGGGAGGGGACGACGGAGAAGGTGGCCATCATTCGGTCGGGGAACTCCTCACGGATCTTGGAGATGAGCAGAGTACCCATACCGGCACCGGTACCACCACCGAGAGAGTGGGTGATCTGGAAACCCTGGAGGCAGTCACAGCCCTCAGCCTCACGACGGACGACATCGAGGACGTTGTCGACGAGCTCGGCACCCTCAGTGTAGTGACCCTTGGCCCAGTTGTTTCCAGCACCGGACTGACCGAAAACGAAGTTGTCGGGACGGAAAAGCTGACCGAAGGGACCGGCACGGACGGCATCCATGGTACCGGGCTCAAGATCGACGAGGACAGCACGGGGAACATACTTGTTGCCGGAAGCCTGGTGGGTGGAGGATCAGTCATTTTGTTCGGCGTTTCTCGAATGCTTTCGAGGAAAGCACATACCTCGTTGAAGTAGACGTTCATGCGCTCGAGCTGGAGCTCAGAGGTACCAGCGTAGACACCATTGCTGTCGAGGCCGTGCTCGCCAGAGATGGTCTGCCAGAAAGCAGCACCAATTTGGTTACCCTGTTTTCGAGTGTCAGCGGATCGTATCACGGCGGATTCTGGAAGTCGGATTGAGTACTTACGCACTGACCGGTCTGAAGGTGAACCTATAATTGAAAAAGAAGCACACTGTTAGCAATCATGTCCCGTATATCACATCGTGCCCGCGGCCGTCCAGCTTTGTTGTCGTCGAGGCGGCAGAAACCGGGGCGGCGGGGTAGAATCAGGGGCAGCAACAAAGGCACGCGTGTCTCTGAAGCTCCGAGCTTGGTGCGGTGCGAGGGCAGGAAAACTCACAATCTCACGCATGTTGGCTGTGGTGATGGGGTATGGGAGGTGAAGTGGATGTGGATGGAGGAGGAAGAGTGTGGAGGAAGAAGAATGTCGAGAGCTGAGCTAGCTTTCAAGACTGGAGTGGGTGGGTTGAAAGGTGGTCGGACACGGCCAAGGGGAGTGTTGATTTTTGTTGGAGCGGGACGTGAAATTGTTCACCGCCACCGGGGGGGAGCCAGCAAACCAGGGCCCAGCAGGCCAGCAACACCACCAGCAAGGGAAGAGGCGACGAGGGAGGGGCGCACTTTCGCTTGTTTACTTCACCTGGCCCGTGCATCGCTCAGAAGGGCAAGGCGCCAACGCAAGGAACCCGCCAACTCCAGCCAAAATCTGGCCAGAAACGTACCACGGGGAAGGCATTGGACAGGAGGAAAAGCTAAGGAGCTGTATGGGCAGCGGAGGACTTGGTGAGGCTGTCTGGCATATTTCTCTAACGGTAGCCGTGCTGGTGCAGCCGTTCTTGCATCGTCTCACCACTGGCCCTTCGCAGCCTGTCAAACGGGTGGTATTTGCACCGCTCTAACAAACAAATAAACAAAAAAAAATTCCCCCAGGCCAGGCGCCAGGGCCGCCAGGAGGCCAGCCACGTATTTCCCTCCCACTGACGGCCCGGGGCGCCACGAGAAGCAGGCCCCACTCCTCACTTGACAGGACACGGCTCAGCGAGCCCGATCGACATTAACATTACAGTTTACCGGGCCAAGATAAGGGGGAGAAAATGAGGCGGCAAATTGTATTCCACGGTCCAACGGCTCTTGCAATCTCGATTACCTTCGTCACTCATATTCCGCCTTCGTGTAGGCGGTCAGGTGGACACTGCTATTTTCGTGCAGGACGCCGTCGTCGTTCTCGACTCCTTTCCCTCGCCACCGCCCTGAACGTAAGGTTCCCCCAAGGCCTGAATCGCTGTTGCCTTGGTTTGGGTGCCACCGGAAGCCATCTGCAGACACCCGGCGCCCTGGGAAAGCGGTGTTTCCCCCCGTAGCGGTGCCACGTCTGACAACCCACAGCCTAACATCGAGCCAATCACCATGCCTCAACCCAATCGTCTATGAAGTCGGTATCAATGCCTAAGCCGCGGCCGTTGTAACTAGTCGCTACACCCAATTTTCTTATATCACACCAACATGTGAATTGCTTTCTTCTTCGCTTTCCTCTTTTGATTCAATGGAATCCAATTTCATCTGCCAACAAAAAAAGCTGCCCCGCTCAATTTTACACAAAATACCCTACACCTTGTCAAGATTGAACAGGCCATCCACATATGCCATGGGACAAACACATCATGTGATTGTGTTGCAGATAATCAGGCATTTAACTCACGGAACAGATGGCATGCGGAGAGGCTTGACGTGAATTCCATATCTCAATGATGGCATTGCATTGTAAGCCAAGATGTGGAATACAACTTTTATTCCCTTGTCCTAACATTATTCGACATGAATCACAAGGATAAGCTTAACTTATACTTTCCAAGGCCAAACATCTATTTTATTTCTTGAGTTTTCACATGCTTACTTATTTCCCATTGATAATACCACGTTTCCCACTATAACATATATCATGTTACACAGCTTATTTTACCAACTAGTACTCATGGCGCACCGCGTACCACTTATGTTATGACTTACGTGTGTTAGTGTCATGGTGGTTTAACTTATGTCAATAGGCTCTGCATGTATTTATATTCTCCTAGGATACGACCCTGAAAAGCATTTGCATATCACAAAAATGTAGTTTGAAAGAAAGGCAATTTTATGTGCTCGAGGTTTCCTTTTTTATTATCCATTCTAGATACAGATACCGCCTAATGAGCCTTGACAACACCCGCAGCATTGGCCTGGGCTGTAATTCTCTTCTTGTACGCCTGGACATCGCCGGGGAACTTCTCAACCGTACCGCCGTCACACACCCACAGCGACGTGCACACCGTCTGCAACATGGTCACGTCGTGAGACACCATCAGCACACCGCCCTGGAACTCGTTAAGAGCCTCCGCGAGCGCGTCCATGGCTTCAATATCAAGATGGTTAGAAGGTTCGTCCAGAACCAGGATGTGGGGGTTGGTAAGAGCCAGACAGGCAAAAGCCACACGCGACTTTTGACCTCCAGACAACAATTCCATCTTCTGCAGACCCGTGGTGCCTGTGATACCAAACGCACCCAGTCGGCGTCTGTACTCCTCATCCGTTCTACCGGGGTAGTTCTTGGACATGAAGCTGACGGCACTCGTCGTCAGGTCGAGTGCGTCAACGTGATGCTGGGCAAAGAAACCGATACGAAGACGGGGATGTTGCTGGATCAAACCAGAGGAAGCCTCAAGCTTTCCGACCAGAAGCTTAAGAATAGTAGTTTTACCAGCACCGTTGGGTCCCACAATACCGATACGAGAATCAAGCTGGACATCCAAATCGACATCCCGCAACAGAATGTTGTCCTTCGAGTATCCAAAGGTAACTTCTGACATCTGGACGATGGGGGGAGAAAGCTTCTCTACTTCGGGGAAAGTAAACTTGACGCTGTACTCGGCCTCGGGTGGCTCCAAGACAGGCATCTTCTCCAGCTTCTTGATACGAGACTGAGCTTCCGAAGACTTGGCTGCGTTGTAACGGAACTTGTCGATGAAGGCCTGCAGATGGGCACGCTGGACCATCTGGTTCTCGTACTCTCGCTTGGCCACCTTCTTTCGCTCTTCACGGGTGGCGTAGAAAGAATCGAAGTTGGCACTACGGTAGTAGTCGAGGCGCTGCGAGTGCTGGTGGATAATGTCCGTGGCGACTTCGTTGAGGAACGCTCGATCGTGAGAGACGACGAGGACGGTGCTGGGGTAGGTTTGCAGATAATCGGAAAGGAAAGTAATGGAGGGGACGTCCAACATGTTTGACGGTTCGTCCAGAAGTAGCAGATCAGGCTCACAGAACAGTGCTCGGGCCAGTGCCAGACGCATTCTCCAACCACCAGAGAATGTCTTGGTGGCAAATTGCTGTCGTTCGGTCGAGAAACCAAGACCAGCAAGAATACTGGCTGCTCTGGACTCGGCCTTGTCAGATTCCATCTCAGCCAACTTGGCCTGGATATCTCCAAGCTTGTTGTCCTGGGTTTCTCTGTCGCGGTCAATTCGGGCGGCATCTGCCGAGGTATCGGCAAGACCTATTCGCTGTTTCTCCAAATCTGCCAGGCGAGCCATGATTTCCTATACAGGTCAGATTATGCTATGTTTCAAGGTCAGGCGTGATACTTACATCTTGCTCCCTTAGAAGGACCTTGCGCCAAACATCGGCGTCAAGAACAGCTTGCAGGGCGGGAGTGTCATCACCGGTAATCTAACAATGTCAGCAACATATCGTTTACGAAGGGACACAATGATGATTTACCTCCTGCTCGACGTGAAGAATAGAAATGTGCGTAGGAATAGCGACCTCTCTTCGCGAGAGAGCTCGGAGCAGTGTGGATTTACCCACACCGTTGTTACCAACAAGACCGTATCGGTGTCCGTACGCGAGAGTGAGGTTGGTGTCCGTGAGGATACGGTTTCCACCAATGGAGACATCGATGCTGTCCAGCTTGATATCCTTGGTCTTGTTGGCGGATCCGGCACCCATTTGAAGAGGGTTGACGGCCATATAGAACTCCTCGTAAGATTGAGTGTCCTCGGGCTGCTCGAGCAGCCTCGATGCCTCGTACTCGACAGTCTTGAATGCCTTCTTCTGCTGCTTGGCCGCAATCTTCTTCTCTGCCTTCTCAAGCTTCTTGCGGTCGACCTTGGACTCGACTTTCCTGGCATTGGCGGATTCAAGATCAACGCCACCGGTGGCCACAGCCAAAGTAGAAGACATGTTGCGCTGAGAGCTGACTTGGATGGTCTGGTCCAGGCGCTTCACAAGCGAAGGACCCTTTCTCTCGCCGCCATTGGCCTCGGTGTACTTGTCAACCCACTTCTCAACGAGTTGCTTGATCTTTTCTTCCACCTTGGCATCTACCTCGCCGGATGCAGACAGCAGAATATCGGTGACCGTCGAGGCTGCCTCAACCAGCGGGGAAGGGCCAGAGGGGTCCTCCTCATCTGACCAAGCAGTAGAGGCATGCGTAAGATAGCCTACGGAGTACTCCGAGACCACGGGGTCGATGTTGGGCAGAACAGCTCTGATATCAGCCTCCATTTTGAAGTGTGGCGCTGGGCTAGCTTGAGATGCAGGGAGTGGCGGGGAGCTTGGAATGACGCCCTAGAGAGGCAGAATGAACCCCAGACAATCGGGATCGCTGCAATATGAGGTTGCAACGGGTGTGGCGGGATGCGTAGGCGGTTTCACGGTACGCTGTGCCCTCTCAGTCTGGTTTTGCTCTGGCTTTGCGGGCTGGTAGCATGCCCCGCCAAGGCTGTGGTTGAATTTTGTGGGTTGCCGGCCCGCATCGCCCCGGCTAGGCCCTGGTTGGGTCGGTGCTTAAACCCGCCGAAGACCGATCATTGGCAATGAGGGGAGAGGGCCACTGGGCGAGGGAGCCTCAAGGTACGAGCATTGCACACGAAATGAGGAGGTGGCACAATTCGAATTGTTCTACGGATTGTTCTACGGACCCCGCTTGGATCATTGTTTAGGTCTCAGTTGAAGAAAAAAAAGTCTCCGAAGCTTGTACCTAGAACAAAAACAACACGTCTCGAGAGAAGCATATGTGGCTTTCCAGAAAACAACACGCCGTGCGATGATCCTCGGTCATCTGATACTGAAGCTCAATTTCCTCCTGCAGTAGTACTATTCACAACTACCTCATCGATTGATTGCCGGGCGTCGTTGGCTTGCGGGGATAATTCTGGCGAGACGTTGTGACCGGAGGGGACAACACTAAATACGAGGGCCAACTGGCGGTGAGGGTCCAGCAATCCAGGATGATGCTTCCGCCAAACTAGATTCTGCTGTGTGCAGCCCCCAGTTCAAATTAACAAGTATGCATCCATCATCCGATTGTACCCTTATGAGGGAACAATCAGCTCCCAGTCAAGATGCGCAGACGTGGCCTGCATCTCAGGGTTCGCCTGTTCGCAGGCTTTCGTGGAGATTTCGTCTGGCCGCGAGAGCCAATCCACTGCTCACTTAGGGCTGGGCACTGACGTGATGCTCTCGGCCCTGTCCATGAAAATAGCACTTCGGGAGGGCCCTCTTACGCTTATCATAACCTGATGTCGCTCATCGTCCATTGGGATTGGGCAAGTCATCATGATGAAATGGGGGATGGCACCAAACAGGGCCTGGCTGCATGTTTTCAATTGCCTCTCAGCTTGACCTCGACAAGCCAATGAAAAGCCGTGAGCCCTCACACACCTGCGCGAACCTGACACGGGCCCGCGTGTTGTACCGCGTCACGTCACATTTACTCAACTTTTGATGTTTTTCTCCTCACTCTTCTCTCGGCTGCACTGGTACCTTACGTCTAGCAGGGTAGGCAGAGTCGCTTCGCCTTGATCCCGAGTCCTGGCTCGTGCATTTGCAGTCGCACCTGCTGGGGTCAGTAGCTCGATAGATGCAAACCATACTGCATTGGCACTGCACAACACTGCATTAGAGATCCACTACAGTGTGCGCATTGCGATGATCGATGCAAAGGAGTCGGGTTTATTCTGCACGACAGAGCCTGGGCCACTTACAAGTCCCATGTACTTGGCCAGCCGAGCCAATGCTTTGATAGTGGACTGGCCGATGTCTGAGTCTGCCATCTGCACTTCTCCCCACTGGACAAGGGGGCCTGAAACACTCGACGGTCCTCTGTCTCACGTCGCAACTTGCCCTCTTTTTTTTTTTTTTTTTTTTTTTTCGGATGAGCACTTTCTGGCGGGCTCTTAGAAGCGCCATTAATGGAAGCCAAGGGAAGGGGAGGGCACGCGATGGTCCTCCCACGTCACCCATTGTGTCAACAATAGTCTCTCCACTTGGTGTGCACCTTGTGTTTGCGCTATTGGCAGCTGGTCCTGAACTTGGGATCAAGCTCATGCCAGAATTGGCAAAATCAACACATCATGTATGGTCTAGATTTCGAGAATCAACCGACTTCAGCTCGGTGAGAGCTTTTCGTCAGCCAGTCCGGTTCGATCCCGACAGCACCCCGGCATGGTGGGGGGGATTAACTTTGCCAATGACAGGCGTCGTTATAGCTCGTCTCGAATCTGGCTTGCATGTCCCAGCCTCCATTGAGCTTGCAGATGGCGATGTCTTCCGCCAGATCATGCATTGCTGTCTCCATGCCATCGGAAACTGCATGGCACTGAGGCTGGAACCGCAACTTGCGTCAGATCAGACCCTGCAGTGGCATTGTAGAAATTGAAGTTTGCGGTCGTGATGCAATTGCGTGTCTGCCGTTATGTTTTGACGGGATTCCTCCCCGCTGGAAAAAGGAAAGCCGGCCAAGACACTTCAAACCGGGACTACCCAGCTGACGTGATGGGACAAAGGCCTCGATTGTGTTGAAAGAGGGGGCGCCATCGGGAGAGTCGCTCGCTGCCCAAGCAAATAGTTCCAAGCCCGGCCTGGTGGGAAAAATTCGACAAGCATCCCATGACATCAAAACCCAGTGCCATGACCAGACGAGAAGCTCAATTGCTGCGTCAGCTTCGACCCGTGAGCGCTAATGGCATCCATAACCGCATTCAGAACAGCCAGGCCAGCTCAGCTGGGGACCTGTATCGAGTGGAAATTGCAAGGATTGGCCAATTGATCGATATCTTTGTGCATTAGCAGGCTGGCTTCACATGCCGGAGTCGGTGCTCTGTGCTCGATCTGGATGAATTGCTGACAGCAGGGCACGTCATGGAGGCGACGAGATTTCCTTTTCCGAAACCCACAGTCCCAGATTGTTCCAGTGGCAAATGACTGGTTCGCACCGGTGCGGCTGACTTGTTTTTTTGCGTCCATGGATACATATCTATCCGCTTGTGCGTGGGCACATGAGTGGCATTGACCAAGGAAGGACCCGGCGCAGACACTCCAATGAATGCCGAGGGAGGATCTCCCCTCCGCACTGCCATGGTGACCTGTTTCAGGTTTGACTTGAACCGGTGCCCTTTTTGACGTTTACAGGCTCGTTTACGAGTTCTATACTTTCTTAGGCTCACGCTCAGGAAACCGGTTCGTGGCCGGGTTCTGAGCTCTTGCGAGAAGAGCTCCCATCCCTGGCCAATCTTGGCCGTCGTCAGATAGCACCCTGGGACCCCGGGCCCGGCGGCCGTCCAGTGGACACTCGCGTAGGCTAGTGAAGATCTCCAGCAGCTCCGGGTTGCGGCGTAGCCTTTGGCAAATTTCCATCTGGAACATCTCAATGGTGCCCGCCTTGCAGTTGTTGCCCATCTCGGAGGACATCAGGACCCACTAGGCTGCGCAAGCGTCTGGGATCTGGATCGAAAATAATTGTTGACAAAACGATGGCCGCGGAACGAGACCGACTCCGATTCAATGGCGTGTACGGAATCCACCTTTTGACGATGTGCAGGCAGGGGCCGGAATCCTCTTCGTCGCTCGTTTCAAGACTGGGAGCTTGAATAACTACCGGGGGCGGGAGCAAGGTTGAGAATGCTGTTTTTCCCTTGATACTTGCTTACGCGGGTTGACGATTGCTAGCTTGGCCCACACGGAACAGGAGAGCTGACATCGTGACTGTCAATGGGTTTCAGTGTAAGCAGACATCGTATATTGTCATTTATCTATTGTAAACAAAGGTGACGGGATATGTTAAACGAATCTAAATATAACATCATGCTTATTTATCATTGGAGAATACCTGGTGTCTTTGTCGTTGTTTTTGTTTTGTTTGTTTTTTCTTTTTGTATTTATACTATTGTGCGCATTCTACCCCGTACACCTGTTGCGATTCAGTCCCTTGGCTACCCTGCTGTCGAAAAATGTACACAAAAATCACCCCTTGTCCAGGCGGGGCGAGCTAACACGACTTCAAGCGTCAACATCCGTACTGATGTGGAAAGCGAGGGTCAAGCACAGACTAGTTCGTAACAGTAAGGAAGCACGGCACACGGGTGCCCTGTTTCTGGAATGAAAGAGACTGTTATTATCCGGTCCAGGGTGATCAGCGGTTCCGTCGTTGGCGGCTGGAATAGTTGGAGGGGGCGGCGGCGGCACTAAGACGAGCTACTAGTAGCTATGAGGGAACCATGATGTGTCCATTGAGGCATATCGTGGCGTGTGCAAGACTCGGTTTTTTTTTGTGTTGTGTCTGAGCATATTCCCCCGAAATCGCTATTACTCAGAGACACTGATGAATGGGGATGTTGCGCATTGGTCATTTTAGCTATCCGTCTCCCTGCAAGACCATGTCCTGCATCGCTTCACGAATGTAACGATTGGTGCATGACGCAACAGTGTGGCAACGAATAACAATATTCCCGAGCAACTACGATGGGTCAGGGCCCCCCTTGCGCGCAGTGTTAGATGATCAGGAACACCTGTTATTGTGAAGAGGAGATTGTATCCGCGACACAGTAACACAAGGGTCGTTTCTTGATAATTGCGCCTGCTTGAACAAAAGAAAAGCCTGCGAAAGGTTCCTGTTTCCCGGTGGCTTAGTTTGTTGATTGTTATGATGTTGGTCCGGTCTCCATCGACCGGACGCTAGAGAGCGGGGCGAGTGTATCCACCACCAGGGATGCATTGAGTACTAAGGAGGAAGTGTGGAGTTTGACGAAGCAAGCTGAAAAGCCGTATCTCGACTAAACGGTTGAGTACCGAGGGCAGTACATCGGACATACACGAGGGCAAGTACATCGCTAAGGGCCTCTGTCGCGGCCTTGTTGACACCGGGAGTCCTTTGCAAATCAAAACAGAAACACACTTTAAACTTCGGATTACAGATCAGATGAGACCTGTTTGGAGGCCCTAGGCTCATTTTTGGGAGCACGAGATGGGACAAAGCGCAACGTCAACGTACATGACATGGAGGCTAACGAGGAATTTGCAAACCGGGCGATAATTGGTGTCATTGTGAATGTGTGTGTGTGTGTGTGCGCATGTATGCGCTGTCAGACAGGCAGATCTAATCTCACCAGCTGTGCAATGGCGATGCACGATATATACATAAGAATGAATAGAGAGGGCACAACACCCCCTTTTTTGCCACCAGAGACAAGAGGGGCACTTGAGCTGCAGGAAATCTCGTTGGTATATTTTTTCTTTATTTTTAACTTTCTCCCGTCTCTGCGGATGACGCCCCAAACAGGCGTAGGGCTATAACGCACATCTTATGCCCGGCGACTTACAATGCTAATCAAATGACCCCTCCTATGAGCCAAGACCACGTTCTTGGGGTTAAAAAAAAACCAGCTAGGTCCGGGCAAGCGCCGCAACGGCCACAGCCACTGTGCGACGTCGACGGCACCGGAGGGGGTTTGGCGCATGCATGTACTTCGTACCTCGTACACGTTGGACGGCTGCAGATGAACATTGGGATTGCAGCAGTCTACGCCAAGTTCGATGGCGAGATTTCGGGGCACAGGATCGGCTTCTAGCTTGCCGCCGGCCGTTGTGACCATGGTTTTCTTTTCTTTTTATCAGGCCTGTGTTGCGCGGCGGCGCTTGCAAGGTGACGCAGCCACGATGAAGTGTTATTTTTTCTCAGGTCAATAACAAACCTGGGGTCGCCGGTTGTTTTACTTGTTTGTATGTGCTCCCCCCGTTGCGAGAGCAACGGCGTAGGAGCCAAGAACAGGGCTGCCTCTCGGTGGTGGACGGATGGGGTCTTTTGCGCTCTGCGTAACCCCGGAAGGGGAACTCGTGGCCGTCGGATGTGGTGCTCACCTCGCCTCCGGGACCCTGGGGAAGTCAAAAAGCAACGCCCAAAGAATCAAGTTGTGTGACGGCCGACAGCGCTGCATTTGACTGATTGGGAGGATGAGGGGAAAGAAGAAAGTCGAATGGGGCACAGTAGGGAACTGGATCCTGTCTCTAATCTGACCTGACATGGCTCCTCGTTATTGCTGGTCAGCCCTTTCCGGGCTCCCCAACTCCCCAGCTCCCAGCTTCCGCAGCGACCATCCTGATGGGACTGAGACGGGATGGCTTTCCGGCGACTTTCTTCCCTCAATCAGCAGCGGCGGGCTCCTGTCCTAGGTACCACTTCAGTATTAGAAATGCCGCTGTAGGCATAGCCTGAGATGCAACCCCCGGGCCAGCGAGCCAAGGAGGCCCCGGTGACATGTCCCGCTCCGGAGGAGTTCCCCCAGGGGGCCCCGGGGGCGTGTGACGGCTGGCGAGCGATGGGAGAAGGGCCTGCCGCCCTCTGCTGTGTACGTCTGTGTCCGGCGCACGCGGGACGGGCAGTGAACCTGGCATTTGTACGAACCACCTCGCTTTATTTAGGGCCATTGGCATTGAAGCGCCTGCGAATTGTGCGTCGTCGCACTGCCCTGGTGAATGAGAGGGTCACGGTAAATTGATAGGTGGTCTGCCCGCAGGCGCTAAAGGCCGAAACGGAACTGGGCTCACTCTAGCTCTGTGGTCTTTTTGGTGAAAATGGAACAGCAATCCGTCTGTACCTCATGATATTGACTGGGTCTGCCCGGTCTGCAACACGGCTTGACAAGCCCAGGCCAAGGTGAAGGAGGAACAAAAAGCACAGGTAGACAGGCGCCGAGGGCGAGGAAGCGCGCGTGCACACAGGCTGACCTGACATGTCGGTCTCGTCTCGTGTCTGCTGCGTCCGCTTCATCTCGGTGACATTAGATTTGGTCGTCTCTCCTCTCCTGTTGCGCTGCATGAGAATTACGCCGTCAGCAGCAAATCAATTTTAAAAAATTTTATTTTTACCAACGCGCCGAGGACAATCCCATGCGGCTACTGTACGCTGAACGCAGGTCCGCTGTCAATCGAAATTGAATGTGTTTCCTGCCCTCCACTCGATCCAGAAGCTTCAATCTCTCGTGCTGCTGAGACGGACCCAACTGGCAAGCCCCAAGCGCCCCCTCAGGTCTCGCCGGGTCCAATCATGCGCCGAGTACCCCGTACCTGATTGACGAGAGCGCCTCCAACGCCCAAGTACACGCATCTCAGTGTTGTTTTGGGCCGCCCGCTGCAGGCCCGCAGAGGCGCTAGACATTCAGTGGCTCCGCCCACTAATAAGGGCAGCAGCGCATGCCCTGGAACCCCGCCGTCTCGGCGCTCCGGGGGGGCGTTGCACCCGTACGGAAGTACCTACACGGGCGCCGCGGTAGGGGAAGGTACCGGGCTCGCCTGCAGCCTCCGGCGGTGCCTATAGTGCAGTGTTATTGTACACAATGGCCTGAGGGGGGCCCTGATCAACGAGGCCCGAGCAAGTCGCAGAGAGCGGGGGGTGGTTAATGAGGGCGCTGGCCCGCTGCAGTCCTGGGGGCCCCCGGCCGGCGGGCTTGATGCTTATCCCTGCAGAGACGATCCGTCCTCGCCCAAATCTCACTTGCAATCTCCAGGTCGCAGGCCGTTGGTGCTTTGGTCCACGGGCTGTCTTTTTCGGGTGGATGTTGCGGGTGCCGCATCCTGCTTGTTCGAGTGGTCTGGGCTGCGCGGTGGATGGAGCAATAGCTGGTACATTACATGTACTCATGCTCCGTAGGTTCCTTGGTTCTCGTGCATTGCGTCTGCTGGTTTTCATTGACGACCAGTCAACTTCTCCTTCAACTAAACAAGGGCCAGGGCACCTGCGAGAGAGCGCCCAGCGGAGCAAAAGAGACGAGATATCGCAGACTTGTGTTCCTTCTCCTCTCCTCTTTTCTCATTTCTCTCTCCGATCTGGACTGGCTTCGTCCATCTCCATCTCCATATCCGAAACGACCCTCGCACTCCCCTCCTCGTACACGCACCCGCGCACCCACGCACACGCACCCTCAAACCAACACAACACACGCTACCAGAGGCGTTTCCGTGGTGGCAGCTTCAAATCTCTAGCACGCGGCTGCTTCACCTTGAGCCCGCGCGCGCGACCTTCCACTCGCATCCCCACCGCGTACTCGGTGTCGCTCGTTTTTTCTCTCGGCCAAACTACCTCTTTTTATTTCGTCCGTTCCCCAAGGAACGAGGGCACCGGCCATCGCGCGCGCAACCACTCTCGGCGCCGAGCCCTTGGACTCCTGTTCCTCTTGCCTCCGTATTCCATCCAACTCAACCCCGTCACCGTCCCGGGCATCTGGGGCGAAATTTGGGTGTGTGGTTGCATCGCTACAACGCTTCTTTCGACTTTGGGGCTACGCCCGCCGACAAATTTCAGTCTTCCCGTCCATGGCTTGACGATGCGAATCCCATCCGTCTCCAGAATCACCGTCACCCTCCCCTAGAATGCTAGCCGCTGCGTTCTCTCGCCTTAGTTGAGAGAGTCCCTCGCAATCATGCAGACCGTTCCAAGTGTAAGTTGTTGGACCCGTTGGACCCCATTTCGCACTTCCATATCCGTCCGCGGCCGTAGTCAACTTCACACACGCCGCTCAACCTTAGCCTGCCCACCCGTCTCATCACCACCTCCACATTAAGCCCCCATCTTCCGCAATACACTTTCCTTGTTCTCTCCCTTCCCTCGGTGCCTCAAACCTTCCTGTGGCTATTATTCCCGTCTTGCCTTTTGCGGCATTCGTTGACCACCCTCCAGCTCGTTGGAACAGGCACTGCCATTGCTGCAGCGGCCAGCGGTTTGGTGTTTGGCCAGCCCACCGAACCCAACACATCCTCTCCCTCGTCTCGACCTGCCACCCGCAGCAGGCGGAACTCTTCTGAGCGCGATCAGCCGATTCGTTCAAGACCCAGCAACTTGTTTTCACGCCCTGCGACAAGTTCTACTTTGGCCACACACAGCACTTCTCAATACAACACCCTCCCGCGACCCACGACTGCATCGAGACCTCCACTCTCTCGCTACCAACGGCCATCCCAACCCCAGCCTCAGTCTCAGCTTGAGGGGACACCAACCAGAGCCAGCAGCCGCCAATCTTCCTTTGTTAGACGGACCGAGTCGCCTGGCCCTACCGAGTCCAGAGACTCAATTTCATCCAATGGATCGTGGATGAGACGATTGTCCCTCCGTCCATCCTCTCGTCACGAGACTCCCCGATCCAGCATCTGCCACGATACTCCCTCCGTATTCTCTCACGGCTCTGCAGCCCCCATCCTCCCCTCGGACCCTACCACACCCTCCCTCCCCCCGAACAAGCTCGTCAAGCGATCGACGTCGACCCCGTACAACGACGAAACACCCCCTTCGCAACGGCGACCAAGATCCCAGTTTCCCACTCTGCGACGACCAGCCACGAGCCACCAGCGCACAGCTACACTCCAAAGGTTTAGAGCTAATTCCGCAGTGGCTAGCTCGACAGAGCCCGTCAACACACCCGTAATCGAAACACCGCAGCCGGTCGAGTATCTGGCTCCCTCCCCGATCGCAACCCCTGCCCGTTCCACCCCAAGAAGCGGATGGACTTCATTCTTCCATTCCAAAACTACCAGCGTTAGTTCACGGGCGAGCCCCGGCCGATTTGGCGACCTGAGCCCGCATACCCGAGTTGTGTTCTGGAAGCGCATATTCTCTGGGGACGATAGTAATTCTAATAAAGCTCATCTTGTTAAGCCAAGAATGGTATCCAGCGCATCGGCGCCTCCGAGATTATTACCTGCTGCAGATATTCGCGAATCCACCCGTCCTCCAATCCAGCCGGTGGAAAGATCACCAGAACCCTCAGCACTCCCGTCGCCCGAAATCACACCCTCGAGAACCCCACGGAAATCGGTTTCGATGCCTTTTGCGTCTGCAGGAACTTGGGTGTCGAGGACTTCGGGCAGCCTCCGGCGCCCCAAACGTGGCGCAGAACCGAAGACCGGAAATAAGCGACATGTGTCAGAGCCACTGACCGGCGCGCAGCCCGGCGCAGAAACGTCAGCCAATCCGCCGTTGGAATTGGCCAACTCCCAGTTATCACCTAACGAACCGGGGCTGGCGCTTGGTTCAGCTACCATCTCGGCGCTCAGGACGCGTAAAAGGACCTCGTCGTCGCCGGTCCCCCCGCTCTCTGGCCTTTCCAGCCTTCAAGTGGATGCGTTACGATTAGGGTCTTCAGGCGGGGTGCCCACTCTCCACCAAACTCGACCTCACCAACCCTCTGGCAGTTCCACCAGCTCCGCTGCGATGTCACAACTCAGGGCATCCGCAAACGACAGGACCTCCACCATGGAGTCTGAGGACACTCGGGATTGTACATCGGGAGATGACGATGACACCGACTTCAAGAGTGACACTGTGTTTGACTCAGTGCGAACGGTTGCATCCGGTCGCGCACGGGCAGTTGAAACGCCTTTGGAGTCCATGTACGACGAGTCGCCTCCTAGTACTGCCGGCAACGGCAAGGCGAAGCGCCTTTCCATTCAGGAAATTCTCGGCAGGACGTGGGACGAGGATGACCGCATCATGGAGGAGGACGAGGGCCTCCACACACCCGTTCGCATGGCCCACCTCAACGAGGCAAACCTTGCCCGCCGAGATGTGTCTGGGCCTCGTTTCAGACTGGACTCATCACCCCGTGAAGTTTCAATTCCCAACAAAGACTTGAATCGTATTTCATTTGATGACGACTTTGATGAGGACTGGGCCAGGGATGACGACTTCCCATGTAACCCTCTATCCCCCCCGACCAAGGGAAGTTCAATCAACTCAAGGAGGATCAACCCCAACGTGCGTCTTGCCCTCGCCAACATCAGCGGCAACGGGTCGAATGGTGGCGATACGCAGAACGAGCGCCCTCTTAGCACCTTGTTTGACTGGAGCGAGCCCCCAGTGCAAGATAAGTATAATACGACCAGCGGACGATTGCGACCACGAACTTCGTATCTAAAGCAAGAGATGGATCCCAGAGGTGGCCGCTCGGCTCTGCGAAAAGGACCCACGCCAACTCACGTACGCAGTCAAAGTGTCCCAGTTGTCCACGACCCACCGGAAGACTCCAAGACCACCGGGGCCAAGTACGGGACCTGGGGCATGAGCACTAAGACTGTCAGCGAGGACTGGGATGACGATTTCGAGTTCGGTGGCGGAGGCTTGAGCGGTGGTGATAAGGACGACAAGATGTTTGCAGTTCCAGAGTCGATCCGTGCGACACAGCCTAGTGTTAAGGCGCATTCTGGGCATATTCGAGAGTTCTCGCTCCTTGTTAATGATTTAAAGCGCTTGTGCCGCCACGGTCGCGAAATGGATATGCTGGAAGGCACTCAGAAAGGCTTGTGGAAAGAGGCGGAAGGTATCATCGCCTTGGCCTCGCCCGATGAGGATTCCATGGAAGAATTGGATGATGATCAGAAGTCAACATCCTCCATCAACTTTGACGCCTTCGAGATTGACGAAACATTTGGTGACGAGGGCTTCGATGATCATTCCATGGATCGACTGGATGCCGCTTTCGATGGCCACGAGCCGGCCATGTCTAAAACCGCCGTGGTACGGGAGCGATATTCTCCTAGGCGGCGATCTGTATTCTCTCCCGACGATGACATCTTTGGCAACTGGCCATCCGTAGAGTCGAGCCAGCCGCCAAGCCGGTCGAGCCGCCCGAGGACGCCTGAAAACCGACACCATAAGTCGAACGACGTGTCTGGAGTTGTCCGATCAGTCATGGAGGCCATGCAGCATCGCCCACAACAGCCCGAGCATGTCCCCGTTAATGATGGGAAGGTACACTTCGATACTAATAGCCTCAAGGCCTTGGTTAAGCGAGCTGGAGACTTGAGGGATATCCTATCAAACCTTGTTCGCCATGCGGACCAGATCACCTCCAGCCCTATCCAAACTCCTCGGCGCGACCGCACACTCGATTCGAGCCCCGCTTTCACCCGTGTCTTTGATGACCCAGGTTCCAGCCCACCACGACGAGCGGCAAGAGGTCGTGGAAATAATGCTTTACGGGAGGGCACGTCCGCCGAGAACTCGCCCTCCAGCCTGCCCCAACGATTGCAGATGATGACTGTGAGCTAAGTCTGTGTCTGGTGGCCTGGTAATAACTGCTCTGCATTCTGCATGAGCGTGTATAAAATATTTTGTGTGAAATTTTGTTTGCATAGCGACGGTCTAAGGGGGGTTCATGGGGTTTTCCTTCACATGCATTCACATGGCTAGAAAGGGTACGCTCGCATCGATAGACGATGGTCGACCCCAAGAGGCCCCAGCATCACGACAGTACTCTGTACCTTTTCCCGAGCTCTATCAGCCCCGTCTGGATACTATTCAGCATCACGGATCAAGGCTCTTTGTTTTCCTTTGGCAGACGGTTTTCTCTTTCGACGACCACGGGCCGCGCACGTTAGCCCTGCCAGCCCCATGGCAGTCGGCGTTGACGAATCCATGACGGCTCACGGAATGTGACGTGACCGAGACCCGAACGCCAGCTGGACGAAGTTGCAGGGTCCGCTTGAGCATGCATATATACTCAACGCCCTTGATGAGGATACGCCTCCTTAATGAACCATACACAAGTAATAGGTAGACAGGACAAAGAAACGCTGTGGCGGTGGTTGCCGGTACTTGTTCACACGGGTATGAGTTGTGAGGGTTGCTTTTTAACAAAATTTCTTTTTTCTTGTGTTGTTTCTTTTGTGGTATGAGGAAACGACACGTTTACATTTCTTTTCTCTCCTTTATTACTATTACAGTGCCTTTTTTTCATTTGTCGGCACGACTTAATGTTCTTACGATTATTCAAGGAAGGAAACAAAAAAGAGGGGATTGGATGGGCCAAGGCCGCCGTTTCTCTAGGCTCGAGAAGATGACGTCTCTTTTCTCGGCGACGGAGGAGCAGCCTTGCTCTCTCTTAGCGCGACGAATTTTATGCATCCATTGCGAGATATGGCTGTGATTCGAAGGAGAAACAGCACCAACGGAAAGAAAGACGGGCGCCTACGAAGAAGATAAACACAAAACACTCTGATCAGGAAAAAAAAAGCATGGAATTGTTCGAGGGACTTTTGGTTTCAACGTTTGGGAGGGCGAGGGAGGATTTGGGATAACATACAGGTGGCTGGGATGGGGAACATGGTTTTTCTTTTTCTCTTTTTTTCTTTTTGTGTTTGGAGGGAATGGATGGATCAGGTGCAGTGGAAGAAGTGAAAACGGGATTCACATTGCATTGGGCGTATAATTGTACGCCTTGTCTTGTTCTTTATGACTGCATGCATGGATAGAGCTTAACGCCATGACGATTTATTGCCTTTACAGGCGTAACCTGATTGACCGTTTGTGATGTCTGTGAGTGTTGTGACCGAGGTGCATCATATGATGAGGATGAAGAAAGAGGGAGTGTAACAATCGCCGATCGTAATGTGTGAAGACAGTCAGGTGCTCCTTTGTTGAAGACGTGCTAAACAGTAACCGAGGTAACCGGCGACGGAGAGAGGACTTGGCGTTGTGTCTCGTCTATCTTTTTGCCCTTGCACTTACTTGTATGCTTGGACCGCATACATATATATATATATACATGCATACGAAGAACCCAAGACAAGGACAAACTCAAATACACCGGACGCCGCTCGCTTGTGTGTGACTGCGAGCATTTTTGTTTAGCGTATTAAAAAAAAAATACATTGCGATCCACCCCTTGCCGAACAAAACCATCCAACGGGCCCGTAAAACAAAATATCACACTTGGTGTGTGTATGTGTGTGTGTGTGTGAGTGTGTGCCATGAAGTGAAATGCTGCTGGCTGTTGTTTTGACTAAATAAGGTGTGCAGCAGGGTCCGGGTTCCGAGACATGACGGGGAAACGTCACACCATCAGGGAGAAGAGGAAACCCGGGAACCAGATTGTCCAAACAATCTAAGATGGTGTGGTGCTGTTTTGGCTCATCTTGTCCGTGTTTCATTCATTATACATCCTATGCTGCCAAGAAAGTCGGATGTGGAAAAGCGCACATTACATCTTCTTGCCTTGCTTGGTCCGTCAAAGGGGTTCTACTGCAACTGACGTGTGG
This sequence comes from Calonectria multiphialidica, assembly GCA_020623665.1. Taxonomy (NCBI): domain Eukaryota; kingdom Fungi; phylum Ascomycota; class Sordariomycetes; order Hypocreales; family Nectriaceae; genus Calonectria; species Calonectria multiphialidica. The sequence continues at coordinate 95,963 of JAHVYC010000166.1, forward strand.
GGTTTATGTCAAGTCTTTATCTATCCATCCATCTATCCCCATGTGCTGCATGGACTATCCAACCAGGAAACTTGCATATGCCGTCGTTCTCTCGACACCACCAGCCATGGGATGCCTGGGCCGTCGTGACGAAGGTCGCTTCGTCCCCCCCAGGACAAAACCTTGCTCCCCACGCCCACTACTGAAAAAGGGGGGGGGGGGGGGGGGGGGAAGGGGGGGAATCAGGGGGACCAAAACAGGGAGTGTTTTTTTTTTTTGGTTTGGTTTTTGTCCGGTTTTTTTTTTTTTTTATAATAAGAGAGGGACATGTCCAAACGCATTTGCGTTGTTTAGGGAGGGGGGATATGTTTGGGTTGTCGCAAGCACACAACAAAAAAAAAAAAA
>JAHVYC010000167.1:0-94752 GCA_020623665.1 Calonectria multiphialidica
AAAAAAAAAAGAAAAAAAAAAAATTAATAAAAAAAATAAAAAAATAAAAAAAATAAAAAAAAAAATTAAAGATAATGAAAAAGAAAGAAAATAATAAGAAAAAAAAAAAAAGAAAAAAAAAAAAAAAAAAAAAAAAAAAAAAAAAAAAAAAAAAAGAAGAAAAGAAAGGAAAGAAAAGATTAAAAAAAAAAAAAGTACAATAATAATAAAAAAGGGGACCCTCAAAGTGGAATCATGGTCAATTTACAATTCAATAAATGCCAGCCAGCATCCACGGCATCACCGCGAGTCTCAGACAGATCCAACAGCCAGCGCGCGTGTTGCAGAGAGAGTCATGCAGCAGCCTTGGGTGACGTGTGTTCAGCTGGCACGCCAGAGGTCAGCTCCTTGTCTCAATGCATATCTGGTGGCCTTGGTTAATTTTTCCCCATGACGAGGTACGTCTTCTTTTTTTTCTTCCTCGTCTCATTTTGCATAGTCGTCGTTTCGGTCATTCGCTGTTATAGAGAAGCTGTCTATCAATTAAAATCCCTGGGATCCACGTAGGCCAAGAAACGCAGCGTCTCACCCATGACTGGATGATCGGGGACCGCCCACCCTTCAAAGCACGCGATGACAGCTCCTCTTTGATGAGTTCGGATATCTCCTCCCCCCCCTCGTCTCGTTAAGGATTCCATGCAATGCGCACCTCGCTCGGTACGCAACTACCATGTGGGTGCCCGTCAAGCTTGATGCAACAGGCAAATAGAGAAGAAGGAAAAAACCAGAGGATGCAAGGGGAGGCTGCAAAAAGGAAACCTACAAGGCCAGCACATGGATCCCCGCGTGCTCCTCGCAAACAAAGGCGCCCCTCTCCCCCCTGGCAGGACAATGCGCCGTCACTATACTGGATGCGTTGCTGCTCCTGTGCTAATAAAACGCCCAATCAACCCGAGGGAAAAGTTACTGTGCCACGGGAACATGGCCCAATCGTTTTAGTGGCGTTGACAGGGCCGGTTTCATACCCCGTCGCCCTTTCTGGGTCGCAGTTCATCTCCCTGGTTCGTTCACCCTCCCGGGCTTCGTCCGTTCCGGGACGGCGACGGTAATGAAGGGGGATTTTTGCATAAACCAGCTCGACTATTACGGAGGAGAAATAAAAAGAAGAAAAAAAAGAAGAAGAATAATAAGGAGACAAAAGCAAGTGTTTCGTTTCCATCACAGGGTCCCTCCCCGTTCCCGCTCGGCCATGGCCGTTCCCGTCATCTGACGTTGACGTGCCCTCTGTCTCCCTTACCTCGTCGCTACCCTCCCCCCCTCCCCCCCCCCTCCAGTCACCTGTGTTCGTCGGTCCGTCGCACATCCGTCATGACACCCCGGCCTCGCTCTATCTCCCATATCCATCATGCCCCAGAGCCGGGATGATGGACAATTTTCCTCTACGAGGACTCGGCGGCGCCTATCACCATCACTTGAGAGTCCATCGATGGCTGCCCAATGGAAAGGGAGATGAAGGGGGGGTGTGTGGGCGGATGACATCAATGTTAATTTACCCTTTGATGAGAGAGCCCTTGGCCGACGAGCAAATCACCATGTACTATGCATCGCGCTCCATTCCCTTCCCACTTCCCTCTCCTTCTGCTTCTTTCCCTGGCTGGCCCTCTACTCCGCTGGCCGCTCGTAATACGCTATCGACTCGTCCGACAATGACATGCAGCCTTGATTGCCCAAGGCATCCCGCCGTAGATTAGCACCCATTTCCCCCATTTCCCAAGGGACGCCCGCCAAACCCCATGCGTTCAAACGCGCCACTGGGCCAGAGCCCGCCCCTTATGCCAGTCCCACCACGCGCGAGCCTAAGCCCAAGCCCACCGCGAAAGCGCGAGCCCTTCCCTGGTCCGTTAAACTCCCGCGAAAGAAACTTGATCGATCCAGCGCGGGCTGCACTGACTGGCCTTGGCTGGCCTGGCCCGGCCTGGCCTGGGCCTCTTTCGGGGGATTGGCACTGGGGAAGAGGGCGTCTCCGGAAGCATAATTGTCGCGTGCCGTGCGACTGCGGCAAATATTCCATCCATTTCGGGGCTGGAACTCTTATGCCGCCGTCGCGAGTCATACTTGTTTGGTCCGCGACTTTATGCAACGGCCTTGTCATGATCCGTATTCCCAGGCTTCGCACGCTGCCCCCCCCCCCAGAGGCCCGCGCTGCTGCACACACGCACAACAGCAGCACATGCCGCTTGCTTCAGGTCTCCCCCGTCGCTTGGAGCAGCGTCCCTGCGAGCAGCGTCCCTGCCCACCACCCCTTGAAGCCCTCCCCTCTTGTCCAACCGAACTGCAACGTCGATCAAGGCCCTGGAGCCTAGTAATTTGCACCTCTTAATGCAGAGGCCGGCTTCCGCTGTCATGTCGCCCTGCCGGCCCTGGTGCCAATCCCTATCATGATCTGCGCTACTGACCTCACCCACCTTGTCAATTCCGTCCATTGCTGGCGCAACCACCACTTTTTTTTCGGGGCATGTGTTCGTCCGGACTGTGGTCAAGGTTCCTCTGTCCATCTACCGAGTACACACGATCAGCACTGCGTCATTGTCGCGTTGCGAATCCGCCTTCCATCAGGCATGTAAGAGAGGGTCCGAGAAACAAGGACGCCTGAACACGGGCCAGTTCACGCCCCCAGTAACTAACTACACATGTACACAAGAGAACCATGACACCAAATACAATATTTCGTTACGAGCCTCAAGGAAAACTAAAATAAGCCAAATTATATCCATAAGTCGCTAGCATTAATCCATTCCAATTTTACCTGGTTCTTCTGAGATTCGGCTGCTTCCTCCTTGCTCTTCTTCCTCACTTTCCCCCTTGTTCTGTCTGTTCTTACTTGCTTATACTTCGCCCCTATGGTGCCCCTTGCCCGTTCGCACCCGTTTCATTGTCGACGGTCGCCTTCACAGACCTTTTTTTTTTTTTTTTTGGCGAGCACTGATTCCGGAGGTGGCTGCGGAGGCCCGGCCCCCCTCCGATTGCGCCAGGCCGAGCATTGGCATGTCTTATAATAGTGCCTATTCTTAGCCCCCTGGGCCGCTGGCTTGAGCATTTAATCTTGATCCTCGGGTTTGGCCCTCCTGAGACAGTCAGCTGGGCCCTATCCCATCCCGTTCTGGAAGTTCCATGGATCGATTATGGCGCCAATCAAGGACACGCATTCCGGCGTCCCGCCCATGAACCAACCTCCCGAAACCGTGAGGTGAGCCGGAATAGACCCCCCGAGGCCGTCTCATTCCTCTCCTGGTTTCAGCTTTCGCAAGACAAAACATGTCAGTTGGCCAACGTGGCCAAGCAGGATACCGAGGCTTCTCCGGCCGAGAGAATGGAAACAGATTAAGAGCCAGGGCAACGGCCACGTTGTTGTCGTTGGGCGACAGATACGTGTACCTGGTAACCAGTTTGGCCATTTAGCACATCGCCCGGTGGCTTCTAGGCTTTCTCCCAACTCGCGCAATTTCCCTTTATTGATGCTCGAGAAATGCCCGGGCTATATGGCATAAATTTGCATCAGTTCGCGACCGGGGGGGGGTTGGGTATAAGACAATATATTTGCTCACTATGACATATTGAACCTATTAAGTGTCTAAACGGTTGGTCAAAAGCAAATCCCCTCAGTTCCTGTCTGTGCTTCATACAAAGACCACCTCTCCTCGTATTGCGTCTTGTAGCACAAGGTTAATCGCTCAGTCAAGTAGAAATATTACACAGCCACCGTGGTCAGCAGACTCAATCGCAGCTACTAGCAATTATGCGACTCCATACGTTGACAGAGCGCCAACTCCATGCAATCAGACCCCGTCATTCGAGCCAAGCTTGCTCAATCACATGTTTCATAAGCATTAAGTGAAGTGGTTTGCAGTTCGAGCTAGTGCTCCAGTTGTCTTGGCATCCGACGGCCCTTTACAAGCCAATTTCAAGACGAAGGGTTAGCTTACGAACAGCAACTAGAAACCTGGAAACATCACTACGCAAGAGCCAAAGTGGCACTTGTCAACGAGTCATTATTGTCAAGCATCACGAGCATGAAAAAAGGCCAAATCAAGGCTCACACTGCAGCCATTGCCGAACCACTCGAAAATCCAAACTCACAGCATCCATACATGTTACGTACCAAAGTGAAATGACGAGTTTATATGCCGTCTCTGACTGAGGCAATAATTGCATGATGTAATACGGTGGTTTGGAAATGGCAAAATATCGGCCAAATGTTTCTTTCTCTTCAGGCTAATTAATGCTGCTTGGCCTTCTGGGAGCCCAGTATACTCGTTACCTGAGAGCCGCCCGTAAATGACAAGGAGGCAGACGCTGTGGCCATCACCGAATCTCGCACAACTTGAACTAAACTTGCGGAAAGATTTGCTTAATGGAGGCAAATTATCATCAAAATGTGCCCTTTGTTTTACCAATCGTTCAATGAGCATACGAATGCCCAAAGCACTTGATCAAGCAAGAGGTGAACAACAATTCAAGTGCAGGCGGTTCGTCTCTTTTTTTATATACTGCGTCGTTTTCCATTAACGCAGTGTAATGCGCCGCTTCTCACGTTTTCAATCAGCCTCGTATCCATCGTCGAGGCATCACCAGTCAAACTTGAGGGCAAAAATATCACCCATGTTTTTTTAGAACACAAAAAAAATCATAAACAGTTCTGAGGGCAAAAAAACGACCACGCCAGGAGTCGAACCTGGAATCTTCAGAGGATCTCGTACATAACCGAAATCTGACGCCTTAGCCATTAGGCCACGCGGCCGATGGTGGAGGTGAAGGAATTGTGGAATATGTTGGCTCCCAGACTCCACCGAGCCGTTCGAACTGGGGCTGTCGTGCGGTTTAGACTGAGCGCTGTGAATGACCCATATTGTTTCGCCACCAAATCACTAACTATTCCTGCATCTATGAAGCTTGCTCAGAAGGCACTTCAATTTTGAAGATAGTTTACTGTTTCACCTCATTTACATATACTCCCATCCAATTCCGTGTGTGCCTGCGATGCTTTTGAAGACCTGGTTTCCGACGGCCCAGTCCCAGTTGTGGTTTTGGATTGCAGTCATTCTGTCAGGATGGCTAAACTCTCTATCAGGATATTGATGTAATAAACACCGTGCTCCCTGCTGATGAATACAAAAACACGATGTTTCGTGGAAACACCGTCTCCACTCAGGAGATTGAGCGGATGCGAGAGGACTCTGCCGAGAAGAGTTACCGGGGAAAGGCGAGAAAATGCATTGGGATTGCCACATGCCAACCCCATAAAACTACCAGATAGACTTACATCAATTACAAGATCAACGGGGTTTTTAATGTATCGGTGGGTCGAGTGTATTTCGTAGTTTGGCGGCATCAAGGGGATATTAACATGCTGAAAACTTCAACTCGACATCAACACGAACATATTATTAAAGTTAAGCGAGAAGCATCCCATGCTCACTAGGGAAGGATATCGAGTCTTTCTTAGGAGCGGTGTCGTGCCAACGACCAACTTCCCTTTGCTAATATCAGGCGAGCGCACGAAGTTACTGTTCAGGAATAGCACGCCATCTAGAGGAGATTCTCACCAACACTTGTTGCCATGGTATTGTAGGTAAAATGATCATCGACAGAGGTAACGGCCAGGAGTCAATTGCGAAGATGTTGGATGGACTCAATATCGAGCTGGGTTGTCAACTTGCGTATCAAACCAAGCATTTCCCGTCCCCGTGATCCAGTCAAGTTAGAGCAGCAATACACATGGCTCTGGACAGTAGTCAGGCAGTTTTTTTCTCAGTTTCCATGAGGGGTTTGCATTAACCAACGATAGATAAATAGAGAAATAATGAAAAATAATAAATGATCAAGGAAAATAGGTGGTCTGGATAATACGCAAGAAGATAAAGGAGGGAAGGGGTCCAAATAGAAGTCAGTAATCGAATGCTTCTCAGTTTCGTGTTTAGCTTCAATATATGATAACTTACTTCTGCAATTCTGAAGCACAAAAACAAACGGGTATCAGCAGACAGTCTTGGTTGGATTCAGTGCCATAATAAGCTCGTTTGCAACGAGTTAACGCAGCAAACGGGACCGTAACGAATATTTTCTCAAGCCAAACAAACCATTGGTCCGGCTACCAAACATACAAACACCTCCAATATATTATTTCCCGTTTATTACACAACTCCAAACGCCAAAAGACTGTGTAATTCGTTTATGTTCTCGCCCATTTAAGAGGCTTCTCGCGGCCCAAGAACCCGAACTCGAGCTTCACTTCAACTTCTGTCTCTTTTTTTTCCTTTTCCAAAGATCAACGTAAGGGCATCTCACATCATTAATGTGCCAGTCACTAACTCGTTTCAAGAAGTAAAGTTAGCAACCAAAACCTTTTCGCTCCTCGTCCGAAGATGTATGCCACCCCGCCCACTGTGGAGATGACCCAGCACCTACCTCGGGAGGCTAGCCGACAGGCGGCCGTGGGCTTCTTCTCTGGCGCTTTGCTCGCCGGCGTCCTCTTCTTTCTCATCTACAGCATGGGCAACTTCATCTTGTCCGTATGCTGCAGTCGTCGCCAACGACGCCGTTGAATCCAGTGACGACGCCCCGGGCATATCGCGGCATGAGAAGCCTGCTTTATTGGGGATTCAACCAGCCATCACCAAACTCGAACAAAGATTCTAAGGTATGCACAGGATTTTCATATTTCTGCTATCATAGCTAATCTCAAGTTGCGAAAGCCAGGTCATTTCAAAGGGAGTCTAAGAGGAAAAAGGCTTGGAATGTGCCAAGTACGTGGTCGTATTGCTACGCCCGAAAATAGAAGTGAACAAAATAATTTAAAATCAAAAAGCCGCCCCCCGTTGTAAACCAATTCATCCGTCGTATTTACGTTTCAAATTCCTTGGGCTGTCATATTAGAAGCCTGTCTTTCGTATCTCGTCGTTCTGTGTCTTCATATTCATATTGTCATGTCATAATATCTTGTTGTTCCTGGCCAATCATAATTCATCAAGGGCCAAATCCTTAGCTAAGGATCGAAGGGGGCTTGGAGGATGACTTGGAGATCTGGATTTCAGCCCGCTTCTCGGGGTTCTTCGTTGGGTCGTTCAGATCATCACCATCAGCGCCTGGGTTAGCCATCTATTAAAGTCAGTATGACACGTCATAAGGCTGAACAGATAAGCTCACCTCATATTCTAGGGTCTTGATAAATCGGTAGAACAAGCATGCAATGAGCGATCCAATAAAGGGTCCAACCCCTGAGAACGAATAAGTTAGTGTCTTTTTTTGCAAAAGTGGGTTGAGCGACTTACAGTAGATCCAATGTTCAGAGTCAAAGGTGTGGGTAACAACACAGGGTCCAAAACTTCGTGCAGGGTTCAAGGAACCTCCAGTAAACTGCACACCAGCCATCTCGGCAATGAAAAGAGCCAAGCCGATGCCCACGGGGGCGATGAAGGTTGCCCGATGCTTTTCCTTGGCAAGCATAAAGATGGTAAAGACAAGCTCAGCAGTCAGGAGAGCCTCAATGAAAACTCCTTGAACCAGTGATGTGCCATTTCCGAGAGTGGTTCGAACGTTGAATGTCTCTGGGAAAAGGTATCTCACAATTGTGGAAGCCAGAAGACCGCCGCACATTTGCGCTACAAAAAGGCAGACAGCCCGGACAACGGTCACGCCTCTGACTAAAACCATGGCCAAAGTGACGGCGGGGTTGAAGAGACCGCCGCTAATGCGGAAGAAGATCCACACATTAACCATGAGAGAGAACCCAAAGATAAGAGAAATGTAGAGCAGCACGGCAATGTCAAAACCGGTGGTTTCTCCAGTAGTGGTTTGCTGTGAGCTGGCCCGGGACTGGATATTAGCAACCTCCGTGCCGGCAAAAGCAAAGAACAGGAACATGGTGGTTCCCACGAACTCGCCCAGGGTAGCGACGAAGTGGTTCTTGAAATCCGAGTTCATCCATTGAGTCAATGGAATACGCATCACTTCCTTCTTCTCTTCAGGAGTAAGGTTGTTCCAGTCAAGTCGAGAAACAGCGAACCCGCTGTACATGTCAGAGGTTCGTCGTCGCATCTGCGGAGGACCCATTCCCATCTCTTCGTCAGCAGGTCGGCGCATTCGCGAGCTCTCGAAAGGATCTTTCATGTAACGAGGATCATCATGGTACGCCTCCTCATCCGAGTCATGCAACATGTGTCGGCCACCCCTGTTGAGATAGGTTGGGGGAGGATACGGGCCCCTGCGGGACGTGTACCGGTCATGGCGAGGTTCGGCCCTCCAATAGCGGTCGTAGTCTCGCATGGCAGGGTAATCACGGCCGCTGTCATAATCAAAGTCCCAGTCATCGCGGAAGCGAGCTCTTTGCGACCTGAAAGAGGAAGAATATTGAAGAGGGTCTGGTTCATGAGAACCTCGGCGCGAATGGCCTTTTACCGGAGCGGGAGCGGAAGCACCAGCTCGTGAACTTGGACGTGGGCGAAGACCATCATGGCTAATACTTGGGTGAATAGCCTTGTCAGAGTCAGATCCTCGTGTGACAGCCGGCTCGAGGGGAGCGGTTGGTGAGGATCCAGGACGTTCAGGGTCCTCTTCAGGAGAAGGGTCAGCCGGCGGGTTAAAGGCCGAGACATTGGCCGCCGGCGTGCTCCGGGCTGAGCGAGGATGAGTGGGAGACTGAAATGCAGACATGCTGACAGCAATGGCAGATATCACCACAAAGGGAAAAAGAGTCCCGTCAAGGAGGAGGAAAGATGTGCCTGGGAGAAGACAGTGATGAGATGTTGCTGGTCTAACAAGCAGTTCATGAGGGCTTCTGAAAAGCCTAGATATATACGTGTTCGAGCTATCAAATAACGGGAGGCAGGGAGGGAAAAAAAGCCTGCTCGGCCTTGATTGCCCCAATCCATCCTAGGCAATGACATCGCTTGCATCCTCGCGTGGTTGAGTGGGTAGGGGGCATTTTTCCCAGGAACCCTTGAGTACAGTTCTATGAGCATGACCGGACGAGCCGTGAGGGCTGCGAGGAATCCGTGGCTCGCATAGGCACGTTGGAAGAAGGGAGACGAAGCTTCGGAGATTGTAAAAATGAAGTGTCATTCATGGGATGCCCTTGGAGCAAGACCCTGGAAAAACTGTAGGCCGACGTGGCCAGCAGACGGCTTGAGCCCAAGGATTGTGGGCATGACGTCGAATAGCAAGTTTTCGATCGGCTTCGATCTAGACGATCTCGGCGTACAGCGGATTTGGGTGATGATCGGCACCAATCATGGCAGGCGGTGAGAAGCTGACACCAGGTTGCGAGCTGGGATAATGGTTGTAAGTCGAGGTTGGCGAGCTGGCCCGCACCAACGTGTTACCAACCTCAGACGTACGTGTTCGCCCAACGATAACCACGAGGTCTCACCCCGCAAGCCGGGGGAGCGTTGTTTCAGCAGACCATGCGTATCTGCATATTTTGGCGCGAAACATCGGGAGGCTAGATGGCAAGATGGTCTAGATCGACACTCCGATGCAACGCTGCGGTTGAGGCTGAAACGGGATGATCCCTTCATCTGATCTAAAACTAGTCAGATGGAAAAAATGGATTGCGAGGTGGCTGGAAAAGCGCACGAACACTGGTTCGGCCGAAAATGATTGACAGGGGTCCTGGGCCTCGATTTGTTGGCAAAATTGGCATGCATTGAGGCCGGCCATAGTCCGTTAGAGAAAATCAGACAACTTGAACAGTCGTGCAGCACGTTTCACACGAGCGGCAGACAGGGACTGGACGAGCTGCACTCTGCGCCCCGAAGCGGCATTGACAACGGCCTGACCCACCCCATGGTGATCAGGGTGATATCCGTGGAACAAGAGATTTCGGCAATCTCAGAAGAGGCGGTGGCGAGAATGGGAAAGGATGCGAACCTAGTCGCGATGGAGCCTCGAACTGGACCTCGAGATTGGAGCCCGAGATGGAGCTTGAGACGGGGAGAGGGGAGGCTGGCAAAAGGCAAAGTTGGTGGGGGATAAGGTTACAATGACCCCGTTGCTTTGCAGTCGATATGGAAGTGAGGGGAATACCGATGCTGAAGAAGATTGTTCGCTTGAACGGGAAAATGACAAATAATGGAGATCCGAGAGACGAGTGTGGGTTAAGGAAAAAAAGTTGGCAGTAATTGACCCATGAGGGTGGGTGACGATGCAATGTCAAGGTGCGGCACGAACTGAACAGGGGACCATAGGGTACATTGGCAATGTACCTTACCTACCTTACCTAGCTAGCTGACTGTCTAGCTGATGACCTGCCTGGCTAACCCAGCCGACCTCCCTGGCCTACCCGCCGCCTAGCACACCACATGGCATGAATGAATGCTGGTCGACCAAATAAGCCCTGTGACAGGATCTGAATTCTGACACCGGAAATTATACCACCACCAAAAATAAATACGCACGGGGAATTTTAAGAAGCAAATCGTGTAAGGAATAATCTATGACGTTATTGACGCTTTCATTATATGATTTAATCATATCCCGTGCAGTCTGGGTTATGGGGGAAACCCTTGCATCTCATATCGCCGCCCACCCACCAGGTGAGATTCTGCTGCAAGTGATGTGGAATTTATGTCCGGCTCTCATGTGTGTCATTGACTTGGGACCCGCATGGTAGGGCAGTCAACAGAAAACACGGCAGCACACTGGAATATCCGTCAATTGGGGAAGCCCACTGGCGGCGGTAATTTGAAGAAAATGTATAATAGCAGTATGAAATAGAGAGAATTTAATACAATAATATACTTGTTTTGTTTCGTTGTATTCCCGTTCTCTCACAAATTGCAGCAATCTCTTGGTGAAGTTCACACTTGGAAGAGTTCTATATGCCCTCACGTGACAGCGCGTCGCTCCTCGGAGGCCCCACTCGGCCGGTTTAGCAGACAACAGCTCTGGACGCGCTGTCCAGTAAACTCATGACACGGACGATAGCTGCATTGAGTCGATGCACAGGCACAGGCACAAGCGCAGACGTAGGCAGCTGTACCCGACGCAGCGACGTTTCAATAACAGACCCAGCCTTATCAGGCACGACCTCACGCCCTCGCGCCCTCGTGGCTTTTGCTCCCAGCATGGATATAACTCGTGGCTCTCGTCGGACCCGGCATGGAGGCGCTCCAGCCCACCACGCCCAATCCAACGTCCATGCAGCGAATTTGAATGCGAGCGCCGAATATGGTGACTTGTCGCCTCCAGGTGCCCCCAACGCTGCTGCTGCAGGAGGCCGTGGTGGACGAATCCCGTCGTCATCCTTCCTGACCCCCGATGCCCCTCCCCCGCAGCATCGGACACCGGACCAGCCCGTCCAGCAGCCCCATCGCGCGCCGCCTCCAAACCCATTTCGTCTATACCGAAGTAAGTAGATGTATTTCGACTGCCTTTTCGTTGTTTTCCACGGCTTTTTTGGTTGTTTGGTTTTTCCTCTTGGTGGCCTCAATGTCTCGACAACGAGTAACCGGACGAGTGGGAAGTCATGCAGCACGATGTGAGGTGACGCAGCCATGCCAACTGCAGCCGCACTCATCCACCCCGCAAATTCTCATCCCCCCCTCAGCTTCACATCGATGCTTTCTCTATCACCGTTGCACCTTTGCGGAAGGCCTTCAACCCTTCAGACCATCAACCTTTGCGAGTGCTTCATTCCTTTACATCAGCCGCCTTGAAGTCCTAGACCCTCTTCTTTCTCTTCATTCATTTCTTTACACTCGTTGCATCTTCACAGCTGGCCTGGCTTCCTCGTGTTAGACCCCATAATATCGCATCATCGAGGCTGAGCACACTTTTCACCATGGTCTCGTTTCAAGAGAACAATATCCCACATTTCCCGCTACACCCACCACTCATTCCTCTCAAGCGAGTTGCCCTCCAAGAGCTTCCCGTATCCCGTCATGGCTGCCTCACTCGCTCTCGCGAGCGCACCACCCGGCCTATCCCCTCGGTTGACAAGGAGAACTATTATGCCGTGATACAGGCTCTTGAGCACCGCCGTATCACCTACACCCACCAATACCAAACCATTTTGAGCCTCCACGAGCAACTCGGACTCCATGACATCCGCCTCGCTCAGCTTTCTCGCCATATCGATCATCTACTCGATGCTAACACTAGTCCAGCCGCCCAGCCCGCCGATCACCCGCGGCTTAGCATGCCCTTGGTCGACTCGGATGACTCGGGTTCTGAGCCTGATTTAAGTGTGCTTGGCATGGCCCGCCCTGGCGGTATCGCTAACGTTCCAATGGCTCTGGAACAACACACCCAATCCATGACCTATGATGACGATGACGATGACGATGACGATCATGATGAGGTGCTCTCCCAGGAACAATACGAAGCTGAGGACACAAGCATCGAAGAAGAGCATCTCGAGGATGAGCACGAGAACGCTGCTCTGGTCGATCCGGCCACCATCGGTCTCAAGGAAATCTCAAACCTGGCAAGATTCACAGTCAGCAGCCATAAACCCGGTAACGGTGTAATGGAACTCCGAAGCGACGATCTGAAACTATATTGGCAGTAAGTTCCCTTGCCTCTCTCTATCCCATGCACGTATGGCTGACTCAACCCAATAGATCCGATGGCCCTCAACCTCACAAACTCACCATTTATTTTGTTAAGCGAGTCGGCATTCGCGACATCCGCTTCTTCGTCGACTACAATGAAGATGAGTCGTACACGCCAACAAAGATCGTCTTCAAGTCCGGCACCAGCGAGAACAACCTCATCGAGTTCGCTTCAATGGCCATGGAAAGCCCCGTTGGCTGGCAGCAAGTACCGCTCGCTGGCTCCGGCGGCGACCCTGATGGCAACACCCTCGTATCATACGTCTTGCAAATGGAAATACTGGAGAACCACCAGAACGGAAAGGACACGCACCTGCGCGGGATCAAAATATATGCTTTCGACGCAGACTCCGCGCAGGCCCCTGGTCGAGACGGCAACCCCGTCGACGAAGTCTTGGAACTGGTGGATGAGGCTGTGGAGAGAAACGTGAGAGTCAGCGGCGTGAAGAGACAGTCTGGGTTGATACGGCCCGAGATTGTGGACACCGGGCTTTCGGTCCCCGACTTTATGCGGGAGCCCGAAATTCGATAACCTGAATCATGATGAGAGGGAAGACACATGCATTTATTGACTGAGCAGCATTTTGGTACAGGCATCGTTGTGGCTGACGGTAAAAAAAAAATTGACGGGTAGACCTGGCTAGATATTCACGAGTAATGAGAACTACGAATGCGGCGGATCGCTGTATCAATGCAACTACTTTGTTCCTGAATTGCGTCAGTTGGAATGTTCCAATGTGAGGTTTCTCTACTTTGATTGTTGAGGTTTGCGAAAATGAACGGCCATGTCAAAAAAGAAAGAAAAAAACCCAATTTATAGTTGTGCCAATTGCAATCAATACTCGAATATAATTAGAAGACCAAGGAACAAGACCACCCTTGCTCAAGTAAGAAATAAGATACTCCTCTATGCCTAATTCATTGCCGTCCAGCTTGTTTGTTGTTGACGAAAACAAAGAGAAAGCGCGCCACGTTCATATTATACACCTGGTCCTCCACTTCTTTTATCCATGAACTCGGTCTTGGGTATTCATACACTCTCATAGCCATATGCCTATACGAGTTCAATTCCAACTCATCTCAGTCCGTTTCATTACATATACTCCTCGCTCAAGCCGAGATGCGGGCGGGCAGGTCCTCCATGTCATCCATAAGACTGTCAGAACCATCACTCTTAGCATCAGCATTATTAACAGCTCGGAATCTACCGGGCGTCTTTCGCTTTCGGGGCCGCGCTTCCTCAATCTCAGAGTTATTCTCGGCTGTAGAGGTGGGCTGTGTCAGAAGGGCTTCGTCATCCTCAATGGGGTCTTGGGAGGGAGCTGCTCGCCTGGAGGCTCTTTTCTTCGCTGGCGTAGGCTTAGGAGGCGCCGATCGGCGAGGAGCACGTCCCTTTCCTGGAGCGGATCTCTTGGCGGAGCGAGTAGCCTTGGGTGCTTCCACAACCTCCTCGGGTTCCTCGGGCTCGACGGGCTCGGCCGACTCAACAGGCTCCTCAGGCTGGGGGGTTTCCATGGGCTCCATGGGGAGGTCTGGCTGAATAGCTTCCATCGGAGCTTCCATTGGAGCCTCCATGGCAGCAGCATCCATCAGAGCCTCAGCAGACTCCATAGCCTCCATGGGCTCGATAGGCAAGTCAGGCTGGATGTTTTCGTCCGGCACACCGACCTGGTCAATCTCCATCATCGGCACATCCTCAGCTTGCTCCTCAACATCGGAATCTCCAACAAATTCGTCGCTAATGCCATTGCCTGCCTGACGAGTTCCATTGGTGACATTGGCAGCTGGGATGGATCCAAGAAACTCCATCTCCTGCTGGTCATCGTATTGGTCATCGCTGATGTCTGGTAATGTCTCAGAAGTCTGGTTATAGTAATCGACAAGGTACTCGGCACAGTCAAGCACGGTCTTTCGTTCCCAGCCGTCGACGGACTGCCTCAGGCGTTGCCAAAGCAGCATCTGCGTATGACGATGGCACTTTTCGCGGAATGGCTTGTCAACCAACTTCTGCCAAGGAATCTTGGATTCCTCCAGTGCAGCCGATGCATAGATGGCGAGGACAAGGCGATACCTCTCCGTATCCGGCAACTGAGCAATTTGTCGGCGAGCCTTCTCGAGGCGAAAGTCGATTGGGGCATTGGGCTGACGAGACACGAGCTTGTCTTTGCCGTGAGTCTTGAGGTTCATTGCTTTCCACTTTGTGATGCACTGAAGACGACTGCGAGTTCGTCGCATGCGCTCGGAAATATTCTGCCAGTCGATGAGCTCTTCGTACGGTTTCTTAAGAAGCTCTCGGCTGGGTTGGATCCGTCGAAGCTCATCGATGGCGCCCATTGCTTCCATAACATATTGGGTCAAGTTGCCTTCTTCCTGCTCATCCCAGGCGTCTTTTCGTTGAGCATCACCGCAAACGATGTAATTACGGTAACGGTCACGAAGATCTTCGGGGTGGCGGTTGATAATTCCAGCAATCTTCGACCACTTGG
Source organism: Calonectria multiphialidica (assembly GCA_020623665.1). Classification (NCBI taxonomy): domain Eukaryota; kingdom Fungi; phylum Ascomycota; class Sordariomycetes; order Hypocreales; family Nectriaceae; genus Calonectria; species Calonectria multiphialidica. The sequence continues at coordinate 15,074 of JAHVYC010000167.1, forward strand.
TACCGTGAACCTCGATAAGATCACGGAGTTCGGCATCCTGCTCGGCCGTCCATGTTCCACGAGCAACAAAATTGTGGAACTTCTTGCGAGTAATGTTGATGATTTTTTGTCTGTGGCGATCGGGGCATGTCGCAAAAACACGAAGCCAGAGAGCCGCATGCTCGTCGCCGGCTGTAGTTCCTCCTGGTGCATGGATCATCTCGTTGACCTGGAACTGGCTCATCTCATGCTCGGATCGGAACGCCTCAACTGCCATGGCGATGCGATTCAGCTCATTGTCGCTAAATCGACCCTGAGTGAAGCCGCCCATTCTGTTTCGGCGCTGAGGGGCATCATCATCGCCCTCTTCCGCCCCGTAGCCCATATCAGCAGGCTCTGCCTTTCTCTTCTTAGTAGCTTTCTTTGCTCGGCCTCGAGGCTTGGCTGATGGCGATGGCACTTCGCCGTATGTCCCATCCTTCTCTGGCGATGGAGATTTTTCGAAATAGGTCGGCTTGGCCTTTTTCGGCCTTGTCGATCGGGCGCGTTTCGGGTTGCTGCTGGGAGGGTTCGGGGTGTCAATCGGGCTTCCGGGGACGTCATAAACGTCATCTTCAGCCTGGGTCTGACCATTGATGTGCTCGTTCCAAGCCTCTCTGGCAAGGCTTTCTACATCGCGCCCGGCGGCGTGGCCTGCAGCATCGGTTCCCAGATCTTTGTCGTCAGACTCGTCTGGGGTGGCTTGAACGTGAGTGTCTGCATCAACATTCATGGCAGCAACACCCTCTTCCAGAGATGAAGTAGCTTGTACCACATCTTGTGAAGCCTCAATGACGTCTTCATGAGACCTCCTCTTTTTTCGTCGGCCATCAGCGGCATCAGACGACTTGCGCTTTCGCTTTGCCTGGGACGATGCCTCGACAACGTCGCCGGACGACATAATATCGTCATTTGATGGCTGTGCTTGTTCATCGGTAGACGCGATGAAGCTGTCCGCAATCTCGGCGAGCTGGGCAGATTTTCTCTTTGACCTCTTGCTCTTGCGGGAAGGTTCATCCTCTGGGGTTGGTTGTGAAGATTCGCCTTCCTGAGGCGTTCCTTTTTTCTTCCGTTCCTTTTTTTCGCGCTTCGATTTTTTTTGGGATGCCGATGGCGGCGCTTCATCCATGACCGCCTCGGGTGCTTTGGTTCCCTGTTCGAGTTCCTCGTAGTTTATTTGAGAGGCGTACGGGGCTTCGGTCGCATTACTGTCGAACATCTCGAGAGCACCAAAGTCGGCTTCGTCGTTGCCGGGCACGCCGTCAACCTGGGCATCGTGCTCGAAGTTATCGAAGCTCTCGACGCCATCAATTGGCTGCATCTCGGGGTCCATCATGGCGGGCGAAGCTTTGCGCGACCCGTCTCGCTGGTCGTCGCGCTCGTCGTTGGGAAGCTCTTGTTGTTGATCGTGATTCTGGAGCGGTGAGGCACTATCGCCACTCGCTGGCTTGTCGTTTCCACTGGGCTGCGAGCCGACCAGAGACCAAAGTGTCGATGCAAGGCGGAAATCAGGCCACTTGCTGTGTGAGGACATTGATGAAGTATAGTTAGGCGTGTGGTTCCTGTCCGGAGGCAGGATATGTGTAGGGTAAGGGGAATCGAAATGCCGGTGGGGCCTAGGGGAAAAAATTGGCGTCGCGCGTCGCCGTGAGAACAGCCACCGCTCATGCGCGCCCGTGCCTCAGGATTCAGGCAGAAAGAATATGTAAGTGGTCCAGCACCGTGGTTCGTGTTTGCGAAATTATTCATTTTAAAAAACAGTAAGGAAATTTCTTGTTTCTGGTACAGAAGTATAGGTACAGAAGTAGTTTCGACATGAGCCAAGGAAATCTAAATAGTCAGTGTTGTACAGGTCGCATTAATCGGACCTCAGGTTCTTCCATCATCACCATCATTTCAGTCCACTCCGTTGGAGAGGCTTTCCACCTTGCCCCTGGATAACATCTCCCGGGGTGCAAGCAGCCTCTGGCACCTCCAAAAATTCTCACCCAACTCGCCATGTAGACATTCAAACAGTAAATCGAAAATAGTCGTCGAGACTGGTCACGGGTTGCTCACAACCTCTTAATCCTCTTCCTCCTCCTTTTCGCGTAATCGCACTGTGGTGCCCTTCCTGCTGTGTTCGATCTCATACTGACCACCAAGAACAAGATCTTTGGCAACCAGCTCGCGAGTTCGGCCCAAACTCTCAATGGCCGAAATTCTCTCGATAGTATCTTCTAGGTGTTTATCGAAGCGAGGTTCAGCGCAGATTTCCTTGAATGCAAGTTGCATAGGTACGCTGCTGGCTCGCACGTCCGAGTTGCTTGTGATGCTGAACAGGTTAAGACTATCCAGTTTTCTGATGAAGTCGCAACGAGTCATGATCTCTTGAGCAAGATGGAAAGGGAACGTTGGGAGAACGTGGCCAGACACATTATCATAGGTGGGTTCCTCTTCATCCTTATCAACAAGGGCCTTTGCCAGCACCATGGCGGCAGCCTATGGGTTAAATATTAGCATATGTGTGTGAGCAGTGGTAAGCGATGTGTCAACTTACCGCCCACTTTTGTTGGTCCATCACGTCGTCATCCATTTCTGAGCCCAGGATCCAGCACTGGTTTAGAAACCACTTCTTTTCGTTCTCTTTGATCTTCTCGCAAGTTGCAATCATATCCTTGCTCTTGGCAACTCGGTTCAAGAAGCTAAGGCGTCCTCCAACTCTGTCGTAGACAGCTTCCACCTGGTCGGGAGTAAGTCTCTCTTTAAAGTACCGCAGCCTGTAGCGCTGGAGTGCTGAAATAGCCTGTTGCTTGGGAAGATCCACGATTGACATAACCTCCATCCTTGTGGCAAGTTGCTTAAAACGCTCATAGACCCAGTAGTCATCCGAGTTGAAGACCATGGTAACCAGGTTTGCGGCAGCCCATTGCTCAGCCCGTTGTTGAAGAAGCTCAATCAGGTCCTGTCCATCCTCGTCATCGCGGAGCAGGTGCATCTGGTTAACAATGAGAATCAGGGGCTTTCCCCTCTCCCGTCGCTTTCTCATAGCCACCTTTTCCAACTTGTTCAGCGCACGTTCAATATCCAAAAGGGCGGTGGTTTCACGAGGGCCTCGCTCGCTGAAGTATCCACCAATGTAGTCTTCATGATACTCGTAGTCAAGGGCCTTGCCCAACCTGATTCTGAAAATCTCCAAATCCGCGTGAGCCTCGAACATGGATACGCCCTCGCCGTTGATCTTTCGCATAGCTTCGATGATCATGCTACTCTTACCACAGCCCTTGTCGCCGATGAGGAGATAATAGTGCCCATGATCATATCCATGGACTATATCATCTATCCTCTGCTGCTCGCTACGTACTATCCAGTGCTCGCCCGTGTTGCCAGGGATGCGAGGCACGTCCTTGCCAATAGCGGCAAGCTCGAGCACAGGGTCACCCGGCTCAAAGGCTGCGGACATCTTCTTGAGGACCAGCCTTTTGTAGAATTTGTGATATATGTAGCCAGCAGCGGCAAATCCAAGAGCCAAGACCACAATGGACGACAGGGTTGTCGCCGCTGACTCGCCCATTTTGTGTAATAAGGACACCTCTTGTGAGTCTTTAGTAGCTCCACTGTCTCCGGCTTTTTGTTCTACATATCTACATTAGCAAGGTTGGAACTAAATGACAACCAACAGGCCATCACACGACGGCGGGGGTCGCAAGGGGGGATGAGTTCAGTGGTTGATCGGCGTACACACTTGTGATCGCGTATCCACTGGGAAGACTTCCCTTCCAAATCAGATGCAACCAGCCTCAACGAAACAGCTCAGACCCCCATCAACAAGCGTCAATCGGGACCAGGATGCAATACGAAGTGGGCGCAAAGCATTTAACTTTGCTCGGCAATCTGAGAGGGCTTGGGAGGTGTAATTTAAGAGACAGTTTGTTGTTCAATACATAAGACCGAGGGTTCCTCTTTTTTGAAGGCAGGCTTACCATTTCTCCGGGGGCCTTGGGTTGAGAATCGGAGCCTGCTCGCGACACTGCTTGGCCCCCAATGGCCCAACTGCGGCCGGATCGGACGCGGCAGGCGAGGACGGCCTGGACGAGTAAGATGGAGCGCCAAGCGCCCAGAATGCCGGAAGGACATGGCTGTCAGCTGTAAGTGGCGCTGCAGCGCATGAACGGCGCTGGGAATCTGGATTTGAGGGCAATTGGACGGCGAAAAAAGGCCGCTGGGAGGTGGAAGGTCGTGGCAACACGGCACAGTCAGGAAAAGGGATCACGACGAGAAGGGAACTGCTTAATTAAAAGGCCTTGAGCTGGCGGGTTGCGTCCCTGAGACGGCCTCCAGCACCAATTAGGCTTGGCGCTAAATCGAACCAGATTGTCGGCGACTTCTTCAGTGGTGCTTAACCACTGAACGTCACTGCTGCGTGCCCACTGGAGGGCTCAGACAGTTTCTAGATCCTCCCCCTGCGCCCCATATCCCCCATGCCCCGCTGAAACTATGGGTCACACCACGTCACTGCAACCTTCAGCTGGAGCATCGTGTCACCAACGAAGTTATGCGTGAGCGTGCATGTCTTGCTTCTGACGACGTTGCTGACGACCCTCTCATGCGATTAGTTCGCGTAGTCGGTGAAAAATCGAGATTCACGGAACCCTCGGGCCAGCAGAGGGGTAACGAACGTTATGCCACACGTCGCCGGGTGGTGTGACGATGCCAGTTTGGGGTCTCCGAGGCCTCCTGGAAACAGATACGGTTGGGTAGTGGGCCACTTTCAATCAAAAAATTGCCTTATTCATTTAAGGTGTGCGCTATCGCCCTAGGTCATTGACGCGTTGCGCGTATGCCCAGCGTTCCTGGCTGTCCACGTGATGCCCCTCAACCCACTTCACTTCTCCTGAATACACTCGAGTGAAAACTCCAGCCACGCCTTGAAATCTGATTGAAATAAAATACTAAATAAAAAACGATAAAATAATATTAAAATATTAGTAATGGAAACAAATAAATCATTTACTTTTGTAATTTACAATATTAATCAACTTGTTTTAGAGCCATACACAGCAAGTTATCCAGGAGTATGTAGGGTAAGGTAAAATTGAGAGTGGAGTCACTTTTGTCTCCCCACGGTTGGTGGTTGAGGAACGGTCGTGGGAAAGCAAACGATTCATGAAAGAGAGTTACTCTCTATTGGTAAAATATTTCTCATTGTTGCCTTGTAGAAACGATGTCGATTTCCCCTTGTAAAACCCCCCCCTGACTCAACGTCGAAAAGCCAAAGAGGATTCGTCGCGTGATTCTCACCAGTTTTCTGTGATTGTTGTGCTTGTTGATTCAGGCGGGATCGGGATGAGCGATTGCTCAACAACCAAACTCTTCCTACCTGCTTTTGGTTGCTGTTCACCACGCCCACGGCCATTTTCAACCCTCGTTATGTCCTTCCTTCGCGTAAACTCCCCCACGTGCTCCGCATAAACCGACCCTCCTTGTTTTCTGAACATAGCGTGTCTTCGCTCTCACCTTCAACCTACAACACCACGCCCATTCCTATTTGACCATCATGCCTTTCTTCGCAGCGGAACTCGAAGGGTGGTGGCTTGGATGCGGATACGAGGCACTCGAGTGCCTTGTCGACCCTGGAGACGATGCCCTTAAATTCGATGAATGCGGATTTGCACAAGAAATCCAGAGTCGGCTCCGTCGATTCGACAACGACCAAGCAATTCAGGCAGACCTCAATGCAGCATGGCCAACCATACGTGCTTCCACTGGCCTAAAGTACACCGCAAACCACCGAAAGAACATATCTAAAGCATCTAAGGAGATCTTTAGGCGAACTCAAGACGGAGGCATAGACCAAGCTCGGGTCATGGACGGTCTAGGGTACCTGGATTCGACGGAAGTATATCGCATTCGCCTCATAAAAGATACGAAAAAGGTGATGGAGAGCTCGACACTGCAGGATCAAAATATGCAGGCAATCGAAGAGCTTGAGCGACAAGCATCCATTCACTACGGCCAATTTCACTTGGGATTCAGAACATGCGTATGAAGCCAGGATGCGCGAGGTGGTTACACATGTGCTAATGCAAAGCATGACAGGTACTTATCGACGTACTCACCAAAGACGACAACAAGAGTAAAAAAGCAGCAAGAACCATGGCGAAAGTCAACGCTATGTTTCCGCCTTTCATATTCCTGGAAGATCAAGATGACAATGTCCCAATACCTTACTCGGCTGGTCTTCGCGACAACATTCGTTTTACGGTTTTTGAGCATTTAATGAGCGATGAGCCATTCTCAAAAAAGCGACAGGAAACAATCAAAATAAAGCTTCGCGCTTGGTGCGGAATTCCTGAATACGACCAAGCTCTAGAGGCATTGATCCGATATTCTGAGGAAACAAAGAAGTTGGAGGAGGTTTGTTGGGATGTCCTGCATGCTTACGAGAGCCAAAGCTATGTGTCTATCCGGAATTCATTTCTTGACTCTTCCTCTATCTCCATATCGCTCGTCAACAGCTCGGCAGGCACAGAACCATTCAGTAGTTCTCCAAACAAAACCAACCCAGAAATCACAACCAGCGCCGATGGATCATTCAGCTCTCACTATTCCCAATCGACCACGCCGATATCTTCGTCAAGAATACTTGCTTCCAACCCACTTCTGTATGGAATGCCTGGAAGAGAGATTTCTGCTGCCAAAACAGATGGTGCAGCATTCGCTGGCGACACCGCCGCGCCACCTGTTCTCTCATACCCGGAAGATCTTTCGAGGACAGAATTCTGTCAGCACCCCCTTGCACGAGAGCTCGACATGACCCCCCTGGAAAAATCGATGTTGGGGCTCCTCATACCGAAAGAAATCTCTAGTCGAGATTTTTAGTACAATTTCGACAGCGATGACGAGTCGGAGAGTGAGAAGGTACCATGCCACCCTCGTAAAAGCCCCAACAAGTTAAGGCGCCGCCGCCTTGGAAAAGAAGAGATACCCCCCGTTCCTCCGCTGCCACCGATTCCAAAATATTTTGGTGCAAACCTCACACCCAAAGTTTTAGAAAAAATCGTCAAGCAAATGCGATCCCGTTCAGAAGTGATGGAATCGGTCCCCCGAGGAGACCGGGACAATGACAAGACGACAGAGAAGACTTCTGTCTCTGGATCCGTCAAGTTTGGCAATAAAAAGCGGCGTCCCTCACTCAAGTTTCACATCTCGAACCCAGAGCTGGTATCCAGAACCAGTTCCTGGAGCCTGCGACCAGGTCGTCAGCAAATTACAACTCCTATCCCGCCTCCTATACCCACTAGCGAGCCCGCGGCTATCCAGGCCAACAGTGAGTCAAAACTGAGATACAAAGTTTTGAAGCCAAGGATCTCTCCGATGGAATATACACGACTATATCTCATTGAAAATGCATTATCAAAACGTCAGGACAGACCTTGCAGTCTTTCTCCACCTGAAAAAAGGTGGTTTTGGACTCCACGATGGGAAAAGTTTCTAATCATACCAAAAATACCCAACATAATGCGAGAAAGGCACAGTTTTAAAACGGCCACAGAGAGCGAGTGTGATGTGAGCTCTCGAGAGATTGGACAAGCAGACTCTGACACGGAGTCGATCGCAACATTGAAGCCGGACGCACCGTCCACCAATTATCCACGTTTGTCACTCCATCTTGATAATATCCCGGCCCTGCTACCATCTTTATTGAATGTCACATCCACTGAACTGTCTGATAAAACTGTCAGATCCGATGCCCGATTTGAACGGACAATGGCAACTGAGAGCGGCGAGCGAGACAACGAGTATACCACCAAAGACAACAAGCAAACCAGCCTAAGAATGCAACTGGAGACCCAAATATCGTCCCTCTTGGGGAAGCCGATTGAGACAACTGAACTGAAGAAGCAATATCAAACACCTGCCAGAGCAACAACTTGTCCTCCACATCCATCACCAACTCTCGGCGAATATTTTAAAAGTGTACCAGGGGTTCATGCAAAAGGTGCCAGATATACGAGACTGGATCATGAGAATGTGGACATGCACAAATTGGAAGATGCTCCAGGCGGAGTTGAAACTTCACCACCTTCATCACGGGAGCACATTGGAAGGGGCATGCTTTCCGAAGAGAAGCCAAATTTGACTCTAGGCTCTCAGCCAAGGTCCAGACTACAAAACCCACAAGGAAAGGGGGCATTGGAACTCGAAGTGAGGCTACTTTCCAACGCCTCCACAACCCCCATACCCCAAAGAAGACTTGTAGACTATACTCCTGGCTCATACAGGTCGTCCGAGATTTGTACACCACTGGCACATTTCCCGATCTCAGCCCGGAAAACCTCGCGGCTCACACCTTCAAGACTGGCAAGACATGTGATTGGAGATGCAGGAGGCCGTTTATATTCGGAAGATTCACGGCAGGTTAGGCTGGTCCAAAGCTTTAGTGCCGACCTACCTCTAGCATCGTCAGCAGCGGTTTGGAGCAGTGAATCAGAAGACTCAGCGACGGCATACTCGAAACCAGAGTCCACGATTGTTGGACCACGGCCATCTCGAAACAAATCCCGACAAACTCATTCACGGAAGACCGGTTTACAGAATTCTACCCTACTGAGACGGGCGGAATCAGATAACGGGCGAGAGCTTCAGACTGTCAACAGAGTTGACCAGATTTGGGAGGTAGATCCAGAAGATGATGTCTTTGGAAGACCCAGAGAGAGTAGAAGGAACGTTGCGAGAACGCAGAATAACTCTAAAAGTTCCCAATTTAATGCAATAAACCCGATAAAAGCCTCCGCCGCCCTACAGCTGGACCGATCATTCAGCGTGGTGGACAATGGCCCTTCAGGCTTTACCCCCCGACACCACAAGCGCCGGGATGAATCATTTACGACCGAAGAACTCCTACTGCGATCTAAGGGGACACTCGCAAAAGAACAAAAGAACATAGAGAAGACCAATAACCACCTTTCAAAAGCTTCTCGGAACATGTATGCTTTAGATAAACCAACGTCTATTCTGAAAAGCCCAAAAAGAGCTGTGTTCTCAACACTCGCCAGCCGTGAGCACTCGCATACCCTAGCCTATTCAAACCCGCTACATTACAGTCATCACGATAGCAAAAACTACAGGGACTACACGGAATACTCGGAATATCCTGACAGGACCCTTTTCTCTGAGGAGGTAAACATCATGCTGGGCCCACCGAGCCAGCGTGACCTTGGACGCCGCCCGTCGACTGCCTTGAGGAACTTTTCCGGAGGTTCTATCTCAAACGAGGACCACCGCGAAAACACATCTACTTATTCGGACACCAAACGCTTCTCGTCACAACGTTTCAATCTATCTAGACGAGCTACCTCCCCTGTCTTCGAAGGTAGGCATCTCACCGAGGTGGAAACGACGACTACACCATCGCCGGAGCCGAATGAAGACGTTGTTTCACGGACGCCCTCTTCTACAATTGGTAGCCTGTTCCGTAAACGAGGCCGACCTCAGCATGGTGGATCAGTCCCAAGGACTCCTCCTACCCCCGCAACATACTGGCGACCGTTTGATGATGATCCGGAACATAGGCCGCCATGCTCAACGTCGTGGATGTCGGGGAAGGGAGAGGACAGAGCGGAGAGGGTGAAACGGACTGTTTACTTCCGGGAACAGGCAAAGGACATGAATCCGCAGAGTGAGGTTGTCATGGAGAAGGCGACTAGTCGGAAAACAACAAGGCTTGGCAAAATGAGGAGCAAAGTGGATATGCGACGCAAGCATGTCGAGGTCGACCGCAGGCAGAGCATGGAGAGCCTGGTCGGCTGGAAGAGCTTCATTGACGATGCGCCAGAGCCATTGTTCACATCCCCACCGCCTCCCGTGCCTCCGCTACCCGGGCCGTCACGGCTAGACTATCTCGAATTGCGGGACTCGTCGGGCGCTATGACAGCGGATCCGGCCGCGTATAAGGCGAAGAGGCCGCAGGGACTCAATGTTGAGACGCAAAAGCTCCGCAAGCCGAGTCGGGAGGCGCTCCGCATAGGGCGGGCATCACGCACACCGACCAGCAACGGATTGCGTACTGCTTTCAAGGATGCGAAAGGATGAATGCTTCGGGGGTGGGTAATGGAGGGGAGGGAGGATGAAACCGTGTCGGGGGCGGGGGATGGAAGATGGAGGGAACAACGTTGTTGTGGAAAATTTTTTTGGTGGTCACAAGGTGATATTGTGACGACGCTTTGTTGCCATGTCATGTTATGTGTGGTTGTTCTGGTAGAGTGTTAGTCCACCTCTTGCGTGAACAAGCTTCATGAAAGGATCGTCTTTTTCGTCAGAGGCCCGGCGGCGCGCATGGAGCCTCTTGTTTCCTCAGTGGCCGGGATTTTGATAGACGAGCCGCAGGGATCTACATGTCGGTCTCGGTAAACCGAATTTAATTTTTTCTTGCACTATTTTTTAAATTGATAGTCGTTTGTTGTTGTTTCGGCCGGTTCGGGTGCGGGCGACGTTTGACGGGTACACGGTATGTCCCGGTGAGAACCGGGGCCCCGTGAGACACGACGGCCGCTTTCCCTCACCGTGCTTTCACCTTGGGGCTCGGTCGGGGATATTCCAGCTGCCACCCATGTCAGCAGCGTTGTCATGTGTGTGAGGGATTCCAAGGCAGGACGAAACCTCCATCAGCCCGCTTTGGGTTCGGCTGTGTGGTTCCAGATACACTCACACACACACACACACACACACACACACACACACACACATCACATAGCATATCCACATTTTTTTTCTTGTTGCATACACGCACTCACTCACTCACACACACACACATGCGCGCACACACACACCACGCATGCACACTATATTGGTTTTATTTTTTTTTCCTGCGCGCGTGTGTGTGTGCGTGTGTGTGTCTCCTCTCCCTTGCCATGTTCTTTTCTTTTTTGTTGGATTCAACTGACTCGTATCCTGCATGAATCACATCGGGGTGTCCAGAACAAGACTAATCAGCCAATGTCGTCGGGTGCTGCTGAATTGCGGATACTTTCGCTTGCTGCCCACATCATCACGCCCATCTCTGCACACAGACGCGGGTCCTCTCTTTCTCTTGTGACAGGTAGATGTAGTCGACCTCCACAAAGAGTCAAATCCGCGCAGGCCAGTATATTGATTTTTGATGACGGGAGGGGCCACATGCGCTCGGAAAAAGGAGGTCGTCTGTTCGGCTCTCGTCCATCGTCCAAACAAAACGCTCCCGCTATGGATGACTTGACTGGCAGCGGAATTAACCAGCCAACCAGACCGCGCCCGCGAGCACTCAACGGGCTTCCCCTCCTCTCCATCTCTCCCCCACTGGAATCACCTGCAGCCCACAGTGCATCTCGAGTGAGTATGCAATGGGCAGCAGGCCCGCCCTCAGAGACGCGCTGAGGGAACGGCGTGACGGAGGGTGACTCTGGCAGCGCCATTATTGGCTCGCTGGGTGAGCAAGGGAATCAATTTTTTTTTCTCTCATCGGAGGACATTGTCCAACGGATTGCCGTCTTGGGCGTTGGGTAGGAGTTGCAACGTCATTGTTGCCATTCGTGTAAGGTCCCTTCCTTGAACGTGTATTCACACGACACCGCTCCTCGCCTACGGCAAATCCAATGATACTCAGGCAGCGCAGTAAAACAAATCACACCGCCGGGGCCTCTCTTCCTCGCATTCCCCACGTCCCCCACCTGCCGTTGGCCGCTCTCTCACCACCAGAAATCAATTTCGTGAATAATTAGCCCCGCCCCCGAGGCGCATGCCGATGTCGATCCCGCCCTCGAGAGTCCGGGGTATGTTGTCTGGGACCGAGTGGCGCATAAGTGCTCGTCCGCGCTGTGAAAACAAAAAGGAAAAACATAGTTAAATCGCATGTCCAAAAGAAGCAATTACTGTTCAGCGCTTTTCGGCCAACACCCGAGGGGCACGTCCCTCCCTTCCTCTTCCCGCCTGCCCACCACTCATGGGCCTTAAAAACGCCTCGTCGTCAATCCCCCCCGATTGAGGGGGCTCCACGGCCCATGACAGTTCTAGCCTGGGCCTCTCGGTTGGTAGGCCGACGTACTCCGTAACTCTGGGACCGGCTGGTCCTTGATACTATGTATAGCCATCTTCCTTGTAAGCCTGGGTCCCTCCCCACGACGCCCTCAGGTGACAGAGGTCATCCTGGGACATGTCGGAAGATCTGGTGCAATCACAACGAACGCATGGCTTGGAGGGGAGGGGGGATCGACCCGAACTCCTGGGGTAGCCAGATCAAAGACTACACCTCGAGACGCGGCAGCCAATGAAGCCATGATGACGAATATCTGGCCTCTGCAGCCGAGAGGCAGCATGTACGTATCCTTCCGAAACATGCATCTGGACGAGAGACAAGTCAAAGGCGAGGGATTCATGCGAACCAAATCGCTCGGCCTGGCACTAAACCCAGCAAGGCGGCCGTGGCTGCGTATTGTACACGAATGTACATTGTACACGCCCGTTCGCGAGTGCCCTCGCTTTTTGTTTTGATCAAGAAGAGCAACCCGAAGGGAGCCCAACCTCTTTCAATGACACAGAGTTTGACACTTTCAACAAATTTGGGGCTTGACCGTTGTGTTTTGGGCTGCCATGCCTTTTGGCGTTATGGCGGTCGTTGGACGTTCTGGGATCCAAGGTTACACCATGACACCCAGCCTTTTTCTATCCGCCCCAATCTGTCACATCTAGAAACGACCACGCAGCACGGCCCACTGCCCCAAGCGTCTTGCCTTCAGTCTGCAGAACACGGAGATTTTTTTTGGGGGGAGATCTGAACCTTCGGGTAGTTTGATGGCTGGGGCATCGTGAATGCACGACCGTGCAGCCCCTGCCTGTAGACACTTCTGGCAGGTCTGTCATCGCGCCCAGAACGACAGGGCTAATCCATCCTCAACGGGCCGCTGGTAAATCATCGCCAAAGCCTGTGCTTTTGAGCATCATCTTTGATTCCCCCCCTGCTGCGCTCCCATCCGTTAGCGATCGGAGCTTCGTCCAGTTCCCCTCCAAAGCGCCGCCATCACATGTTATTCTACAGGAGGTGGGGAGGGGAGGGAGGGAGTGAGCGAGCGGTTACGTCCCACCACACCTGGGTGGCTTGAGACGGCTTATTCGCACCATTGTTTGGTTGCCACAACACCAAAAGTCAGTGAAAAGGGAAATACTGTAATTATCCGGTAGCAGTGCAGTGTCCGTAGTAGCGACTGCTTCACCGCATCTTTCCCGGCCCGAGTTCACAGCTTGGCGATCCAGCCCGGCCCGGAGTAGGGCAGTGGTAGGCAGATCTATCTGCCCATTCCCCTCTTATTCCAAATTTTGGTCATTGCTCATCGAGCTAACAGCGACTCAATCGAAGTTTGGATGCTCTTGTGCCAGCTTCATCCTCGTTGACATGCTTGGGCTGAATGCTCCGGGTTGGGTCTCAACATCAGACGGGGCCATGCTAAAAGTGTGGCGCTGGCATGGGGCGGTAGGCTGGGATCTGCTAGGCTCGTTCGGGGTGTCAGTTGACGAGCTGGTAATGGCTGGTGGGGGGGCTAAGTTGCGCGTCCAAACAACATGACATGATAGCGTCTTGTGTCGGGCCGGCCGCCTTCCATCATGGCCAGCACAACGAGCGCTCCGTTGCCAATTGTCTGAATGTTCAGCACATTTGTAATTCTGGATACGAGCCCTCGGCGGCACATTACTACACTGGTGGACCGGATACGACAGATCCGCCTGCAACGAGATCGAGACCAACAGGGTGGTAGCGCAGGTATGCGCCTCACTGAGAGATCGCCAGGGTCTTCTGTTTGGCGAACCCCCTAGATGACGAGATCCAACGACATGATGCGTGTCAATGCTGCAGGTCCGCTCACCACCAGGGATCGAAGAGATCGCGCGCGCCATCTCGTGGGAGACTATTGAGGCCCTGACTTGGCGATAGGGAGAGGGGTTAGGCCTAGAATAGAATGTCGAGCCCGTCTCAGGAGGAATATGACGGACAACTGTCTGCACCTAGGGTATCGACTGGTGGGAATCCACCTTGTCGCCGTGCTAGTATCGCATGGGCAGTGAGTAGGGTTGTAAGAATGACGTCGTTTGGTGAGCACGTTTCTTCGGCCAGATTAGAAGCCGGCCATTTGGTTGGGTCCATTCGCCCGTCCTTTCGCCAAGCTAGGGAAAAGACGGGAGTCAGTCACGGTCCGCACCTTGACTTGGGCGCCGTCAAACCCAAACCCAAACGCGCTCTGTCCAGACCGCCCGAGCCACACACCGTTGGGCGGTGAGAGGACAACACTTTGATGAATCTATCTGCTTCGCATCATGCTGCTCGGCTGCTTTCTCGGACACCAACATTGGTGTGTGTTGTTGCTTCGGATGCTCACTATGGCGATCGAGTTACCGTAAACGGGTCTTGCAGATGGGTCGATAATGCCCCAGCTAAAAAATCTTGGTAGCTGGGCATACTTTTCAGGGGCCCTGGCCGAGCAAGTGGTTGACCGGGCCTCTCTGCCGGCGCAGTTCGCATCTCTCAGTCAGCATTTGGTGCATTTGGTGCATATGGAGTGTAAAAATGTCATTTGTTAGGGCGAAACAACCAAAAATACGCCAGAATGAGGCAGTAGAAACGCCAACAGCATCTTTCTTTAACTCAACCAACACTGCCGGGTTGAACGTCTGGGAGCGCTGGCTGGTGATTGGCCCAACCTGGCCTGGAAGTACCTCCAAGTACTTTTCCTTGTCATCAATCCACATAATTCTCCTGGGGTTTTGCCGCCAGCCCACTAGGCTAAAAAGGGTATGACTGAGGATTGCGCTATTTGGAGTACGTACCCTCTAGTTGGCTATGGCTTGTCAGTATGGAGTAGGGGGTTGCGTCGTCTCAAGTTCGAGCCTTTTGGAGCATATTTGCTTGCATCTGTTCGTCGGATGATTCGCAGTAGCCCTCTGGAGGTCCTTGTTGTTGGACGAGGGTGGGTGCTTTGGAAGAAGGATGGGTAGATCCCTGGTGGATCTCTGGGAGTTGCAAGCGGCAAGTGACCAATTGCTTGGATTAATATCGGCATCTTCCTCACGCCCGAGCATCCAGCAACTCATTGGACGTGAAGCTCTGTTCGGAACAGCTGTTGTTGGATCAATTGAGCATGCCGCAATGGGCGTGTATCCTAGCTTCATCGGTTGGAACGCCAAACATTGGGTGGCTGATCGGTAGCCCCCAGCCCGATGCTCTGGACTAGCCGCGGACTGGCTGGAAGCCGTTGTGGCTTCCCATGGGAGGAAGGGGTCCAGCCTCAGCCGACCACACAAGGTAGGAGGATTACTTGTTTTGGCAAGCCGGGTGATTGACAAATACGGTAGTGGTTGTTTGTCCTTGTTGGCGCGTGCAGGGATGCATGTCTCGCCCCCCTATGTCCACCTATGCCCGTTGACTTTCCTGACAAGTCCCACCAGGAATGTTCAGCGTGAGAATGGCCTCCCAATGGGAAGTCGCAATTTGAGTTGTTCCGGGAAGTAGACTTGAGAGAGTGGTTCGTTCGTCGGAGGAGGGAGGGTCATGGCGGCGCGGGGATCATGTCTGCGGATGAATGTTATTTGCGCGCTCTATTCCTTGTCATTGACTGAGTCGCGGTCGCAGTCGCAGTCGCAGTCGCAACATCATTCCTCGCAATGCGCTCCCCCTCAACCCCGGCAGTGTTCATTTGAGGTCTGGTCTTGAAACCTCCTGAAGAAGGCCGCAGAGGCCTAATGCAGGCCACGTTTAAATGCTACGATGTACATCTGTTCTCTGGACGCACAAATGTCTGCGAGACGAGACCTTGATGCCACATTCAAAGTCCCCAATGACAAGGACCAGCATTGTATGAGGCGACATGGTTTAGCCGGCGGTCCACTTTAAGCACGGAGTAATAAGCCCTGGACATGTTCCCAGGAGGACCAGGGGATGGCATCTTTAGTTACCTAGGGTTTTTGCCCCCCCCGCCATTGTGGAAAAGCAAAACCTAGGGACTGCCGTTGGGGGTTATTGAGCAGCGTTGCGCGTCGTGGCTGACGTCGTGGCCGTGGGGATGGGATTTGCTCAAAGTTTGCGGATGCTACCATATGTAACGGCGAGTGTGGTCACTAAGGTGACACTGCTTAGCCAGCCGAGGCTGATCCTTGTAGACTGTCGTGGGGGTTCGTCGGCGTCTTTGAAGGTTGTACATTTGAGACGCTGCAGCGCCAAACAGGGTTTGTTGGCTGTCCTCAGCAGACAACGGCAGGAGTTGCTGATTTGGGGCTGGAGAGAATAGAGTGGTTTGGAGGCACATTGTGTCGCCAGGGTGGCAACTAGGTGTCGAATGCAGTCAGTCGGCACATCAAGTGGATAGCTGCCTTGGCTGATCGCCCGACCCAGTCAAGCCTTGTCTCACTAAGAGAGCGAAGAGAGCCCGCCTGGACCACCAACAGGCCCGTGGGGAGGTGCTGAACTGCGGGAGATGCGACCTCATCTGTCTCCCACATGCTTCCGGTGGGTTAATATGGCTGCATGGAGAAAAGCAACGCCCATGGGACAAAACGCTGAGCATCGTTCCTGCAAAAAGCAACGACGAATGCCCTCATTTTGCGGCCAGGGGCCTCGGTGGGCAATGCCGAAGGTGAGCATGTAACGACCGGGATGAGTCGGACCAGGGAGAGAACGAGATTTGGCCCACCACGTTTCTGTCATGGTTATGACAAGGTGAAGCGGCCGAACGGGTTGCAGCAATCAGACACACAACCACAGAGACGAGGTACGTACCTCTGCATCCTTTCCAGGTGCCGCAGACGACTGTCAATGAGACGAGAGAGAGCAGGATTGTGGCAAGCTTAGCGACCTTGGGGTAATTGGCAAACTGTGGATATCAACTCAAGCCTGGCCATAGGCATATGTGCGCTAATAACTTGTTGCAGTAGTGGGCTGCATCTACTCCATAGCTGGGTCGGATGGAAGATGGTGGCCCTGGCATTTTGCAGAGCGAGCAGGACGGCCATCGGGGTGCATCGAAAAAGGGGGTGGAAGGTGGAATTCCAGCAAAGTGCCCTCCGGCCAAAACATGTTCTACCTTGGATTTCCGGGCTAGAGGAAGATCATGTCGTTGGTTGTCTGTATGTCAGACAGCCAGCCCGTGTCTGTTGGGCCATGGTCTGCCGTGCCGTCCCCATCGTGCAATCTAGTCGTCTTCTTTCTGCCTTCAGTAGCCGAGTCGGGGAGTAGAAGGATATTGTGGCGCACCCTAGGTCGAGACTGGGCCGAGATCCAGCCAAACGGGCTGCTATTGCATTGCACATCACACAGTCCTGTCCTGTCCGGCGCTGTACATCCCATGTAGGCTGACTTGCACAGCTGCGCGGTGGCCTAGTTGGCAATGGGGCCAGCGGCGCACAGGGGGGGAGACTAGCTAGATGGCACAGCACGATGACGGGCGTTGTTGACGGACTACATGTATGTCGCTCCGAAGATCGAGTCGGAGGCTCAAGGTTGAAAATTGAGTCTTTCGCTCCCAGGACCAGGACACGCGAGGCTCGGTCCGCACCGTATCGCACTGTTCTCGCACTGCGTGACGATAACCGCGCCGGGGCCCACTCGAGCAGGGTACGCACTGTACAAAGAATGTATGTAGGTTCTGCCTTGGAGGACTCTGCGAAGCCAAGCCAATGTAGTTAATTTTGTGGCTTGCGAGACATGGCACAACCTTCAACTCGGCGCTTCGATCAATCACATTGGCCTCTGTGGCTATTGTTCGCGAATATTGCGTCCCTCACCCCCAAACCCCAAGGGCTCCCAGGCAGCCAATGCGGGCGAGAGACGTTTCCAATCAGCCCATTTTGCACGTTTCTCACCCTCCTTCGGCTTAGCATCCGATGCCCTTTGGGGGTTGCCGAGGCCAGGAGAGTGTCGATCGTCGCGACAGAGCCGAAGCCTATTTGGATGCATGGCAATGATCTATTGAACGCAATGCATATCGGCTGTGATGGTTCCTCAGCTTTTCGGTGCATGAGTTTGAAAACCACTCGGTAGTTTGCAACCTCCTCACCTCACCCAGGCAAGCCACGTACCCATGTCCCATGTCCGCAGCAGGAGAGCAGCAGCACGGCGCGGCCGAACAAAAGCATGGTGATGATGGTGGTTGTTATGTATCTCTGCCCAAGGCCCAGACAATGTCTCCGGGGTACCCTTAAGGCACATTGCTTTCTTTTCAAGCATGTTGCAACACTGCCAAACATATGCAGGGCGGAACCACCAACCGCCGTCGCGGACCGGCGGGCCCAAGTCCCAACTGCAGTCACGACGCTCCCGACTCTTTTTTTTTTTCCTTTGCACGCTGGCCATGATATCATATCACAGCACAGTGGGTTGCATCCAGAGAGCGAGATGCCGGCCGCCGCAGGGCCCGAGACACTTGAGCGACTGCTGGTGCTGTGTGTGGATGTCGTTGTCGTGCGACTTTGGCGGACACGATCAACACATGGTCGAACCACGACGGCACCCGAGTCCCCACCGAGCTCGAGAGCGGACATACCATTTTCGATACTCTTTCCCCCCTCCATCCTCAAACCGCAAGGCTCAAATCACCGCTCGTAAGTCGATTCGACGACGGTCAACGTCCTAGTCCATGCCGCGCATCATATTCGGTGCTCCAGCACCGGTAGCGCAGCTTGCTTCCCTGCTCACCGTCAACCCCAGTCCACTCAAACTGAAGACGAAAGACCAGCGTCCCACTTCGCCGAAGGCCGGCTCTGTACCCCCAAGTACCTCGACGCCTCTTGTGAGGCCCCATTTGACGCTAAGACTTGGAGGGGAGGGGAGGGAGGATGGGGGCTTGAGGGCTTGTTGGATGGGTCCTCCCCACCACCTCTGGCGAGTGGGGACTTGGGCCAAGCGTCAGTACCCAGACCCAGACTGCATCGTTGATAGCAGGTCCGGTCACCAGTCAGCTCGGACCAGTCCAGGGAGGGGCCAGTCAAGCCTCATGGGCACCATGGGCGTCCAGGACGGGACCGACGGCACATGGCGGCGGCTTGTTAGGTCCCCTGCCTCGCTGGTGGCCCATGACCGACCCTGGGCCCTTGGTGCGCCTCTGGTGTCTTGGTAGCATGGCCATCGTCAAGCATCCCAAGTTGGATCACGATGGTGCTGTGGGGAGATGGCGTTGACGGACACCAAACGCACACTGCTGGATCTCAGTCCTCCACACCCTGTCACCTCTTAGCTTGGTCAAATAAGACCTCTCCACCCACATAGCCCCTCCATCCATCTCATCCTCCTTCAACCTTCTCGTTCTCGGCTTGCGCATTCGTCCTTAGACTTGTCGCCTATTCTAGGTGACCCGAGGAGCTTCAATCACCCGCCGGCGTGCTGGTGTCGTCGATGGCTAGTCCGACCTAACGTCCACCGCCGCCACGCCCCAATCCCCACTCTTCCTTGTCGACTTGTCGTCATCCTATGACCACCGAAGTCCGTATATGATCGACGAGCTTCGCAACTAGCTTGCTCCTGCCGCTTCTCGAATCCCTTCGTCGTAGTCAATTCTTCCAACTCGGTCTCTCACAGATCTAGGCGGGAACTTCTCTCGTTATCGACCGACCATGGAACACCCACTCACTGCAGTCTCAGAGGAGGGCAGCCTTTCTTGGTCTGACAGCCGCAGCATGTCGTCCGAGGAGGCCATCGTCCCTCGCTCACCTACATCCATGGATGCCACTTGGATGGTTTCTTCCTCGACAACCCAATTGCAAGCTGGCCAGCTGTCCCCCCTCAGTGCCGGTATGGATATCACCATGGACAACTCTGCACCCCCGACCATGGTTCACTCCGCTTCGTCATCTTGCACCGACTCATGGAGCTCAGGATACGCCGATCGTGATGACGTCGAGATGGACAACAGCTGGGAGCAAGGCTCCGACGACATCCTCACCATCCCGAAGCTTGAGCCCGGCGAGGACGATTTGCGAATGGAGGACCTAAAGGCCGCCCCGACGGCATCCGCCTCAGTACCCGCCCCCGTATCGACCGAGCCCAAGCAGAAGCGGCCCCGAGGACGCCCAAGGAAGCACCCTCTCACCCCCGTAGTAGGCACGAGCAAAGTCACCAAGGGACGATCGAAAACCGGATGCATTACATGCCGAAAGCGAAAGAAGAAGTGCGACGAGGCTAAGCCACGATGTAGGATCCGACTCATCGCCGATCGGTTTTTATTTACCCGTCTTCTAACTTTGCATTACAGGCATGAACTGCGAAAAGAACGCCGTGGTGTGCGAAGGCTACCACGAGAAGCAGATCTGGAAGAGCGGCAAGGAAAGAGCCGAAGAGGGTATGTCACATTGAGGCACCGGGCTCGGATACAGACTGACAGTTCGAACAGAACGCCTACGACGAGAAAGCCTTCCTGTCATCACCATGCAGCCCATCTTCCATGGCGTGGAGACTAATGAGGACATGATCTTCTGGAAGCACTATATCACTCACTTGAGCAATGTGCTAACAGTAGAGGGCGAAGCTAAAAACGCCTTCAAGGACATCATCCTTCAGCTGGCCAACAAGCACCAGGGACTCATGCATTCGATCCTTGCGGTCAGCAGCAAGCACATTGACTTGGACACACCATATGGTGCCAAGCTTCTTGCTGAAAACCCACAGTCCAGCCGGGAACTCCTTCAACAGCGATCTGATTACCATCATGACGAGGCTATGAAGCGACTCTACGAGGACATGGGAAAGACGATGGACAAGGACGATCCAGAGTACAAGACCGTGCTGTCGGCGCGATATGGACAGATGCTCTGCTTGCTGCTGCAGACCCGAGCCGAGGGCAACCCTCGAGGCGAACACCGAGTCCATCTCCAGGCCTACCAGGCTCTCATCCAGAACTCCCCTCCCGAGGACCCCGCATTCCACACCTTCATCACCGAGTTCTTCCAGTATCACATTTACGCCGATGATTTGTTTTGGCACCCCGAGACGATGACCAAGCGGCTCTCGTCTGAGGACTGGGAACCCACAGGTCCCATCCATCCCCCCCGGCTCCTGGGCGTCGCAGATGGCCTCTTCCAGCACCTGTCCCAGATCACCACTATCCGAAACACCATCCGGGCCAATATGGCTGCTTCCGTGGACCCTCTTGTCGACTACACCAGCCTTTACCGAGCCGCGGAGATCGATGCCGCCATCCGGGACTGGACTCCTCAGTATCCCCCAGGTGACAGCCGCGACCGTGTTGGATTGCTCTACAAGCAAATGATGTGGGTTTACCTGTTCCGAACAATCTACCCACCTTCGGCCTCATCGATACGACGCTCGACCTTCAGCACACTGCCCGCGATGGCCCCTGCTGCGTCTGCCCCTCCACGCCGCGCCTCTATGATTGCGACAGTTTCCACGGCAAAAGCTCCGGTTAATGGCGTGCATACGCCAAACAGCTGCCCCTCGTCGCGAAACCCGTCGCGGACGAACTCGATGCATGAACATGATTCCCAACCCCCCGCAGACGCGCCGAGAGCCTCCTCGCCACCTCCCAGCCGCCGCCCCGCTTACCACGATCGCCGCATAACGCTCGCCGTTGAGGAGTCGCTAACCATTCTGGAGGCTTTCAAGCCCTCGGACCCCGCACAGACGCTGCTCCTCATCCCATGCCTGGTCATTGGCACCGCCTGCTTCGAGAGCAGCCAGCGGGAGCGGATCCGCACGGCCCTCAAGGCAGTCCGCGGCTACACTGGTCTTCGAAACTGTGATCGGGTTTCGGAGCTTCTAGAAGCGGT
This sequence comes from Calonectria multiphialidica, assembly GCA_020623665.1. Lineage (NCBI taxonomy): Eukaryota > Fungi > Ascomycota > Sordariomycetes > Hypocreales > Nectriaceae > Calonectria > Calonectria multiphialidica. The sequence continues at coordinate 36,866 of JAHVYC010000167.1, forward strand.
CTGGGAGGCCATGGAGCAAGGCGACTGGATGGCCGTCTGGGACTGGCAGAGCGTGGCCCGGCGGATGGGTCTGGACATCACCTGCACATGATCGCACTACTCTATCCATTTTTTCTCCCTAATACGTTATGACCTCATGTTTTTTTCCAGCGAATGACTCGCGGGGTGCTGCGCCGGGACTGGACCCACGGGGGCCCCATCATTTTGGAAGGTCGTTCACATGTTTTCCCGGTCGCTTTTCCTCACGTCACACAAAGATGGTATACCAGTCTGTTATCGTTTGATGTTTAGTTTGTTTCTGTTTCGGAGACCAGCCGGCCTTATTGTTTCTACCGCGGGACACTACACGCAATGCAATCCGCTCATGCAGGCAGAAATACAAGGTCGGACAGCGACACAGGATGATGATTGTTTTACAAGGATTTTGAGTTTTAATTCCAATTGTTGGGTGGGACACATGATACTGTCGGGATTCTAATACGGGGGAACGCACTTTTCCGGCACCCTACTGTATCCACGACGGTAACGCGGGATTTTCAGATCCCCTCAGTTGTTCGCTGCTTGTTTCTCAAACGGAAACCGGGCCGGGTGGCATTGGCATTGATTTTGCACTATCCCCGTCGCCTTTTGGCTGGCGACGGGGCAGACCAGGGTCAGACTGGGCGGGTGGGGAGGCGTTTTGTTTCTAAACTCATGTTTTTTTTCTCATATTCGGTATTTCATATTTCCTAGTGTTTGTTTCCTCCTCGCCTCGGGAACCTGATACTGGAGCGTCCCGGGGCGAGGCAACTCGGGCGGAAGGCCAATTGATTAGGCTCATTGTTTTGTTTCGAACGGAGGCATATTTTGACGATCATGTTTGTTTCAGTTACTAGTTGGTCTGGTTCCGTCGATGACGGACCCATCCCTCCTTGATAGAGCGGGGGAGCTCCCGTTGCTGTGTTGACACGGACGAGGTAGTCATGGTCAGGCCTTTATGATATACTACTACTACCGTTATTCTTATCCTTGATGAATACAATTTCGCTCAGAGCGAGGGGGGGCATGGTTCCCCATGAGAAATTCAAGCAAAACTCCGTTTCAAAATTCGTTCCCGTGGTGTCTGCATGATCTACATTATTGTTTACAGCCGTGGCTTGGATGAATACTCCTCTTGGCATGTTTGATCCTCCGTGATGGAGGAATCACATGGCCAGCTCGGAGCGTTGTTGATGCAAGGGCAACCCTATCGTTAACTCTACCTGGGTTGTAGTTCCACACAATGAAGCTGTCTTAGACACAGATGAAGCAAAACACTGCGGAGATGCGTCTAATCCCACCCTCCATGACACACTCTGCCCGTACCAGGATTTGAATTTTCCCCACGCTGGAGTCCCGTCATGTTCCAACAATGCCGTCTGCATGCCACCTGGCTAAAACATTGATCCCCAGAAGCGAGGGCTTAGACCTTCAAAAAAAAAAAAGGCGTGAGGGGTGTTTCCATGCGGGCTAGTCTGCGACGTTGCATATCGCAGCACACTTGAGAGTCATGGAGGGCATGTCCCTGGCCCCGTGACGATTGATTAGATGAAGCCCCCCCGGACTATCCCCCTACCACAACTCGGGATAGGGTTTTTTGTTTTGCGGAAACCAGCGGCAATTGAGGAGGGGGGGTTTCACATCCCGTTTTGGAATTGACTAAGTTGGGCATTCCTGGATACCTGAAGTGACTTCCAAGAACCCGGCTCACCACCGTCTAGCATGAAACTGGTTAGTGATCTACGCTGACTCGTATGCAACACCACGCAATTTCGAGAGAGGGCGAGGGAAGAGACAACTGCGCCGCTAGGGATATACGGAATGCGGTATTTTCACCGGCTTACAAAGCGCACGGGATGCAGGCGCTTCAACTGCCGTCGGTCAGCAAGGCATCTAGTTGGTCGAAGAACGCGTCCAATGAAAGATGCATCCTTGCTATGCGGGAACAAAGATGTGAAATAGAACAGAGCAAGACATAATTGTGCAAGAATCTTATTCAGCGTAGTTCAGCGTGATTCAATATGGAAGTCAATTGGCTACTTTGATGATATGCTTAGGCCCATTGGGGTTGACGTGAGAAGATCTGCGTGTTCTTACGATGGATAGTTGTTCCACCAAGAATTACTTGGCTATAGATTATCAATGACATGAATTTTGGTGTCTGGACAATGTAATATGACGAGTTGTTTGATGTTCTTTAATTCTATAAAGTAACGATGTGCAGCGACTGGAGACCCGAAATCTAGTACATGATATCATGTAGCAAAGTGCCATCAATTGCATCATGTAGTTTCACAAAACGTTCGTCACACGTTATACGTGGCCAATGCCAGAAATGGTATTAAGAAGAGCCCAGTACGGGTGATAGGTGATGTCACAAGACATTCCGCGCTTGAACGGGAAACCCCCGAGTCCTGATATCAGCTCACTTCGGGTGATACCTGAGCGGGGATGAGCCAAGTGCTCATCACATTAGCGTTTCTCTATTTCATGTACTCGTAGATAAGTACTCTGTGGCCATAATCGACGGCTAGAAGACTTGACCAGCGACTTCAGCTGAGTCAGACCATGTCGATTTAGGTCTTGTTATCACAGTTCCCCGCCTCTGTTCTGAGTTGAAGCTACCAATCAAACACACGACTCATAGACATTATCAACTCCGTGCTTACTGGAGACATGGATCATACGACTTATGGATTATGATATAGTCACGAGCATTTCCCGGAAACCTTTTTTTCTCTCTCTTTCGGCGTCGGTGACTCCGCAAAGAACGACACCATGGACCCTACGACCCCGCAGGAGATGATACTCAGCGTCAAAGATGTGGAAGCTGCGGCGGCGGCGCGGATGTCAACTATGGCAAGAGGTTGGTTCAGGTCCCCCTCTCGGAGCCCTGCCCGTTACGAGTTGCTGAGGTCGCCCGGGACTTGCAGGGTACTTCAATGAAGGCTCCGGCAGCCAGGTCACCGTCGCCGAAAACAGCACGGCTTATTCCAAGTACCGGATCAGACCGAGAGTCCTGGTCGACGTCTCGGAGACGGATACATCCACTGCCATCTTTGGCCAGAGGATTGACTTCCCCCTTTGCGTGTCCCCCGCGGCGGTGCAGGGCATGGCGCACCCCGACGGCGAGGTTGCCACCAGCCGCGCCTGCGCCAAGAGAGGAGTCCACATGGGGGTGTCCATGTTTTCAAACTACTCCATCGAGGACGTGAGGGCTGCCGGGGTCGGCGTCGGGCCCATTGAGCACGGCATGCAGATGTACTCGCTGCGGGACCGGGAGCTCCAGCAGCGCATCATCCAGCGGGCGGAGGCCGCCGGGTGTGCTGCCATTCTGTTGACCGCCGATGGCCCGGTGACGGGGGTGCGTTACAACGAGAGCCGCAACAACTTCCGAGTTCCCGACGGCCTGACGTTCCCCATGGTGGACTTGACGCTGGAGGTGATCCGCCAGCACACGGCCCATAGCGGCTCTGCGATATTCGTCTCCGAGTCGCACTCGTGGGCGCGCGAGATACCGTGGCTACGGAGCGTCACCAAGATGCAGATCTGGGTCAAGGGCGTGCTGACCGCCGAAGACGTGGAGCTGGCCATCGAGTACGGCTGTGACGGTGTCATCGTCAGCAACCACGGAGGCCGACAACTCGACGAAGTCCCAGCCACGATTGACGCCCTGCCGGAATGTGTGAAGGCGGCAAAAGGAAAGATCAAGATTCATATTGACGGCGGTATTAGAAACGGCGCAGATATTTTCAAAGCTATAGCACTGGGAGCCGAGTGTGTCTGGGTTGGTCGGCCTGCAATTTGGGGGCTGGCGGTAAGTGATACAGCTTTTAAATTGGCTATTGGCCCGCGAGGCTCTTTACTGACATCTAATAGTATGATGGGGAGGATGGAGTTGGTAAAGTATTGGATATCTTGTATGCTGAATTTAAGCAATGCATGCAGCTGGCTGGTTGTAAGTCCGTTGCTGATATTTCTCCTGCTTCTCTGGGTATTGTCAATGCCCATGGGCCACTCATTCGCATATAATGGTATACTTTGGAGTCTGTATTTTTGTAGGTCAAAGAATATAGAAATTAACGAACTATTTCGTATTATGTTTACCGTACTCTTCAACTTTGCCTCTCAGAATGGTGATTTATGATTAGAAACCATTGCTATATTCGTCTCATAATATGCTATTAAAATTGAAAGTGGTAGTAGACTATAGCTTGGGTTTGACAACTCTTACAGCATCCTCTGCCGCCTTTCTTTTCCTTTCCCAACCTTGTAGCTTGGTGGCTACCATTCCAGTCCAAACCTCGAGCCATTTGGGGTCGAACGCTGGTAGTTTTCGACCAGTGGTGCCCGGGGCAGGCTCTCCGGCAATGTCTCGCAGGAACTCAAAGAACTCGGCGTAGTCTGGGGCGATCGAGTAGTAGTCCTTGCCGCCCTTCCTTTCACTGACCCGTCTCCTCTCCCACTCAAGCTGCTCCGGGATTGTGGGCAGCGCTTTGGCTCGTCCGGCCAAGTATCGTGCGACCGCGACGGCCTGCCATTCGTATGCACGGAACGTGAAGCCCCCTCCAAGCTAATTAAACCTGTTAAGATTGATGATTCAACAACTGAGCTGGTGGAATATGTACATACCATTCCAATAAAAGTCAATGTAGGGTCCTCGATATTCCATGTATGCTGGTACACGCCGGGAAGACGGCGATAGGCGTGCTTAATACGCTCTTGAACGTCTGGCAGGAAGGGCAGACTGAAAGTGAAGCCGGTTCCGAAAACGACGTGGTCCACACCGTCAAGGAACGAATCATCGCTGAAATGAATGCGCCCAGTCTCGGCATCGAACCGCGTGATGCCCTTCTTTATGGAAATCTTGGGGTGCGTAAAGGGTTCCCAGCCAAACGCCGGGAGAGGCTCTCCGCGGATGGAAGCATACACTGGGCTCTCCGCAAAATCCAGGATTTCATGTATAATCTCATGCGAAGACACCGACGCACCCAATACTACGACTTTCTATACTTGTGAATTAGCGATGGCTTGGGAGCGAAGTTCAACCATGCATTTATTTACCTTGCCTTTGAACTTTTCCGCACTTCTAAAGTGCTTGCTGTGAATAATGGCGCCGGGAAATTTCTTGTCGTACTCTAGGAGACCTGGTATCTCTGGAAACCAGGGCACGTTGTAGTGGCCGGTGGCAACGACGATGGCATCAAACTTCTCCTGCCACCAGTAGTTCCGGCTGTTGACGACCTTTCGCAGGGTCAGAACCCACTCGCCGTGCACCTTCTCGGCCCTCTCGACGGTCGTGTCGAGCTCCAACAGCTTCTCATGCCCGCCCCGCGCGAAGATGCCCTCGATCCATTCTCGAATCGTCGTGTGATGGCGGAAGGGGGCACCAGGGCCGAAGTCAGCCAGTGTGCGGTCAGACAGCTTGTCTGGGAACGGCTCCTGGGTAAAACTCATGATGGAAGGGATAATGTTGCTGTGCAGGTGCTCATGGATTGCTGTATCCGAGAAGCGGTTCTGGTGTCCATTGACTGCCTCCGACAGGGCGGCGACGCCCGGAAGCTGTTCTGGAATAGGGACAGCTACATCTGCGTTCCCGGTAATTAAATCCTTTATTGACGGAACACCAGTTGGAAGGTGTGGCGTGTGAATCCTGGCCAAAGGTTTAGTATATTGGCCCTTTATAAGGTAAATTAGTCACATGGCATATACTTACCATGTTCCGCCAATGCCTGATCTGCGATCAAATACACGAATCGTCTGAAACGCCTGCTCCTTGACCAGAGCATCAGTTGCAATGGCACCGCTGGGACCGGCACCAATGACGGCTACGCGCTGGGCTGCGATGGGCATAATGGTAAACTTCAGGGCTGCTGCCACCGGGTATAATTGGAAGTGTGCCGCCGGGCTATAGTCAGGCTTGGAGAAGAAGCGCAGCTCTGTGGGATGGAAAGCTCCATGCTAACTTTTAAGCACCGCTAGCTCGGCCGATTCCGCAGCCACTCAGGCGTGTTTGGATTGCGACAGATGTGATACAATTGCGTTTATGTCGTTGCAAGCACGTAAGAGGTGAGGTGTAAGAGCAAGGCGGGATGAAATTGGGATGGTTGCTACATTGCAATCTGGGGTTGTTCCGAGATGATTTGCATATCGAAGACAGTTGCGGAAGAAAAACGGACAATGGGGCGATAGCATGCAGTTATTCTAGTTTTTTTTTCTTTATATGAACTCATTTATGATTACTTTTATTTTATTTCTATTCGCCCCGAAAGATACTGACTGGATTTTGCATACTGATCACTTGGTGGCATCAGTACTACAGGAGCGGGTTTAACGGACCTACAACACCTCCACTCCTGTGCTGCAATCCTGCCCCAGTATGCGTTGATAACAGCGCAACGTATCATTGGATACACCGACCGTCAGATGCTAAACTCCTTAATAACCTAGTTTATAGAAGTGGGTTCTCTTTGGATGTACTAAAGAGGGGGTTTGAGCTATATAACTCGACAATGAGTTTAAGCAAAGTCTTTAAAAAGCTTTAGTAGCCCATGATTGTTTGCCCTTGACAACTCAGACAACCGGTACGACATGAGCGAAAATGGGATTCAAGTTTCATTGCGATGAGCTAGTAACAGCACCTCTTGTCGGTGAAGCTGTACAGGGAATAGATACTACTTGCGTGATCTTAGACCATCGCACACAATGGCGCCGGGGTGGGGCCATGCTTGATCGGATATGCAGCACAAGAACCCGTGTATGAAAAAGGCCAATCGGGGATGTTTTTTATTGCTCGTTGCCGTATTTCCCGATCTATTGTTTAGTTAACGGATAGAACAGAGGTCAGTAAGGATCTCGAGCATAGCAGAACGTCGAGGCCTTTCTGACATGACATCCTGACTGGGATACATGACGTATACCACAATGACATGTCGAAACGCTGGCCACAACACGAATTTTCCCTTTTCTCAGTGCTCTGACTTATCTTATATTCTATTAGTGTAGTCATATATACAGCCAATGAAGACCGAGGTGGGTGTCGGTGTACATAATGGACGTGCTCAAACACACAAGGTCCTTTGTCCATACCGCAGAGCACGGCAAGGGCCACTCATGTGTTGAAATAGGCTATAGCAACCATTTCTGGCCCAATGATATGATATATGACCCCATAAATGGGTTTCCACTCAGACAAAGAACAGGGCTGTCGATCCTTATGTGGACCAAAGTGTCATGACACTCCTGGCTGGTCGAATAGGGTGTGATTCGTTAGTACTATGATGAGAGGTGATTTACCCCATGGGAATTATCGACCGTTGAATTGAATACAAGCAAAGCATATCATACATCGTTTCAGAACGAGGGATTGGACAAAAGGAACCCCATCCGCGTCACTTTTCACAAACATCATCGCCACCTTTAACCCTCGTGCCTCGCGGCGAAGCTCCGTGTTTCCTCAAGACTTATACATTAATTGTCTCGCTTGTCGCCCTCAAAATAAAACTTCCCCAGCGGTTCGCCGCTTCTGCCGGGTCCCACAAGGCCGGACACACCTGTCCTTGTCTCACCGCTATCTAATCTCTGCACAATCCTCTCGGCTGCCTCCTGGGCTCCGCCAGACTGATGTGGTGACTGTGTATTTGATGCGGGGACAGGCCCTCGAAAGGTGGTGTCGACAAATGAATCGTGTTCAGAATCAGCTGCCACACCATCTACCATGCGCGCATCTCGTCGCTCCTGTAAGGCCGAGACACTAACCGGAGTGTCTCCGCCCATGTGAGTATCCCTTTCGCGCCGCGAGTCGCTCAGGCCCGAATTCGTCCGCTCGAGGCCCCAGATCTGCTGGGCAGTGACGGAGTTGGGCACAGGGCGGCGGTGGTAGATTGGACCGGAGACAGTGCTTCCAGCGCCTTCGCCGAATCCAACGAGGGAAGCAGAGCCGTCGTCGCTCATGCGATCCTCGTAGCCACCGATGGAGCGGTTGGTGAGGCGCTCAATATCCTCGTCCATAACATCGGCATAGCCACCCATGCTAGTGACGGAATCGGCTTCGCGATAGTTGGTGCCGGTGCTCAGCATATCCTCGTCGTGGTCGCCGGCAGTCGTGCGCCCATCTTCGTCAACATGGCTCTCGGTCGCGCTGGCCGTCCCGACGGTGCTCATCTTTGTAACGGCGACCGGCTGGCCGTTGCTGTCAAAGTAGGCGGGCGTCAGGTGCTGGGTCGCAGGGAAGTTTGGCGGGAAGCCAGTCGTCGACGTCGGGGTGGTTTGGGGGGAGCTGGAGTTGGCGCCGCCGGGCGCAGACCCCGGAGGAGGAGCGCGAAGGGTCGAGACACGTTCGAGGCCTGCGAGACGGGAGATGCGATCGGCGCGCTCAGCCTCGAGGCTGGTGGTGGAGGGGTTGTGTTGGTGGCCGCGATTCAGCGAACCTGGAGGAAAGTGGCCGCGGTGGCCATCCTTGATCGCAGTGGTGGACAGCGCAGAGAGGGACGTTGTGGTACTCGTAGGGGTTCCACTGTACACAGAAGAAAGGTGAGCTATTGAGCATCCCAAGGCGACGACATGATATGTCTAGACGGGGAGGAGGAGAGACAAGGGGAAGATGGGGCGACGCACGGCATCTCAGACGGGGTGTCTGGCCTGGAGCTCGGAGGCGGGAGATTGATAAAAGTTGGATGCGACGCCTGCGCCATGTCGGAGGAAGCTTTGGTGGATGGTGGAATTGTTGGTTCGGGTATTGCAACGGTTTGTGCTGTCGGGGAGAAGAAGTTGGAAGTGGTGGCCGCTACAACATCTGGAGGTTGAACAGAGTGCGCGATGACGACAGTGGGATGGCGGGGACCAGCCGTGGGAAGGAGGCACCGAGTTGGCGCAAACGGTTTGAGCAGCGGACAAGCAACACCAGGCGAGGAGGGGAGGCGAAGGCGCGGCGACGAATGGATACGCACAAGAAGAAGGGAGTGGACTAGGATGAGAAAAGAAGTGGGAAGTCGAGGATTTTAGAACAAAAAAATGGAAGCGCAGTGGTGATGGCGGATGGCAGATGGACGGAAACGACTGGACTTGGATGCAAGGCACGTCAAGGCACTAATGATGCACACTCGCCCAGTGAATCATCGGCCACAGCTCCACAGTGTGCCAGGTTCCCCCCCAGACAGACAGGTAAGCTCTGGAGCAGCCATCGGTAGCGCTAGCGGAGGGTGCTGGCAGCAGCGGGCAGCCCTCTACAGCGCCGTGCCAGAGGGCAGCAGCGGACAGGTACCAGACCAAAAGCCTAAAAGCGACCCTAGAACATACCGAGACGGCGCACCCACCCACCCGCACGTGGGTTTGCTGCAAGCTGGGGAGCTCCCAACAGCTGCCCAGCTTCGTAGGGACCTCCCGGCCAGGCGCCGGGAGGAGGAGGGGGGGCACATGTCCTGGTGGTCTTGGGCACGCAGACATTAGAAAAAAACCCACCCAGCAGCATGTCGTCTATTCCACGCTCTCCCTCTCCCCTCTCCAGCGGCCAGAGCGAAGGAAAAAGCAAAAGAGTGGGGAGGAACTGGATGATTTGATCCCCCATCATGGTGCAATGGTGGGGAGGCTTGCCATGACGTCGATGGTGGGCGCTGCTATTGGACCCTGAGCGTCGCCCGGCGCCGTACATGTCCCTCCCCCCCCAATGTGCAGGCGGCGATGAGCGATTCTGTGAGATAAGAATCTCGGGCGGAGGCGATGTTCGGGTTTCACCACACTGTGGTTATCAACCAGTCACATTGAAAAGCCTGGGTTGTCCGAGTTACAATCAAAGGCGCCATCAGGTGAGTGTGCATGTGTGCGTCTTTCTCTATCTCGTTCGCCTTGTTTTTCTTTTCAATGCCGCTCCAGAATAACCTAATGCGCGGGCCAGCCGATTCCTGGAGAATTGAACCCATATTTCCGGCATGGGCATCGTGTTAGTTGATCGAATGTTTCTCCTTTTTCGCCGTGGATTTACGAGGCTGCCACGGAGCCGTGTACATGAGGCAGTGAGTGATATGGCTCGGGCAGGGTGGTGTTGGCCTGCAATTCCAGCATGTCAGCAACTAATATCGAGCTGTTGACTTGTCACGTCTCCTTTCAACTTCTATTTTTACCATCAGCCTTCGTTACACCAGTCGTAGGAAGTTAAGAAAATGACCAACCCTCCAAACAACTGTATTGTCCCGATTAAGAAACAATTGGCAGTGCAGCATACTCGGTATAAAATTTGCCCCCTGCTCTTGAACCCTGAACTCGGCTCCCGCAGTACCGGCCTGGTGCATCTCCCGAGTCCGGTGGGGCCGCATTTCCCGTCCGCCCCCAGGGGCATGTGGTTTTTATTTAGAGTGAGGCATAGAGGTAAGGCGAGAGCATGGCACAAGTTTGGCATAAAATTTAGCGCTGTTGCAATCTTTTTTGTACAGGCTGTACAAAAAATACTATTATTATCCCACCACCGCCACTAAAGCCTCCAATTTCTTTTCCTTCAGCCCTGGGGAACGTCCAGTCTCCTCGTGGTGGATTCGGTATTTGTTTTTTGGGTTTCCCTGCGCCTCCGATATGCTCACAAATGAAGTGTCTCAGCGCCACAGCGCACTCATCTTATTACCCTCCATTCCGTGGCCTCGCTGCTGAAGTGCAAATTGTATGTCAACAAGCCAAATGGCTACAAACTCCCTAACACCCAGAATAAAAGCAGAGATGAAATTCTCGTGCCGACCCCACCGAGCGGCCTATGCGTCCTGTATATGGTCCATGTGCGCGTTTCCGCAAATAATGGTCCCCCTATCCCTTACAGGAGAGACAAAGCTGCGAGGCCGCTGATGGACAGGGTGACGATGATGTAGTTGTTGTCCCTGAAGGAGAAGGCGCTGCCCTCGAGATCGGGAGCGGTGGTGGACTGGATGTGGGCTGTGAAGGTGTTGGATGCAAGGGTCTGCGAGGTCTTGCTGGCCTTGCCTGTAGTCTTCTTGCTGTCGCCGCTCTTGCTGTCGCTCTTGCCAGTCTCCTTGGAGTCAGAGGTGCCGGTGGTTTCGCTGCTGTCGCCAGTAGCCGTGGCAGTCGAGGAATCGTCAGTGGCCGTGGCATCGGCGGTGGCAGAAGCCTTCTCGGTGGCCTTGGCAGCAGCAGATCCAGTCTCGGAGGCGTCCTTGGTAGCGGCCAGGACGCCGGAGAGGAAGAGGGTAGCGGGGAGGATGTGCTTGAGCTGGAAACGCATGATGGCGGTTTGTTCGGAGGTGGTTTTGTTGAGTATTAGGAGGGAGGAGAAAACGCGGCGGAAGACCGGGGGAGATGGATGCAGGGAGCACAAGCCCGAAACGAATGAGGCAAGTTATAAAAAATAACGAATGGGTCGATCCAAGCCAAAGGAGTCGTGTTCAGCAGTCGAGAAAGCGAATGATGTGTAGAAGTGAAAAAGAAGGAGGCCGCAGCAGGCCATAAGACAGCAGGAGACACCCCAGTCAATAGTGTGGCGGGCGTGAGGCCAAGCAGCGCCTTTGGCTATTTTTTAATGCCGGTATCCACTAAATTGTAGCACGGGTACGCGTAGGCTCACCGTTTGGGTGGTTCGGCCTGGCCAGTGCAGCGATGAGAATGACGGACCCCACGGGCTCCGAGCCACGGTTGGGCGGGCTTGGACTTGTAACACAGGGCTTTGTTGCCACCACCACCAAGTGCAACAAGCTTTTGACCGTGGAGACTACGGCGGCGTTTGTCGATCTGGGCAGGACTTGCATGCACGAAAAAAGGGGAGCGAGGGGATAGGGAGAGACCAGGCGAGACCAAGGATGGACGTCGGGGGAAGCGATTGGGGAGGAGCAATTGGGAGGGGAGCGATTGGGGCATGTGTCTCACACAGATGGGATGAATGCCCATGCCACATCCGGGGGAGGCTCGTCCAAGCACCCGCATAATGAAGATGAGACGAAGGAGTTAATGTGAGGATGACAATGTGGCCCTGGCTTCGCCTGTACCGGTAGCGACTCGCACCGTTGGGGGGACGAAAAGTGCCTGTGAAATTGGATTTAGTGAGTGCACTTGGCCAAAACGCGGCGACTGCAGAGTCAGTCATTCGCTGGCGCTGGGTGTTGCAGAGCATTCTCCTGAAGTCCGAGTGAGTGCTGCTCCCACGGAAACAAAACAACCAACACTGTGTGCTGAAACTGCTGCTGTGCAGAGGCGTCCAGCCAATGCCATGCCGTGGATCTCGTATATGCACCAGGAGCAGAGTCTGGATCGTCGAGTGACGGGCCACGACGACGTGCTTCCAAGGTTGACGTATTGTGTGGTCACAACTGGCCCACCCACACCCACGGCTGAGGTTAGCACCGCCTCATCGTATCCCGATTTATCCACAGGGCATGGGGTCGGCGCCCCACTTGTGCAAGGAATAACTGATGCGATTGACTGAGACGGATACAGTGCCGGGAGAGGAGAGAGCAATGTACAAGGCCATGTGCGAAACCATGTGCATTGGCAGTCTGTGCAGCGACGAGTTGCTTCACGTCTTGGCCTCACAGGTTTCAATATATTAAAAACCATCGTGCCCAGTTTTGACCTTTGCTTATCTTTTCCAGTCCACTCCTTTTGCTTCCCTCATGTCGTACAAGGCCCATTCCCACTACTGCTAACCAACTCATAAGCCAAAATCGTCTTCTAAATCGGCTCTCCAGTGCCGCCAGTGCCGCAAAAGCCGTCCATGCCGTCCATGCCGTGTGCCCATCGGCTTTCCAGCGCCGGTTTCCTCATAGCCAGCGGTTCGAGATGCTGGAGCCACGGAAAGAATCGGTCGTCACGGCATTTTTCTCAATTACTTGCTGAGAATTGACAGGAGACGCGTACCACATGCGTGGGCAATTATACGTTGCTTACTCCATTCCATAGCGGGTGGCTGGCACACTCAAACTAGAAACTGGCCATCTCATACTACCTATTGTCCGCAACAAATCCCAAAATGGCTCCTAGCTTCCAATTCGGACAATTTAAATATAGATCCCTGCATATTTTAAGGCCAATGAGCGTCCTTTGATAGTTCTGCAACGGATTCGACAAAACACATTTGCCTGATGACAATGAATGGGTAGGGAACCTAATCGATATATCGATGAAGCCAGCTATATCCATGACTTATACATCCTATCCGTATCACAAAGGCGCTGATATCAATTTCGGGTCATATTAATCAGGTGTTGCTAATGCATTATAGCCAGCATGCCTCATGCTAATGGTAACTTTCTGTCTTCTCGGCATTCAACACAAGTACACTCATCAGGTCAGTGTTATCCCCGCGTCATCAGCTTGATAACGAACATGGAGGTATAGAATTTTCGTACGTGATAACACAGATAACCGGTCTTTTCGATGCCACTAGTAGATAGTACATTAGTTTAGCTTGGACTTTGCGAAGCAGAGGTGCCCAGCAGCCTCTGCACCTACGTGATTCGAATACTTCTCTAGTTTGAAGAACTGGACCTCTAGGACTAAAAAGAATCATCATAAAATACATTGTCTGGTTCATCGAGAGAACTACCCCCAGAGCTGAGCAACTGCACAATATTTTCATGACCTCCTGCTTCTGCCAAAGATAAAGGTGTCTGGCCATCGTTACTTGTTGAATGGACATTCACCTGGCGTGTTCTGAGTAGCAATCTGACGATGCGTTTAAGTCCATGTTTTGCTGCTAGCGAGAGAGGCGTCAAACCATGCTCATTTCTCAAATCGATGTGAAGTTCCACCGCCAAGGGGTTTGTACATTCCTCTGGTAGTAAACGAAAGACCAGGTCCAATGTATTTGAAAACTCGAGTTTGAAAATTGGCATCTTTAGCAAATCCAAAATAATGGACCCAACCCCGATTGGAAGATCCGGTGAACAGTCAACCAAAAAGTGGTCATGTCTCCAATGCACAATCCTCCAAGCCCAAAGGTGGTTCTCATAAACGGCTTCAAACCCAGACATCTTACGAAGTAACATTTGGCTGATCCTGGTACTTATTCTCGTAAAATTGCTCAGCGGGGGCCACTGTGCCGGCATGATATCGACACCAAAACTCAAGGTCAAATATCCCCCCAATGCAGTCGCGTTCTGTGCCAAATAATCGACGTCTAAAAAGTTGTCGGATTTCATTCGACGGTGCAGCCACCCTTGCAGTACCCATTCCATTGGCCATTCGAGATATTTTAATAGATTTACCTGCGATAAACTGTCGTATTGGATTTTCTCCGCATGAATTGTCCATCCCTTGATAGAGTACTCTATGAAGGGGAATTTCGTTTCCATGTCAGACCAGGTCCGCGATTCATCCTCGAAGCCTCTGTCTGCCACATCCGATCCCCATGATCTCACTGAAGATACATCATCCCCAGGCTCCCTCAAGAATTGGGCAATTTCGTCCACTACAAGGTACCGAAGACAAGTAATGGATAGATTGTAGTGCACACGATTTATCCCCGATCCGCTAGATTCCGTGTTCCCATCTGGGCCCCCCGGAACTGTTGGACCCATTCCCATAAAAAAGTCTTTGACTGACTGGTGGATGAATTGCACGGTATTCGAGGACGGAGATAACTTGCGTAAACCCGTGGGCGAACGGGAAATCTCTACCAGACCACAACCAAGAGTTGTTATTCTCCTCTCCATCGTTTCGTCATCTAGTGACAAATCGTCCAATTTTTGGCATTGTCGCAGTGATGGACGCCAACCATCAGTACTAAAAGCCATGGCCCAACGCAGCTCCTCCACTGTGAGTGGTCGATAGGAAAAGCAAACCCACTCAATCAACGTCCGAGAAGCCGCCCGCTGTCCCATATTTTTAATCAGCTCCTTGTATAAAGAGTCTAGGCCCAGAGGGATATGATCGATTTCATATTTTATCTTTTCAAGGCTTTCTCCTTGGCGTTCAAGGGCCAGAGCACGCTTCACAACAAGGTATGCCCACATGAAAACCCCACAAGCTCGTTCAGTGATTGCATCTGCAAGGCAAAGTAATGTTTGTTTACTCGAAGAGAAAAGTTTCGCCGAGACAAAAGCAGCAATGTCATGCTCATTTTCCTTCTCGAGACATATTTCCAATCCGTAATCAAGCTCCAGTATAGGATAATGACGACAGGAGAAGCAAATTTTGAACACGAAGCCGGTAGACAGTAGATCTTCAATCCATTTCTTAAAGCATTCGATCAAGCCTACCGCAGTCTCTTCGCCACATTCGTCCAAGGCGTCAACGAAGAGCCAGATTGGTCGTCCTCCCAAGACTTTCGGGAGCGAGGATGAGAAAATGTTCTGAAGCTCCATCTCGTGCCAATTCCACTCACTAACTGGTGTCCCAATTGTATCGCGTTTATCTCTGAATGTGTCGAGGAGACGCTTCATTTTGTCGGGCGCTTGATTCAACAGCTGATACAGAAGCGAGCGGAAAAGGCCCAGGGAAGATCTCTGAAGCTCGACGCCTCGTCCGTGGAAGAAGAATGACAAAACCACTGCATTGCTTTTCTCAAACTCCGTTTCAAGCTTTTGGAGCGTGTGTTTAAGCAACGTTGACTTTCCAGACCCAGGCTTGCCTTTAATCCAGAGCAGACTCTGATCATGCCGAATCCAGCTTTTATAAGTCTCATGCTGAATTATCCAACCACAAGTGTCCCTGGAAGCATCACTTATGTCATAAAATCTATCCTTCATCTCTTTGAAGGCAAGAGACTGTGAACATTTTCGTCGAAGTTCAGATTTGTCAGTGAACGCCTTCACGCTTGACTCCTGCCCCTCTGAGCAATATGACCGTGCATCAGTCGAATGACCTTTGGAGAGAAGTGACTCTGACACATACCAGACTGTGTATTGATGTTTATAGTGCCTCCAAAAACATTATTCCCAGCAAAGACGTTACCGCCATCAATCTGGCCGGAAAATGACGATCCACTCATATCGAAGAGTGGGCAAGCTCAGTGATAATCACTCGTAACAATCGCTCTCCCATCAAGAACAAGTCAAGTTTGTTCTTGCTATTATTTTTAGCAGGATCTTATGTGCAGGTTTGGCGACTGGGTTTGATGGGAGAGAAAATTTGAAGGGCTATCTAGCCATCAGCCTGGTGAGGCTGAAACGCCATTACCGCTTTGGGGTGGTTGCAGCCCAAAGTGCATATGACACCGCCCACCGTTTGTCATCGTAATATAGCACAGCTTTCTCAGGAATATAGCACGATATATGTCGTTGTATGATTGTCAGATAGGGTGTGTTTTAAACAGCGTCATCCAGTGCATAGAATTGTTTGCCCAGTTTATCTTCACCAACGTTGCCTTGAGTTGAATCACTGACCAGTAACACCATTGAATTCAAGGCGTGGTTTAGTTGGTCTGGAAATAACTAGCCAGTAGAGCTTTGAATTAAAGATGTGCCATATAAGTAGTTGTAATGTAACTCTCTTTTTAAATACCACAAGCTGTCAACCGGTAAGGACGTCCCGTCTTCAGCCCTTGCAGATTCTTTTTCCCAGTTGCTTGCTATCAATCATTGGTAAAGCGCTCCATGGGCATTCACAATCATAGGCTGTATGCCAGATGCCCCTCATAATACTTAGCTTGCGGTCGGTATTTCTAGATCAAATATACATTGCACTTTTTCACTAGACGATGCAGCTGTGTGAACAGTAAAAAGGCCCGGTGTGTTTTGGCATTTTGCACCAGAATCCAATGGTCTTGCTAGTTTGTCAATGGAAAAGAACGCATTGGACTATCTAAAACCTAAATAATGCTTCTCCGCCTTGCGGTTTATATACTCAGGAAAAAATAACCTATAAATAAATAAGAAAAGGGTTATCTAAGACGGGCATAAAAGCTTTATAAGAATAATAAATAAATGTTTAGGCGATTTCCCTACCTCAAACAGAATTCAGGTGCCTTTGTTTTGCAATCAATGCCTACGGTTTGCAATCAGTGCGTGCCCACGCCTTTGAACAGCAAACAAAAAGATTACCAACAAGTTCAATCTTGCCAGCTGCTGACACTCCGGCAGGGTTCAAACTTTTCAAACCCAACCCAACTTTTCTTCATTTCCTACTTTTTCCTCCACATCTTCACAACTTCACTTCAGGATTTGTCAAATCACGACCGCGCACTTAGGCGAGCAGCCACACGGCCCTCCCAGCCTGAATACGCCCTGATCGAGGACACAGCCAAGTTCCTCCAGCTGTGTGGCGATAGCCCACAGGAGATTGAGGCACTACGCAAGTACTTGCGCTACCAGCCAGACTGGAAATCTTTCTCCGAAATTGTACCCGCGGATGAATACTATCTACGGCTACTTTATATGGAAAAGATTCGCGCTTGTCGGGGAGAGAGATCACCGTGGAAACCCTGATTGGGAATTTTCGACGATTCAGTTTCCTGTGCGCCTGATGATACCACTTGAAGGTCTTCAATATCTTCCCATGCCTACCACCGTGGAAGAACGCCTTGATGGTATCCAAAGCGTTGTATTTCGCTGCCGGTCCAAGCACCTTGTTCAAGTCTCAACTTGTTATTGAAGACATTGTCCTTGGGAGCACCCAACTCCCACCATCATTCACTGGACTGCGAAACCTTGGCGGCTCCGATAAATCTTGGAACATGATTGCATTAGCGGTCCATCTGCGCGTTTGGGGAACAAGAGCTATTTTACTTCAAATGCCGAGGAATCATTCCAATCGGAGATGCTGGGGGGTCCGAAATTGAATTGCAACTGAAGTATCTACGACGCAACCCGACAAATGAATCGAACCTGCCAATTTCCCTAGAGTATCATCATGGTCACGACAAAAAGCTGCTGTCTAGGCTGGACCACTACTACGGCAAGCCAAAGTGCGGCCCTGGATGCGTCACATGCGGACCCATCACGGCGTTGTCACTCATAAGTGTGGAAGTCATCGGCCCTTGTTCTTTGGGTCTGTCATCAAGGCGGTTCGCGATAGAAAGGATTCCGAATT
Organism: Calonectria multiphialidica; assembly: GCA_020623665.1. Classification (NCBI taxonomy): domain Eukaryota; kingdom Fungi; phylum Ascomycota; class Sordariomycetes; order Hypocreales; family Nectriaceae; genus Calonectria; species Calonectria multiphialidica. The sequence continues at coordinate 54,842 of JAHVYC010000167.1, forward strand.
GTTCAAGGCCATGATTGATATGCAATGGGCTATTTCTTGCGCTGCGGCCATTCCGAATGCTGCTAATGCACCAGAACTGCTCAAAGACTCCTCTGGCGACGAGAATGTGATGGGAGGAGAAATCCGGGTTGGCAAGCAGATCTGACCAAGGGGTTCGAGGAGGATGATTAGGCTCCATCTTTGGACTCTCCAGGTTCGGTTGCTACCGCTCCTAAAGACTTTTAGACAGTATGATGCAATGTATAGAATAGTGATTCAGTGTATAGATTGTTTGCCCAATGTATCTGCTGATTTGGATTGAATCAGCTTCATCTAAAAGTTCCAAACAATTTATTATTGTAGAGTTTGCTGTCCATATACCAATTGTATTCACCTGTGAATCATCCTTGCGGTCCAACTGCTCTTCCAAGAATGTCCAGCTATACCTGCTACTTGTTTTCTCAACTAAGCAAACTTGAATACGAACCCTCCCAGGTGTGAAAATTTAACAAATGTGAAGATGATTGCTATTAGAGAAAACAAGGGAAGTGAATACCCGTTCAGCAAACAACGATGGCGAGACAACCCCATCCTTGGAGAAAGCAAGCGTCGTGAAGGCTTCGCCTAGGTACTTTCAACACACACATGTCATATAGATAGTAAATTAAATTATATGAAATGGGATGCGGTGATATTTTGGGCATATTCTGGGTATGAGAGGTATTTTAACTCTTGATTCAAGTTTTAGATATGCAAGTAACTGTAGTGTAAAATTTGAGGTGAACGTAATCTCTAGAAATGCAACAAGCCGCCAACCGGTAAGGACAGTGTCCCTTACTCTGTTCCTGATCCTGTTCTGTTGTCCTACTCTCTGTATTATCCTTCTCCAGCAAATCAATTTGTTTGCCTTTATGATTTCGTTCCTCCCTCCATCACAGAAAGGCGTTATTTTGCCCTCTCATTTTAAAACGTATATCGGAAGTGTGGGCTCTCGTCACCCAACTCCGCCAACTCCTCCTCCTCCATGCCACGGTGCTCGTCCTTCATCTTGCCCGCGTCCCGCAGCTGGTTCTCCCGTCGGTACCAGTACCAGAGGAAGCCATAGATGATAGTTCCCAGTGCAACCATGCTGAGTGTTACAGCATGTCCGCGAACATATCGCGGCTTGTCGGCGGCAGGACTACAGTCAATGTTAGAAGGCAAGTTCTTACATGGTACACAAATTAGTAGCAGGGAACTCACTAGATGAAAGCCGACATGATTCCAGCAATGTTGCCCCAGGTGAGCTGCATGCCCGTTCCTGTGGTCCTCTTTCCATAGCGTGGCGAGTTTGTGGGCAGCTATCATTTCCAATATTAGCAAATGTTGCCGGATGCGTGGTAAATGTAAACCACAAACTCACCCAGGCCAATGGCAACCCGACTACAACGTAAAGTCCTCCAGCAACGAGGAAGCATCCAAAGTAGTGCGCTCCCGTGGACACGTCGGCCAGCAGAATCGCATAGCCGATGACGCTGATGATGCCAAATATGACGCAAAATACACCCCGGCGCTGCATCTTGTCTGAAAAGTAAGCCGACGACATGTATGCGACGGCGCCGAGGAAGTAGCACGGGATCGTGAGGAGCTGGACTTCAGCAGTGCTCCACTCGCCAAGATCATCGATGATGGTGGGGAGGAATGTCGAGAAGCCTTAACGTGTTAGTTAGTTCTCGTCCGGCGTTAGGTTTCCCAATTGGGGGACGCGGGACCAAAAACTCACCGTAGAGCATAGTGTCGACGCCGAACTGCGCAACACAAAACGCCCAGACTTTCCAATCCTTGAACGCGGCCATCATGTCCGGGAAGCTAAACTCGCGGCTCGACTTAGTGTTGCCATACTCTCGAGAGTGCCTCACCCTCATCAGGGCTCTTTCGTGGTCATCCAGGAAATACGCCGTCTCGGCGTCGTTGGGCAGCGCAAAGTACGTCACGACGCCAACCACAAAACTCGGGATTCCTTCAATGATCATGATCCAGCGCCAGCCTCTCTTTCCCTCTACGCCGTCCATGTGACCAATTCCGTACGCCAGCAGACCACCGAGCGCACCAGCTACAGCAGCGCTCACGAAAAGGTAACCCACCCGCATGGCCAACTCGCGCTTGGTGTAAAAGAAAGTCAGGTAGACAGTCAACCCGGGAAAGAGACCAGCCTCAACAACACCGAGCAGCAATCGGCACGCAATGAGTGAGCCATACGAGTCGGCGAGACCCGTGAGGGTGGCGATGATGCCCCATGACACGGCGATGAATGCGATCCAGCGCCGCGGGGTGAAGAGCTTCAGGACGAGGTTGGACGGAACCTCGAAGAGCAGGTAAGTCACGAAGAGGATAGACACGCAGACTTGAAACTGCTGCGACGAAAGCCCCAGGTCCTCCTCGAGCCCGTACAAGCGGGCGTTGCCAATGTTGACTCTATGCGGGATGTCTTAGCGTCTAGTTGCCAAGCCGGCTCCATCGCGGGGGGGACGCCGAGTTAAGCGAATTTTGACTCACCTGTCAAGGAAGCTAAAGAGGTAGAGAGCCATGACGAGCGGGATAATGTGCAAGTCCAGCTTCCAAAGGAGCTGCTGCTCCGCGGCCAAGTCTTCGGCGCTGAGTTCGTTCTGGGCCTCGTTGTCGAGTCTCTGGGCCTGCGCGGGAGGCGCTGCCTCCGCTGGATCTTCGGGCCGTCCCATGATGTGTGAGCAGAGAACAAAGAGTCCAAACAACCCGGATGGTTATGAGTCGAAAGAGAAACAACAGGGAAAAATACTGTTGAGAAAAGACCCGGGCAAGATAAAGTCCCAGATGACAACTCTCTCTTGCCAAGACTCCCCCTCCGGTTGGTTCTCGTCTTATCTGTTTTGATGTTGCAGAAGATAAGATTCCCAAGAGGAACACCAAGTCGAAGTCGCAACCGGAGACGAGAATGGCCGCGCCACCTGGAATTGCTGATCAAGTAAGGGCAAGGGAAAAAAAAACTAGTCTTGGCACGAGGTGGGCGGGCTTTTTTTTACGTGTGAGCGGTTTCACTCCCCCCCTCCTTCTCTCCATCCCCCTCTCTCCGTGGCCGGCGACATTCCCTGCGTCGAGTAATTACTTTCATTGACTACGGACCCATATTAAAGCGTCGAGAGTCGGTGCCGGAGAGCGTGAAATGGTCAGATAATTTTAGTTTGTTGACAAAAATGATTGTCTGGAACAACGGAACTTGCTAGTCCACACTCCACAGTTGAGCATGGCCTGTTGCGGCAAATAGTTTTTTTTTCTTGTTAGATCGACTATGCCAGAGCGGAGTACCGACGTAGTATTTGCAGGGGTTCTCATCAATCTCGCAATTGCCCCCGTCCAGAATAATACCAAGAAAGAAGAGCTATTTATGGTGTCGTGGTTGAATCCAATGAGGCTCCATTTGAGTTTTTTGTCACCTTGTCTTGGTTGTGGCCAAAAGTCGTGAGGTTGGCGGGCGAGTCTAGTTTTTTTTTTCTATGATGATCTACATTGCATCAACCTTTGCTTTTGCATTCCCGCTTCCCACATGGCGCCACCCGTCAAAAACGACGCCAACCCAGGTACTCCCGTCGTGGCACTCGACCTAGCAGATCCTTTAGACTACTTTATAGACAATATGCAGCAATAATCTGCTTCGATATAGGTCTCTCTAACCACAAACAGCGATCGAAAACTTTTTTTTGGCCGATGGCGACCCACATTCATCTGTAGGGCGTCTGAACGAGATTGAGACAATTCAAACTTCGAACACGTCCGAGAACACCTCAACTGCACAGCATCCAATTGTGCCAACAGCCTTCTCACTCACCGGTTTGTCTCGGCGCAGAATCATCTCCTCAAAGCAGTCACAAACTCACGACATCGCACGCACGAAACCAGACCTGTCACTCAAATCGTTCATTTCTAGTGCTAACTTTCAATTGTGGATATCATTGAAATCAATTAACTAAAGAAAATGTGTAATCGGATCCTAAGCGTTCCTTTTCAAATCCCCTTCTTTCTTAACCCCAAACCACCGCAACTGAAAAAGACAAGTCGCCTTGAGATCACAGAATGATTTGATATAGAAGCCCCATAGTAACGAGGTAGACAGGTAAGTAAAACTGGGTAGGTAGGTAGGTAGGTGGTAGGTAGCCTGTTAGCTATGTGGGGGACACACTGGTCCCTCCATCATCCGCAGCATAGAAGCCCCATGCAAAACACACAAGGAAAGATTTTACATCATATATACAGTATCTCACATTATTAACCCCTTCCGTCGGAAGTCTTTGCGGCATCTCCCGTGGAAACTCAATATCCTCTTAACTCTTCGCTCTTGGAAACCAAATCGTGAGTTTATTTGAACTGCTGAGCCGGCATTTCGTATACATGCTCAGGCGGTGATGTGCCTCGGGCACTTGACACAGCGTTGCCGTCAATCTCGGCAGCGTTGTCCTGGTGCCACTTCGCTGCACCACCGTCATTGCCCATCTCAACGACATGGGGAGGGGGTGAGTTGTTTGCGAGGAATCGGTCCTCACCACCGGAGGTTGTGGTCGCGGTGCGAGAGTAGTTGGTTTCGGGGCTCACGGGAGCATAGGCAGCGCCAAACGGCTTGGGCTTGGCGTATCCGGCTCGGCCGTCACCCATGGCAGTGCCGCGGTAGCCCTCGGGAGCAGGGCTCTTGACGGGGGAGACGTTGGGGATGGTGGGAGAGATCTGAGACATGCGGTTGGAAGAGAGATGGGCCGAAGAGCCAACAGCGCCACCGACAGGAACCTCAGAGGAGCCGAACATGTCATCAATCTCGGACTTGGAGGGCTTCTTGCGCCTCTGAAGAACGCACCAGAGAATGACACCCAGAGCAATAAGACCGACAACACCAGCACCGGCACCAATACCAGCCTTGGCACCGGTGGATAGGCCGCTGCTGCCGCCGGAGCTCGAGGCACTGCCAGTGCTGGAGGAGCTGTCTGCAGTTCCAGTCTGGGTCTCGACAACACCGGTAGTAATACGAGTCGAGGTAACAACGAGAGTGCTGGTCGTGGTAACGGTGGTGCTAGCACCTTCCTGCGAAGTCTCCGTCACAGTCGATGTCGTCTTGGTCGCGCTGGTAGTGGTGGTAATAACAGTCTGGGTAACAGCGTTGGTGACGGTCTTGCCGCCGCTGGCAGCAGCGGTCACGGTCACAGTCTTGGTGATAGTAGCACGCTTATCGAGGCGGCGCAGTTGGAGTTCTTCGGCGTCTTCCGTCTCAGCCGTCTCGGGAACCGGTGTGGCCATGGCGTCAATGTAGGGAAGGCCATTGCCGTCGACAGTACGGGGAGCAAGGTCGAGCCAGCGCTTCTCGTTGGCCCATTGGGTAGAAGTCACATAGACGGTGCTGGTAGCAGTCGCGCCAGTGCTAGTAACAGTGGCGGTCTCGAAGAAGGTGCTGGTGATGATGACCGTCTTCACACTCGTCTTGGCGACAGTGGTCTTCTGGGTGACAGTGTCGGCATTGCTGTCGGTGATTGTCACCGTCCTCGTCACGGTGGTGTCGCCAGAGTCGGCCGAGGTGGTGCCAGAATCCTGGGTCGGGCTGGCGGAGGTGCTGCTGTCAGCGTTCGCGCTGGTAGTAGCACGAGCACTGCTCGAGGTCGTGGGAGCGGCGGCGGCAGAGCTGGTCTGGTCGCTGCTGCTGTTGTCGGTGGTGGCAGCACTGTCGGAACTGCCACTGGTGGCCTGTCGTCGGAGAATTCCATGGGCGTCGGGCGCGTTGTGGAAGCGAAGAGCCTTGGTGCCCTCAACTCCGAGGAGCAGGCCCAAGAGGAGTCCTCGCAACTGCATCGCGGAAAAGACGGAAGTCGAACTCGATGTCTCTCTAAGATGCTACTAAGGAAAGGAAACTGAGGGTTTAAACAAAAAAGGAGGGGAGGCGATCGATCGATCAAAACCAGTCAAGGAAAAGAGGGACGATGAAAAGAGAAGGGGGAGGACGAGAAACACGGGGACGTCGGGTGGTTGCGTGGGCCCGGAGAAAAACAGGGACCGACTTTGTTGGAGAAACCGATGGGAAAGTACGAGGCGAGTAGTAGCCGGAGGGATCGACTACTCAACTACTCCGTATGTGGGCAAGAGGAGCAGAAGAAAGAGAGAGACTCGAGGAGTCAGGGACCACAGGACCTAAGGCAAGCGCAGGCCAAGCTGGCAGACCCCGGCAGGGAAGGCGCCAGGTGCCAGGGCCGGGGGCCACTCAAACAAGTTGCAGGTGGGTGCAGTCTCTGCGGGTGCGGGTACAGGCCGTCGGCGCAGGCGCAAGAGTGGAGGGACGATTGCGACGTGACTGGCTGAGGCGACTGGTTGCCAACTGGTTCAGGTGGAGGGGGGGGAGGGCACGCGCCAACACGGGCTAATGGCCAGAAGAGTGTGCGATGTAATGTTGTAGTCGAGGAGGTGGCTAAGCAGTGGATAGGATTCGCTGCTAGGGCATGCGCATCTGTTGACTCGATCCCCTCCCTGTTCGTGCTGGGCGTTGGACGTTTAGATATGAATAGCGTCGTGTTGAGCGACAAAAGAGATGCACGACGTGCAGGTGCAGACGAAAAAAAAAACATGGAATTTCCTGCGTTGGCTTGTACCTGCAGCGGGCTTACGGGACGTCCGGTAAACCCGCAGATAACGCTGGCGCGTTATTGCCACTGATTCCACAGGGTCCACGCAAGGGACGGTCGAAACGTCACACACGGCTGGAGGGGAAAATGAAATACCTGTACACGTACTGTCCAGCCTTGGCATCGCACACAAAAGGGCCTGCTACACGAACAGACAGCGAAAAACAAGTCGTTCCCAGTGCACATCCCTCGAACCAGTTCACCACAGCTCGGCCTTGTCCGTCTATTCCCCCCCCCCTTCCCTTGTTCAGCATCCAGTCGGTCCGCCAGCTGGTATGGGACGCAATGTCTTTGCCCCGAGGGTCGGCGCACGCCTCGCTGGACCTGGCGAGCCACCCCGGTCCAGCGCCCGCCCCTTTTCGGGGTTAGCTCGCCCACCCGACGGGGACGATGCGGATTGACGGTTTGTATACCAACCCGTTATACGAGCTCCATGTACCTTGTACTCTGGTCGATGATGGAATAGGAAATTGCCAAATGCACCCTACCAATGTACGTGTAATTTGCTTGCGCATCGTTAGCATGATCAAGCGCAGCACCAGCCAGGGGCATTTTGTTGTCTGGTATGTTTTTCTTTTTTTATTTTGCACGAAATCACGGGCATTCACCAGGTCTAATTCAATTAGACGAGTAAAACATTTCAACTGGACGGTCGAGGCGACAATGGAGAAAGAAAAAAACCGCTCCCGCCCCGACGATCACTCGTTCTAGATTCCCCCCCGTCCACTCGTGTCGCCCCCAACGCTGGAATGCCATTTGGAATAGTCGATACGCCTGCCGACCTTGCGCATGAGCCCACTTGAAATAACCACATGCCGCCACGCGTGAGCCACTCCAATCTCGTACCCAGCCAGCATGATAGACGACGAGTTGGCAAAGTTTCTGCCCGTTCTCCGAACCGCAGGGCTGAACACGAGCGAAGAGAGAGCTTGAGCACAAGCCTCCCGTGACTTCATGATTACATGAGGGAGGCTCGCGAGGTTTGCCTCTCCATCTTCCTGCAAATTACGGGCACGGCCGTTTGTGTGCGTGCGCACAAAGTAAAGGTGGTGTCTGTGGTTGCCGAGTGAGTATGCTATTTTGGGGTGCGGCCCTGTAGCATGTAAAGTGCCCGCTGGGAAGGATTTGGGTGCTGATTTTTATCTTACGACCTCACTTGCATCGGCTCCTACGAGATCGGGCAACCTGGGGGCAGCGCACAGCATCCATTTTTTATTTTTTTATTTTCCGAGCAGAAACGGAATAGAGGCGCTTCCCGTTTTGGCGCGCGTGATTCACTCGGCTGTGAAATTTTGTGATGACTTGACCCATATTTCAAGCCATGATGTCTCGTCTCGGTTCAGCCATCCAGATCCAGCATTCGACAGGGCAGAACATTCAATTCCGTCGCTCGGGCTCCTGGTTCAACCGGGGCCCCGATCTGCTCGATGGTAGACAGGACAAAGCGCCGAGGTAGTTGGCATGGCTAGGTTGGCATCATTCCTGGCAGTCCAGCATTCCAAATCGGGCATTCATTCTTGGGGTTGCACATGCAGCAGCGCCAGCCTCAAGCCCATCTGACAGTCCACACACCCACAACGGACGGCCGATGACCACCCACCATCACCACTGCCAACCATGTCCCATAAAAAACAAGCCGAAACCGAATTGAAGGGTGGCAAGCTCACTGCTCCCTCCCACTCCCGCATGCGCTGGTGCCACAATCACCCTCCATCAGGGCTCTTGTGTGCCAAGAAAAGAAGGCCGCTGCTGGTCTGGGCCCCCTCCAAACCCTCCAAACCCTCCAAGCGCGAACGCACTGCGCAGGCTCAGACAGTCTCCCCAGGCCCAACCCGTCAAATAGACTTAGCGTGGCGTGGGGTCCGACCCAAATAGCGCATGCGCCTCACCTCACACAGCTGTCGCCAAAGGTCACCGAGTCCTGCTATACGGAGTATGCACGTACAGACGCATGCCTCATTCGCCTGCTGCTGCCCCGGCGCCACAACGGATAAGCTTCTCTCGAGGCCGCTTTTTGCCTGTTGGAAAATCTTTGCAGCGAAACCAAAAAGTCGGTAATATTAAGTTTTTCTTCATTGTTCCTTTTTCTCGCCTATTCCCTTTTTCATTTTACCCTGCCAACGCCCCTCTGCCCTCCCCTCCACCCCTCTCGCCGAATGATGCGACGAACTACTGCGCGCATCACCAGTTCAATCGTGGCTGTGGGAGCGATCCCCCGGGACGCAATGACAGTGACACGAGCATTGACTTTTGACCCTGAGCTTGCCCTGACAATCAATTGCTCCCTCATTAGATCAACCACAACGTGTGTCATCGTTTTTTCTTGTGTCCGGCCCATCCGCGGGTTTTTGCTTTTTGGCTTTTCAATTTTTCTTCTTCCTTGCAAGGCCTTTTGTAAACACCACCAAAAAGCATGCAATATGCTTTATAGCCACATGTTTCACCGCTCGCTGCCGAGAGCTTCCTTCATTGTTCCACTCACCAATCTGGTCCCCCGCATTGGCCCATGCCCTCAAAAGCGTAAAAGATTGAAATGCAATCCATGGAAGCATACATCATTCGCTCCCCCTTTTTTTTCTTCTAACTAACCCTTCCCACCTCCCCCCCAAGACAACCACCCAAAACTGGTCAGTATCAGCATCGAATTGCTTTTCCCAAAACGTGACTCGTTTCAGGCCTCCTGTTGTGTCTGCATCCTCACATCCCCCCGAGGGAGGGAGATAGAAAAGTGCATGATTTTCCTCGCGAGCCCGGGTTTCTGCTACTTCCCCCCTAGTTCTCGCTACGTCAGTCATGCCTCGTGGCGATTTGGTACCGTGCATGCAATGCCCGTATGTAACGTATCGCTCAACTGACGTAAGGTCATACAAGGGCTGCGCCTCGTTAGGCTGTGATAGTCCACAAGGCGCTGCATGACCGCAACGGCTTTTTCACTCTTATCTTGATTCTGGCAAATTGACACGAATAACCATTTGACCGTATTCTTTTTCCCCTTTCTGTCTGGACAAAGCCCGCTAAGATACAAATTACAATCGCCTTCTACACGTGGGTGACAGCGCCTTTGCTTGAAACGACGGTATCCGTCCCAGGCCCCCGCGCATCTCGATCCCGGGGGTATCCTTTCTTCGCAACCGCAGCCCCATCCATCCCCCGACGGCTGCCCGGTGCACAACAACATATTACATGGAAATCAACGAGGCCCTTCTAATTCGGCCCCCCAAATCTAAAAGGAAGAAGGTAGAGATAGTGCACACATTTCCCATCCCCCTTTTTCCCCCTTGTTCTCGCATAAAATGAAATAGAAATCGTAGAGTGATTTTCGCCCTAGAAATCGGCAAAGGGATTATAGAGAGAAGAATAGAGAGAGAGAGAAAAATGCTGGCTGAGAAAGAGAGAAAGACAGAGAGACAGAGATAGAGAGCGCATGAACTAGAAGTTCTCTTTGCCCCAGACAAATGAGAATCTATATGCCAAGTTAGCGATATATTTCGTTACCGGGATGTAATCGATCCCCATGGGATCGTAATTTTTTTTTAAGCTTACCCAGGTTCTGTGTACTTGTTGCAGTACACGTGCAGCGCGCTTCCCAGACCCTTGGGACCGCAGAAGAAGACACCGGCCTCGGAGGGGCTGTGCAGCTTCCTGATGCCCCTAAAGATCATGTCCCAGTTGGGGCGGCCGAAGTTGGTCGGGCTCCTCAGGCCGGTGATTGTGTCCTTGTCGGCGTTGGCGTCGTTGATCATGATGTTGGTCGCGTCGTCGACCTTGATCTTGGCCGTGAGGTAGGTGTGGATCTCGATGCGGTTGTCCATGTCCTGGGCCTCGACGGCCAGCAGCAGCGAGCGGAACCACTCGAACGACGCGAAGTCTCGGCAGATCCAGAAGAAGTAGACCTTGGAGAGCCGCGTCTTCTTCTGCGGGTAGTTCATGCGGTACCAGATGGACTTGAGGATCGAGGCAAAGGGCGTGACTCCGATACCAGCTCCGACCAGGACGGAGACCTCGTACTTGAAGACGTCCTCGGAGGCGGAACCGAACGGGCCGTCGACGTACATGCGGGGGAGGACTCTGTGAAGAGCCGGGTTCGCATCCTTGCTGTCGTCGCCGCTGACGCCGACAACCTTGCTGGCATCCTTACTGCCCTTGCTCCATTCACATCCCAGAGCGGTCGACAGCGCCATGGTGAAGTCACCGGCACATCGGATGTGCACCGAGATGTAGTCCTCCTCGGGGGCGCTGGTGAGAGTGAACGGGTGGTACTGCCAGAGGGAGACGGCGGGGCAGCACAGGAAGATGTACTGGCCGGCCCGGGTCTTGGTGTTCTCCTTCTTCATCTGGATCTCGCAGACGTTGCTGGGGTGCTGGATGACCTTGGTGATGTAAGTCTTGTGCCTGCCGCGGACCTCGCGGGCGACACGCTCGGCCAGGTAGACGAAGCCGCCGTACATCCAGTACTGCCAGAAGACGCCCACCGCGCTGGCTCCGATGCTGGTGCAGAAGGGTGCGACGTCGGGCTGGATCATGCAGAAGGCGCCGTGGATGGACCAGAAGAAAAAGAAGATGATGAACATGTGGTGGGTGTACCAGAACCGCTCGTAGTTGGCTCGTCGGGGCTTCTCGACCGAGGTGAGGACCATCCCCATGAGGGCAATCAGCATGATGTATCCCGTCCATCCGGGGCCGCTGACGAAGTTGGCGAGCAGCCACCCGTAGACTCCCAGCTTGTTCTTGATGGCGACCTGCGCAAAGTTGTTCCAGTGGGCGACGGTGTGGACCCAGGACCAAAAGACAATCGACCACGCGGTGGTGATGTGGAAGCTGATGTTCTTGTCAAACTGGATGATTCCGTTGAGGGGCGTCTGGCGCAGGAGCGAGATGAGGGTTCGGCAGACGGGGAAGAGAATGATGGCGACATCGAGATGCAGGACTAGCGCGGCTGATCGAGCAATCACAAAGGTAAATCCAAAGATGTCGCGAGAAGTCTGGAGACTCTCCTTCATGGCGTAGTGAACGCAGGCAAAGGCGAAGATGAGAGCGTGAGTGAGCATGAAGACGAAAACGAAGCTAGCAAGCTGTGAGCAAAGGACCTAGAAAACTCCGGCCGTTCCAGTATAACCAGGGGGGCTTACACTCTCCGGTAGCCCTCGTTAATCATCCATCGGTCAAACTTTTCCTTGGACGACAGCTCCATCTGGACCTCCTGGGTCATCTCACCCGACAACAGCATCCGAGTGAGCGGAGTCCATCTTGACCGTTCGGACGGTTTCTCCGAGTAGGAGTCGTACTGGTACGACATTTCGAATGAATCAACGGTGAACTCGCTGGGTCGACAACAAATGTGCCCTGTGCAGGAGCACGAACGGCCAAGCCAAAGGGGGCCTCGAGGCGAGAGTTGCTGGGCGGTTTACTATCCTCGCGTTGAAATCCAGAAAAAAGAACTTTGCGTGGGATGCGGTTTCTCGTTTGTAGTTGACACAGCTTTCCAAGAAAATAACCTTTCGTTGCAGATCAATGAACGTCAATGGTCGATACGGATCCTGTGGTGGTTGAGTATAAATTCAGAACCTGCTGAATGTATATATGAGTGTGTGTGTGTGTGTGTGTGTAATAAAACTAAGGTATCAGAATAAAGGCGTCCGAGGCGGAGAATCAAAGAAGGAATGAGAATATCAACAGTGAAAAAGAAAGGAGCTGTCTAGAGCCTAGTGACAGTCAGTGGTTGTGCTCGAAATCAACGATGGGAACCATTGAGGAGAGGAAATGGGAAACCAAGCAACGGGCCGGGAAGGGGGGGCGGGTGGTAGTTGAGGAGGATTTATGGATTGATGAGACGGGATATGGGACAAAACGCTGGCGGCATGTGGGAATGAGACGGGATGGTGTGATTTCGGTCATGTCGAACAAGGCCGTGATTACCTGCTGCAGACAGTTCCCCTTGTTGTCTGGGGTCTTGGATCTTGGCATCCAGCTAAAAAAGAGCGGGCACGGGAGAGTTGGTTGAAAGAAGCAGACTAGCAGCCGGTCAGGTCGGTGGGAGATCAAATGTAGAACTAGTCGCCTCTCGCCTCTCGCGCTCTCTTGGCCCTACGACAGCAAGCAGCAGGCAGGGGAATGAGGGGAGGGTAAAAAACCGAACGACAAGGCGGGCCGGCCCAGGATATTTCGCGACCGAAGGCGACGGATCACCAGCGCACCAGCCCATTGTCCAGGGATCGCTACAGGGAGTTGCAGGCGATTTACACCGGCGCCGGCCAATCACGCGGCGTCCCTCCCGGGGCTGCTGCTGAGCATCCCGTCGAACCTGCAACACCGTCACCCAGAGGCCAGCTCCCGGAGCGGGTGGGGGGTGGAGGGGAGGGGGACGACGGGGGACCCGCGCGCTCCAGCGACCAGAGGCGCCGGCGGACGTCACAAAGCGGGCTCGCAGACGGGGCCCTGATTCGATGATTCGACCAGCGTGGTCCCCGCGGTGCTCCAGCAGGCGCCTCCCAGCACCTCTCAGCACCTCACGAGAGCCTCTGCATCCTCTCTGCGTCCCCTCCGCATCGCAACGGCGCCTGGCGAGGGGAGCGGCGTGACAGACGTCGAACAAGAGATCGACATCCCACGGCGCTCCCAGCATCAAAGGCGGTGGAAAGTGGTTCGATTCCGAATCGTCCCAGCCCTCGGCCGAGTTTGAGCGTCCCCCGGCCTGCCACCTCTGCAGCCCGTGATTCGCGAGACTCGACCTCTCTTGTTCCAACTTGTTCCAACTGTCCGTCTCGTCTTGTCTCGGCGCCCACAACGGCGCCCACCACGGCGGTCCTCCCCCCAACACCTCCTTGTTACAGGTCTGCCAAAGAAGACTTGCCTCCCTGTCTTCCGGGGGGTTGGTCGCACTCGCGGCGGGGCCTGACCCTCTCTTTCGCTTCAGATCCGAGCCTGGCCTGGTGATTTGACAGGCCCAAACCCGCCGAACCGCCCTACAAGGGTCCTCCAGTCCCCAGAGGGGGGGGAAGAGGGAGAAAAAAATTGGCCAGCAAAGTGTGTGCGTTGCGTCTTGTAGTGCCATCTGCCAATTATCGTCGTCTTATTATTCTAGAAAGTCGTCCTATTTCATCTGCACTCTAGATAGTCTGGAACGGCTTTCGGATCACCGAGTTGGCAGAGCAAACAGGCAGTGCCAACAAGTAAATCCATCCTTACTCACGTTGCATCCCATCCCAGCCCATCGCATTGCCCATTATTTCCTTGACAAACCAGCCGTTTCCTCATTGTCTCAAATTCCTGCTCAGCCATGCCGTCAAACTCGTTTCAAAACCATCTTCCGACACCATCAACTTCTCAAACGCTCGTCTCGCTAATCGGCCGCGCGGCACGTGTGTATCTCGATCACAGCTCACTGGATAGGACAGTCATGCAAACACTTGGAACTCTCACCTCAGTTCCAATCCGGCTTGCTTCATCCCAGTGCCGCGTGCTACGCCATCGGCTCGGTGACGTTGCTTAGATTCAACTTGCCCACGTGCCTGGTATGCAAGGGTGCTGGCAATGGGTTTCCAAAACCACAGTTGCCAAGCAGATGCGACTTCGAATCATAAATGGCTTCCGACCTCTTGACTGGGTCATGTCTGCTCCCACATCTCTTCCCGTCTGTATGTTTCTCGTAATCTTGCGCTCCAGGACGATCTGGGCCGATCTTATCCTGTTCCGCAAACGCTACCAACACATCTCAAAACTGCATTCACCGCCCTCGAGAAACTTTTCGACACGCAGCCTCTTGTCCCCAAGAGCACCCAGAAAAAAACGCACTTCACTCACAGGCACGCAGGTTTCACAGAGTCAAGTCATCAAATCATGTACCCATCGAGGCTAGAGACAAATTGTATACGCTGCCTATTTCTGGATGCCAAAACACTTCGTCAATGCAAACCCAAAACCCAGCCGCATGATATCCCGTAGTAGCTGATCTGTCTGTCTGGCTTGTCTTCCTCCCCCCAGTCGCCGTAAGCCACTCCTCAAGCGTCGCTGCCTGCTACCCTGGCCACAAGCACCGTCGTCGATTGGTCGCGACAACCTTTACATTACCTGTGACCAGGCACATTTCGCAAACACATGCGAAGTAAATGATTTAAATGATTTCCACGCCGTCGTCATGAACGGGAGGGCAATCCACTCCAGGGTCTAACCGCCGCCGGTCTCATTGCGAACGCTAAATGGCATACTTTCGGGTCCACTCCCGCGCCGTAGCCTCGTATCGGGAACGGTCGGTCTTGTAGACGTGTGCGATCTCGGGCACGAGCGGGTCATCAGGGTTGGGGTCTGTCAGCATCGAGCAGATAGACAGGAGAACTGGTAAAATTAGCAAATGACGTCAACAGCACACACAAAAACCAGGGGTGCAAACCTTTAGAGATGGTCAGAGCAGGGCTCCACTGGTCTCGCAGAATATCGAGACAGATGCTGCCGTTGGAGTTGATGTTGGGGTGGTAGATGCGGGTGGTGAAGTTAACCTTGGGAGGCTTGAAGGGGTAGTCGGTAGGGAAGTGGATGGCGAGGAAGAAAACACCGCCAGAGTAGGGGGAATCGCCCTGTTTGGTTCCTGTTAGCCTATCTGACCAACAACTTTGGGGTCGGGACTATTTTGGTTGGTTGAGAGTTTGGCTGCCGAGCGCTTCGCCCAGGCCGCCTCGACTCTGTCCAGCCTATATCCGAAAAAGGGGGGGAAATACTCACAGGTCCCATGATAGTGGCTTGCCAGTGAAACTGTTTGTTTTCGTCAGCAACGTGTCCAAATCATAATTTTCCGCATATGTGCAGAATATATCGTTTCGACTCGACTCGACGGTACGTAGGATAGCCGTTTTTGCTAATCAAAGCGGGGGAGGGGTTCGTCATACCAAATCCTCGCCGACGGGGCCGGCAGAGCAGGAAGAGGGAGGATCTCTGCGTTTCAACACTCGTCAGCATCCGATATTCAAGGGGAGAAGAGGGAGCGGCCGCCCGGGCAGTCCGTGAAGCCATCGCGAGCCCGAGAAAACGTCTGTAAAGACGTTTCCATAGACCCCGCTCATCACCGCCCCACCTGACGTCTTGGGCGTCCAACATGACCCCTCGGGCGGTGGCAGAAGGGGGGAAAAGAGTGCAAGACGACTTACCGGCCGAGATCAGAGAGCTCCTTGTTAATGCGCTTAAGAGCCATTTTGTGTGTTGTAGAGGGGGTATCTAAGAGGTGTGGTGCGAGTTTATCGCTGCTGCAACGGAGGAAAGCGTCAGTGGTGGGATGTCACGAGCGGGAAGAGGGGGATGAAAACACGCACTGCAATGAGGGACTTGTCCGGGAGACGGAACAAGAGATGAGCAAGAGGGGGGGAAGAACACAGGTGGTCGTTTATGTGATGTGTTGCAGGGAGAGTTCAGTCGAGGCTGAAGTCGGGAGGCGGGATTTGGGGTTGCCGTTCGGCGATGGGGTAGTAATAGTACGGAGGAAAGAGAGGAGCGTCAACAAAGAGAGGTGAGGGAAGAGTGGCTGTCCCGCATTGTTGCATTTGTGGCAGCCCGAAAAGTCAGGAAGTCAGGTTTTTACTAGGCCCCTCTCGTGGCTGACCCGGGGGGCCACAGCAGCCCAAACACCGCCACTGCCACGCCCTGGACCAGACCACAGGGGGTGCCGGGCACAGGTACAGAGTACGCGTGCGCTAACACGGCCGCACGTTAATTGAAGCTGGCGGTGATGGACGAGGTCGAATCTGGCATCCCCTTGGGAGGGAAGGGGGGCACGAGTCACTCATCACGCTTTCGCCTCGCTCGCCCTGGGCCTGAGCACCACGGCCTTCGCTTGACTTCGACGGCTCGCGCCATCGAGTGCCCATTTGCCATGACTGTTACCGCCTACGGCCTGCCTCAGGAGACGGCCTGGCCGTCCCTCGCTGTCATTCGCCATGTTTTCCATGTGTGTCTCTGTGTTTCCCCTTCCGTTTGCACATCCGTCTGACACGCAAACGACTGGCCAACGGGCGTACGCGGCTGAGTAAACTTCTCAGCCATCGCTCAGCCAGCAGCCCAGATCTGTCTCGATTACGGGATCCCCTTAGACGGGTAATGCTCCATACGCATAACTGCATGCAACCTGTTCCCAACGGCATCGCCGTTCCCGTCTCCATCCGAAATGCACTGACCAGTACTGGAGGGGCAAATCCAGACGACGCCCCGATGAGAAAAAAAAAATGGCATTTCCGGCCCGGCCATGACGTCGGACGACATATCCACATATCCGGCCCGCTTGCTGCCCCATTAGTGATCCATTACCCATAGTCACCGATTCAATGAATAAGGATTTTCACCGTCGCCGTTGGGCAGATACGTTGGGCCAGTATTTGGCTGGCCTCAATCCAGAGGATATGGGACACTCGGCTTGAAGACGCTGGGTCATGCCTGGTTATCATATTTTTTTTTCTTCTCTTCGCTCCTATATCCTGTATTCTTTGCCCTCGCTTCTCACAGTAAACCACATTTATCGTCTTGTAGGCCCTCGAGCTATTTACACAAACGCCTGGACCCCAGTGATGGCCCGTCCCAAAATCAAACCTGCATAATTGAGTCAGCATTCCGTTGCATTGCCACGGCTTGGTAGGTGTATACGCACTGTGAATATCGCTCTGACCCTCGTAGGTCTGGGTCACATACAGGTTCGCCACGTGACGACCAATATGATACTCATCGCTCACCGCGTTTCCTCCAAAAATCTCCTGAAGCACGCGCGCGTTCTTGAGCGCAGTATCGCAGTTCTGGCGCTTCACCATGCTGATCATCTCGGGTGTCACCTTGCCCTCGTCCTTGAGTCGGCCAACCTGGATGGCGGCGACGGTGCCGTAAGCTGCGTCGGTGGCTGCGTCGGCAAGCTTCTTCTGAATCAATTGGTACTTGGCCAGGGGGTTACCCTTGAACTGCTTTCGCTCCAGGGAGTAGGTTCGGGCGCGGTCAAGGCAGTCCTCCAGAGCACCCATGACACCCAGGGCAATACCGTATCGGGCATTGTTGAGACAGCTGAAGGGACCCTTCAAGCCTTCGACTTCGGGGAACATGTTCTCTTGGGGAACGGGGCAGTCGTCGAGCTGGATCATACCGGTGATCGAGGCTCGCAGACCGTTCTTGTCCTTGATGGCAGGAGTCTCCAGGGTGCCAGCGGGACAGTCCTTGCGCTCCACCAGGAAGCCTCGAATCTTGCCCGTTTCCTGCAGCTTGGCCCAAACCATCAAGACGTCGGCAATGGGGCTGTTGGTGATCCAGGTCTTTGCGCCACTTAGCAGATAGTATCCCTTCTTGGTAGGGTGTGGTCTGGCCACCGTCTCCATGCTGCCGGGGTCGCTGCCGTGGTTGGGCTCAGTCAAGCCGAACGCACCAAGCAGCTTTCCCTTGGCCATCTGGGGCAAAAACCTCTCCTTCTGCTCCTCGGATCCGTGTTCGTAGATGCCGCCCATGACGAGGGACGACTGTACTGACATGCCGGATCGGTAACCGCTGTCGACGCGCTCCACTGCTCTCGTGATCAGACCTCCGGCAACGGAAGAGACGCCGGCGCAGCCATAGCCCTGGATGCTGGCACCCAGGAGGCCCAGCTCTCCCATCTCCTCGAGGATCTTGGGGTCATAGTTTTCGTCGCGGTAGGCCTCTGTTTGGCAACGTCAGTTTCGGTCCAAGTGGCATTGATTGAGCCGCGGCCATGGTGGGGTTGATTGCGGCACCTCGGCAGCTCTGCTGTGCGACTTACGCAAGACGCGGGGAAGCAATTGCTCCTGGCAGTACCGCTCCGCGACCTCGCCAATGGCGATTTCTTCCTCAGTCAGGAGGTTCTGGGAGTTGAGGGGGTCCTGCCAGTTAAAGGCTGGGCTGGAGGCCGAGGCAAAGGTGCGGCTAGCGCATGGCCGCAAGGGAGCGATGGTCCTGGAGCTCCTAGCGCAAGATCTGAGAATCGGACGGAACATGGCGAGGGGTAGGGACGAAGATTGATAATGATGGTCGGCTTCAAAGAATTGCACGATTGCAAACGGTGCAAAGGGAGAAAAAAAGAGAGAACGACGGTGTTTATTTGAAGGGAGCCGTTCGGCGTAGGAGTGATAAGGCGCAGATGTCAAGTATGGGTTCGGAAATCGCACGTCGCTAATGAAGTCATCCGACGCAACCCGGGCGGCTTTGTTGACGAACCCCAGCTTTCTCCAGATTCAAAGCTCAGGCGATCCCAGATTAAACCCCGTAGTGTCGGCCCCGACGTCAGCCATAGTTTGCATGCAGCCAACCAACGGCCGCCTTGGTCTGCACCGACGCGGTTAGATGCCTGACTCGGTCTCTAGGCTTTGTTAGCCGGTCACGACGCCTTCAGTTCTCGGCAACCCAAGCCCAGACGCCGATACAACGCTCGTCTTAGAATGGGGCAAGTGCGGCATGTCAGATGCGCACTATCTTTTTCTGCATAACAGATGAACGTTGGATACTAGCTTTACCTCTGGGCACAAAAGTTGCCTGTTTTAGCATAGCTCAGCGGCCCTGCCCTCCGCATTCTCCTCCTTCGCTCGGGCCATGAAGCTCAACCGGTCCAATTCTGCTGTTGCCAATACCACACCCGCCATTGCCAAACAGCGTGTCCCTTCTTCCTCTTTCGGAACCGAGTAGGCTGGCAAGGTTTCTTCATCAGATGAATTCCGGTGTCTTTCCGTCTCGCGAGCAATTCTCCGTCTTTCCTTGCCAGTTGGAAACCCTGCCTGGTAACCGCTCCCAGACTCGGGAGCGGAGTTGGCAAAGCTTGGCCGACGGGACCTGGGCAGTGACTTCTAGGAACGTGGACGGTGAAAATGCTGTGCGAGCCGAGACCGAATATTCGTCGGGGTGGTTGTACGAGGAAAGGTGCTGCGCTCGCGAAGGCTCCTGAAGGACTCGGTAGAAGGAGCGTTTACTCCCTAGGGGGTGTTAGTATGTTATTAAAGCGTCCATCCCGGTCTGTTGTGTACATACACGGGGGCAGCTTGGTACGCTCCCCAGCTCAGGACAGGAGAGCCTGCTGTGGTTGCCGTAGTCGAAAGAAGACCCGCGATAACCACAGTTGAGAACTTCAGAGCCATATGCCAATGCTTTTCGGAGCTGGCGACTATGGTTTCTGTATACTTTCGGCTGGCTAGGTGGCTTTTTTTCAACATCTTCTGCGGGAGCCGCCAATGTCAGGTAAGCGTGTGTCACATTCGAAACGTGTTGTTCCCTGCGTCTCCCCTCTCGGATGCATGTAGAGGTAGCCATCTCGAGGCAAGCCGGATTTATCTTTTTTTTTGGGTTTTCTCAATAAAGCATACAAACGGGTGCGTCCAGGAGTTAATAAAAGTTGAAAAGAAGTAATGAGATTACAATATCATGGCGGAAGGGCTTTTGCTGGATGATCACCTTGCAAGGCAGACATCGTGACAGGAAAATGCAGTATTCCAGCCTAGCCAGGAGATATGTAGGACGATATATATGATTCATTTTCCATTGGCGTCTTGATTTTCGGAAAGCGGCAGCGGTAGGCTTTCGCCATGACTTGCCCATTTTTGGTTGAACGCACCTGCATGTGTAGTCACGCGTCGCGTCGTGCTCTAGGGTAACTTGGCGATGATTTCGCTCTTCGGGTATTTCAAGCATAAAACCACAAGCCTGCGTATAGTTCTAGTCTAATTTGTATTTTTACGTGTCTTTTTATTTGTTTCGTGATTTCTGTTGGGATATGTGCGTTTTCGATTCAATTATATTTGCTACTTCAATGAACTTGGAATATTGTCAAGTGTAGCATACAATAATTAGTTGGACTTGTCATTGAGACAATAAAATAAATATAGGTACCGAGTTTAAGTAACCACCCATAGGTTCGTATTTATTTATCATGTGACATAACAGTAAAATCACTACATTATATTCATTTTCACGTGAAAGGACAGTGGCGCGCGTATTCAATGCATTGTGGCAATTCACGAGCGCGCCCCAACGTTTGTGTTGCATCGGCGATCTTCCCTCTTAACCAGCACAGTCATCATTCAATTGTCATGGGAAAGGTAAGTACAAAAAGACTTGGCACGTCTGTGTGTCATCCCGATGGTGGTTTTATTCCTTGCCATCTGCCCATCTGATTAAGCCGAGTGGCGTGGATCGCCACGCTCCCGAGGGACAAGGGTTCCAAGCCAACGCGCAGCCTGACTGACAGCCACCAAAAAAAAAAAGCACTCGGGCGCGCTTGAAATGCCGAGCGCGTTCCATATGAAAGTGCACATCCACAGCCGTCAGCCAATGCAGCTGCTGGAAGCAATCTGCGACTGCGCTGATAAATGGGAAAAAAATTTCGCTATCAAGAACCCTCGGAGGTTTGCACCGAAGCCCTCTGGTTGCCCTCGAGAACCCACCAGTTTATCGCTTGGCTCCCGTTGGGCTCTTATCCTTGTTCGTAAATGGTTCGTCCCAAAAAAAAAACCGGCGGCAGACCAAGGCCGATGCTCGGAGACGTCCGCTCCGGAGCGACTCCACCCGAATACGTCTCGTGCGCGCTCTGATGCTGGGCCAGGGGTGTGACTCGGATCTTGGCTCGAGAGATGGAGGGAAAATGGCTGATATATATGAATATATATATATATACACGCGCACAAATGTGCCCGGGGCCATGCGGCTCTGGCTCCTGTCCAAACTGTCAAATTTAGAGTACCCCCAATAAACCTCGCTACTGCAGCGTTAATTCTACATCCGGCCGGCCGGACGGAAGAGTGGAGCGGTCGCCTCTTACACATATTCGACGTCCAGGTTTAGCACCATCACCTCTTCGGAGTCGCAACTCCGTCGTATACGCCACCTGCGGTTCCTTTTGTATATTTCCAATCGGGATCTGGAAAACCAAACACATACACACACACACACATCCTTCCTCTTCTGCATCTGCATGCGCACCACCTGCTGTGATACACCATGGCGCAGTTGAGTGACCTCGCGCACCTCCCACGTGCCTTGAAACTGGTTTGTGCCTCGCTTGGCCCCTTACAAGTCTTGCTCAAGCTAACGGCTCCTCTCCTGACGTAGGTGGCCAAGTCCAATGGATCAAAACTGTTTCGACAATGGATCTACGTTCCCTGCGGCATCATGATTGCACTCGTCGCATGCTTCGGCATCGACTCGCTGTTCAAAAAGCTGTCTGTATCATTCCCAGCCTCAGTAGCTTGCCTAGTGCTGCTGTTCCTGGGTCTCATGGTGGTCGAGAAGGTCTTGGGAAACCACCGCACCAAAAAATTGATTGCCATAATCGACGTTCCTGTATGCCAATTCTTTCACACGAACCAATTATATCATCGGAACACGGGACTGACATGTTTCTAGTTTGGTTGGTCTCTTCGCTGGATGGGTGTCTTCTTCACACCGTCCTTCGTCCTGCTACCCCTTAGTCCACCCATTGGAGTGGTCGAAGTATTCAAGATCATTGCCGTCTTCAGTAAGTCAAGATACATATATATATATATATATATATATACCCACCAAACTGCCCTGAACTCACCAATCTGACAACATCAGTAATCGGCTTCTTCATCATGATGGCCATGGCCGCATGGTTCACCCGCGGCCTTCAACTTGCCCTGGGGTCCACCAAGCGGGCCGAGTCTCAGCGAGGTGAGGAACTCGGCCGGCGCACCCCCGATATCCCCGTCAGCTCCTCACCGAACACTCCCGGGGTGTCCCGGAGGACCAGCTTCTCGCAGGCGACGTCGACGGTGCCGCTGGTCAACCTGCCAGACTCGGCGCCGTCCTCGCTGCCGCCCTCATTGCCGCCGTCGGTGCCTCCGTCTCGACCACAGAGCCCGCCGCTCCTGCGTCTACAAGACCACCACTACGCCAACGGACGCGGCTCGGAGAATGCAGCTGAAGCACTGAACCGCATGGCCTATCCTGCCCAGATCCCGATCCCTCCCCCCAGATCCGAAGAGCTGGCGGCGATGATCTCCGCCAACCTTGACCTGTCGACGTACGTCGCCCTGTTCGCATTTGTGGGCATCCCCCTCTACTACACCACGGGCTACGCCATGCCTGTTCACCTCGCCGTAAACATCCTCGCCTACTTTGCCGCCATGGCCATCCCGGGCTCCTGGCGCCAGTACCTGCACCCCGTGCTCGTCTCCTCGCTCCTCACCGTCCTCGTCGTCTGGGCGCTCGCCGCGATCAGGGGTGACTCCCTGGACGCCGCCCTGCAGGTGTACCGCACGGGGGCCAAGTACCTCGAGCTGTGGGAGAACACCCGGAGCAGCAAGATGCCCGGCGCGGGCGACATGTTCGGCACCGTGCTCGACGCCAGCATCGTCGCCCTCGCCCTGCCTATGTTCCAGTACCGGCGCGAGCTGCGCACCCACTTCGTGTCCATCGTGGCGCCCAACGTCGCCATCAGCGTGGGCTCGCTGCTGGCCTACCCGCCGCTGTGTCATGCCATTGGCATCTCCGCCACGCGGAGCCTGGCCTTTGCGTCGCGCAGCCTCACGCTGGCCCTGGCGGTGCCGGCGACCGCCAACCTGGGCGGCGACGACAACACGGTGGCGGCCCTCGCCATCATCAGCGGCATCATGGGCGTCATCTTCGGGGCCCGCATCCTCTCGTGGCTCCGGGTGCCCCAGGACGACTACGTGACCAGGGGCGTGACGCTGGGCGTCAACTCGAGCGCCATCGGCACGGCGCTGCTGCTCAGGACGGACCCCCGGGCGGCGGCGCTGTCGAGCTTATCGATGAGCCTGTTCGGGACCATCACGGTGCTGTTCACGTCGATACCCCCCGTCGCAACGTTCGTGCGAGCCCTCGTGGGCCTATAGCGACGGCAGAGCCAAGGGGGGCTGTGCTCTCCCCCAGCGAGATAACGCGATATCGAACAGAAATGCAAAACATAGAAGGAAAGCTAATATCGGCGAATAGCCTGCCAGGTATGTTTCAGCCTCGCCGGCTTACTCTGCGTCAAAGGTCCGCCCATAATTCATCTCCCCTGTCAAGGGCCCCTCCCCCCTCTTCCACCCCATCCCTGGCATGGGGTTGTTCATATGAAACGTCAGTTGACGGCGGTCCCGCCGACCAAACAAAGCTTGGCGCTTTCACGAAAGTTTACTTTGGAGAGCGCATGATGCTTCCCATAAGGTGAAAAATGCTGAGCTTATCGCACATGTCCGTTTCTAAATTGCCTAATGTACATAGAGAGAGGGAGAGAGGCCCCAAAAAATGCCTCGCCATTTCCCCATTAATCCGTCGCTATGATGATTTCCGTCGACTCCGTAACAAATGGGAGAGAGTTCAAAAAAAGGACAAAAAGAATTACAAATGAGATTCAGGGATCTTGGCAAGGCAGACAGAGAGGACGCCAAGAGAAAAACCAAAAAAATAAAATAAAAAATAAATGCCAAAATTATCCGTAATGATACGTTTATGCGTACAAGTCGTGATGCCGTCAAAATATGTCGTTAGGGGCGCGAGAGGTGTGTGTGTGTGCGTGCTGTGCATGCGTGTGTGGTAGTGGTGGTAGCAGTGGTGCTCGCAAAACTAGGATACCCGAATACCCGGCGTTTGAGGGGCTGGGATAGCGATCCTAGCTAGCTGGTGCAAAGCGCCTTGCGAGGTCCTGTGTAGGATCCATGCCGGTGCTGTCAGGAAACCTGGCAGTCTCCATGGCCGCTGGGTCCCGTATGGTGATGTTGGTTGGATTGCCGAGTCAGCTCTTGCCTCGCCTCGGTTCGCTGTTCGGCATCATGACAAGTGGCCCACGCACGTTGTCAGGCCCTCTGCGTTGGCCGTTCTCTCGTTGACCCTTCGAGCTCCATCTCTCTTCCCTCCGGCAAGGGTGGTGGTGGTGGTGGGTATCTTGTCTCTATTCTTTTCTCCGACTTCTCTCTTTTTCCCCCTTACTTGCTGAAGGCGCGGTTGAGTCTCCGTGTCAGGAGGGCCCTCTCCTCGCGGTTTGCCCGGCAGACATCACACTCGCTCTGGACAGTGTCGGCCGTGATTCTGGAGAGGAATTTGCCGCAGACGGCGAGACATGGCGTTCTGCTTATGGGCGCCTCGCCCATACGACGCCCGCAGCCGTTGCAAGTAAGCGTGGCGAGATTGTCGTAGCACATTGCTGATGTATTCCGTTGTTCCGAAGGGGAGTGAGTGGCGAAAAGCCAAGTGAGTGATTCCCGAAGGGGGGGGTGATGGAGAAGGAGAGGAAGGAGAAGAAAGAAAATCCTCTGGCGGAAGTCGAGTAGTCTTTGAACGGTCCTGTATAGACAAAAGTGTGCGAGTATGAGGAGTCAAGTATGCGTTGGTGACAGCGCAGTGTAAGCGGTCGAGCCTATCAGGGTCAAGCCGGGGTGGTGGGACAGCAGGAATGTGTGGGATAGTCCAGAGATAGCTGATCATAAGTGGGAAGGGTTTCTAGAATGGAAAAGAGTGATTGCAAAAAAGGTGGGAGGGGAGAAGGAAGAAATAGAGGGGCGGGCCGTGGGTTGAAAGCCAAGTTGTAAGATGTAGGTAGGGGTGTAGAATGACGGTGTAGTAGCCAAAAAGGTCGTGATGGGAGACGCTGAGTCCACTCGCCCTGGGTGGGACGATGGTGTTTCACGGCGCTGAATGAGCTACGGTTCCTTGCTCGTCGGATCCGTTTCACTGCCTCATTTTTTTTTTTTTTTTGCCTTTTGGTGGTGGTGGATAATTTGCCTCGGCGGATCACTATCCAATATCCCAAAATACCGCTCAAGTGGGTTGGCCGTTGGTGATGCTGCTCGGCCTCAGTCTGGCCCCCGGCCGGTCTCTGGCTCGCCTTTTATTTGTCCAGGTGGTCTGCACAGCAGGCTGCATGCAGTGCTAAAGCGAGAGGCATCATAAAGATTAATAAATAAACGACGTTGCTACTCACCGACTCACAGCGGCTGCCCACACACACACAACCACACACACGCTCACACGCACCATCCCCGTAGCCGGAGTATACGCCCGTCGCCCGAGTCCACCAGCAAGGCAGAGGACCAAGTAAGGACCAAGTATGGGTGGAGCCCCCATATTCCCCTTCGTATGGGTGGCATGGAAAGAATGGAACCTCGCTAGAAAGCACCGCCCGGCTGAGGGAGGTGAGCACTGGATCCCGCGCAGTCTGTGCTGAGCCCATCCATGGCTTCCATGAATCTTCTCCCCTCGGCCATCCCTGGTCACAACTCACCTGTACCATGCTGCCCCCTACACCACTAGCCCCGTAGCCTCGATGGCCAAAAACTGTACGAGTGCCCAATCCGCGGGGCTGTCGAGCCGCGGTGGTCATATGCCCTCTGCGAGCTTCCACTGCTGCCACTGCTGCCATGGCCGCCACGGCCAGGCCCCCGGCTCCCACGGCTCCTTCGGGTCACGACAGTTGTTAGCTGTAGATCCTCACCATCGGCCATAACTGGAGAGCTCAAATAAACGCCGACTAGGGGCAGAAGCCTAATGGGCACCATGTGATTTGTAACAGGATTCTTCCATCCTTCCTGGACCAACTTTGATATAGGATAAAACTGCCATCGCCATCGTCTACAATACAAGTCCCATCAAAGCGCCGCCCTCCTGACAACCCAGAGAGAAAGAGAGAAAAAAAAAAAAAGAGAAGCCAGCTAAAACACCTCTACAATACCTACCCGCCTTGGAAAAAACGCCATCTGTACAAATCATCACCTCCTCTCAGACTTTCCGTCCTGAGGGCACAACCCCGGCCTCTGCAGTTGCGGCCTTCCCCTCTTCCCCAAGTATACATACGTAGATAGCACCTCCTTCGCGGAGACGCCGGCTCCAAGCCCGTTCTCCTCATGGCCCTAATTTTCCCCGCAGTGCGTCAACCTCTCTTTGTAGGGCGTTGAGATCAGCCAAGATATCTACGCCCTTCCCTTGATCGATTGCCGACTGTGGAGACATCGGCCCGGGGTGGGCACTTGCGCTATCCAGGCCCGCGTGGTTACCCTCCTCAATTTGCCTTTGCTCGGTTCTTGGAACCCCATCAAGACTCGTCCTCCTGTAAGGTCCGTCGATGCTACCCTTACTGCTCCCTCGCTGTCGTCGCGGGGGTGGCGGTGGTGCAATCCCACTGTGGGGCTTGGTTTCCGCAGAAGCACGTCGGCTATTGATGTCCACACTCTTCAAACTGGCAGGTCGTCGGACAGACGCGTTTCGAGTAGGCGGCGGCGGAGGGGCCGATACCCTGTAGTTCCCCGTCTGGTAATTGCGAGGCAGATTTGGCTCGACCGAAGATAATGTCGGCAGAGCATGTGATTTGTCAGGCTCCGCGTGCAGCCCATAAGGAACCGGGGCATCATTTATAGCGGCGCCAACAGCTGAAGCTGCATCCGGTGTCATGATGAGGGATTGCCTCGACCCGGCATGTGACCTTCTTGGAGGAGGTGGTGGGACAGGAGCATGAGGATCATGACGAGAGCGGTCAATTCCGGATCGTATCGACGATGACCGAGAGGGGGTCTCGTCGCTAAAACTCCTTGTGCCCGAGTAACTCTCCTTTGGAACAATATTGATCTTGCTCTCTCCTCTTGAATGCCCTCGTCGCGGAGGCGGTGCAGGCCCCGACTTCTTCCCGCTGTCTGGTGTTGTCTGAGGAGTTGGGAGCATGTCGGCCCTTTTCCCAACCGGTTCTGGGCTCAATGCCGATTCAGTATCAATTTCGAGGCTCTTCCCTAGCGGAGCCGGTGGCAGTGGCCTGTTCACATCCGAAGGGGATTTGGGACCCAAAATATCGAGCGAGCGATCGCTGGCTCCTAGAGAGATACTGATGGATTTGCCGTGCCGGGAGCTCGGCGGTGGCGGTGGCTTTTTCCCTCTGGCCATTGGTAACGAGGCACTTGAATCGGAAATGTTTTCGTGGTCAAGTTCGTCATCCGGAGTATCCGAAGTGTCGCGAGAGAGAAGCGAGATGTCCTGGGATTCACTGCTGACTGCTGGTCTGTCTCTGGAGCTGTCGTCAGTCGACGACGAAAATGATGTCGATGATACGTCGGTGCCATCTCTCTGAGCTCCTAGCGTAGATTGTTGGGCCACTGAGGCGCCGGCCGCCAGATTTCCAGTCATGAGCAGACGCTTGAACGAGCTCACGTCTAATGACCTGCGGGCCGTGTTGGCAGCCTTGAGAACATCCCCCTCTGCGCGGCGCTCCTGCTCTAGCTTTTGATCCGAACCGACCGCCTCCATGTCCCGCAGCGTCTTGCTGAACGGATTGGCGGGAATTCGGCTTCCATCTCGTGGTGGGGGCGGGGCAGCAGTGTAGCCAGCCTCGCGATCACTGTCGTCGGTAGATGCTGCGTCGAAGGGGTCGTAGTCCCCTCCGCGCTCAAGCCCGGAGGCAATCGATGGCGTCGCCAGGGACCATTGGGGGGAGTCGGGGGACAGAGGCGGCGGAGAGAGGACGCGGACTTTTTTAACGACCTTGGACTTTTGGTCGGCGCCCGAGGGGTCCGGATCTGCATAAGACGTCTCGATGGCGTCGAGTGGAGGAAATCGTGCAGGAGCTGGTGCAGAAGCGGGTGCGGTTGCTGTAGGGTTCGTCCTCTTGCGGAACGGGTTGGATGAGGCCATGATGCGGCGCTGTTGTGGCCTTCACACAGCTGATTGGTGTTGGGGAGCTGGTCGTGTGGTTTGTTTTGCAGCAGCAGGCAATGGGGACGCGATCGGGTGACTCTGGGCGCAGCGTAGGTCAAGTCGCATGCGAATAGAAGCAGGCCGCCATCTTCGGTAGGGCCGGTGGTGGGAAGAGGTTGATGCGGCGGGAGTCGGGGTTTCGGAGGCTTCGTCAACCGGGGTTCGCGGCGGGGGGCGGCGCAGGCGGAATGCGAATACAAAGTGATGCTAATTCGAGGAGCAAGGCGGGCGATCCTTGCGACTGTGCGTGCTGAACCGGCCTTTGCTGAAGTGGGAGGAAATGAGACAATACTCGGCCGCAGTCCAGGCTGCTGCGAAACCAAGAATGCGCTGACGACAGGAGACAGGAGGCAGGAGGCAGGAGACAGGGAAACGAAACGGGCCGTGAGCTGGGGGACTTCGCCGACCAACAAGTTATTAAGGTACAGGCACGAAATGAGGCACAAGCTTGGCTCAGGCACCACTCAGGTGTCAGCTCCCGGAAGTATCGGTCGTTTGTCTGACTGGGGCCGCACGGGAGGCGGAGGACGGGGATGGGCCTAGCAAGCCTAGCAAGCCTAGTTGATCGCTGGGCTCGATGCTGCAATGCTGCGCACACTTTCTCCGTAGGGCGAGGATGTCGTCTCGATCCAGACAGACTAGAGCAGGCCGGACGGACCAGACAGGATCTGGCAGGCCCGCGGATCACTCACTGCGGCCCTCGAATTGTCGGGTCACCTTCAGCGGGGCGTGGAACGACTCAACACCCATCACACACCGACTTGGACGGCAGCGAGTCTCAAGCATGATTGATCATTGTGCACGGGCCAATGCTGGTGCCAGATGTGAAGACAGAGGCTCGCGTTTGGGAGGGGCGCTGACGTTTGTTCCTACGAGGCGCGATACGTACCTGTCTCTTCCCCCCACCACCCACCACCACCCACCACTGAACACACCTGCCTGGGCTCCCCAAATCCCCTCCACGTTTCTCCCACCTCAACTTGCGGCGCCCGCGGCCGATGCGTAACCAACCTTTTACCTTCACTGTCACAAGCCAGCCAGGCCCAACTCCGCCGGCTAGCCGCTGCCTGTCCACGTAGCTTTGCCCCTAGTGCCCTGGATAGGCACGCCCGAGTCCCCCAACGGACGTTGTCCCAAAAGCTCCTGGCAACCCAACCCAACCCGCATGCGATGGCACCGTCGACGCGACGAATGGGGAGAGCCCGTGAAGCTCAACCTGAAGAATGAGCACGTGAGCTAGTTACCGTCCGGTGACGAGAGAGCATTCCCATCAATCTCACCACCACCTGCTCCCACCCTCCATCATCACCACTGCCACCGCAACACGCCAACCATTGCGACCCCGCTCCATCGCACAGTCATCATTCGTATCCGGACAGCGATATCCTTACGTAGCGACACCGTCACTCCTTGTAGTCTTTAATCAAAAAAGTGGACATTCAATCTGACAAGACGGACTCGATCCGAGATTGATATACACATCTCCTCGCGTTCGTCGTAAAAGAGAGAGAAAAAGAGAGACGCTTCCTCACCGCGACTGGGTGAGAGCTTTCGTCACCTCTTGTCGCCCATCATCCCACCCCTCCCGAGGGGGAAACCCCATGTGGTCCGACTTTGTTGCGGTTGTTTCCATTACCCCACACCTAGGGTGATCCTAGCTAGCTGTCGGGCATACTCGACCTTAAATGAGCGACAAAAGAGAAAGCTCTGATCCAAAGGGACTAGGACCCACCCCGCAACCTATCGTCAACTCACACGGCCACGAGGTCGCTCCCAAGTCAACCAACCCAGACTTACGCGCCCAACAGCCAGTGAGACGTAGCGAAATTGTAGCGAAATCAATCACGGGATTCCTAGGCCTACCATCACACCCTTCTAGTCCTCACGTTCCTGCGTCGTTCCCTGCAATCTACCTTCACCTACATAACTTAACACGAAGCCAAATCCACTTACACGCCTAATGTGGCTTAAAGCGCCTAAAGAGAGAAAAAAAAAAATACAAGACACATTGGGCGCGTATCATCCAGGTACCCAGCCACCCATTCACTCGCAACTTTCCACAGAATACGGCATGAAGCTGTCATTTCCCAAAACTCCAGTATGCGCCTCAGTCATCCTCCGAATTCACTTGGCATTGGGGGCTAGACCTCAAGGTAAAGACCGAGTCGGGACCCACGTAAACCCCTGACCAAGGTCGAGACACGTTCCGTCGCCAACTCGTGTAAACAAAACCCTAAGGATGCGCGTTGGTCGGGCGCGCACATATTCGAGGTTATCGGATTCAGCAGTCACAGTGGCGAAATAAGCAGAAGGGAGATCAAAAAGTGAACATCTTTGAAAACGTCTCATTAAAAAAATGAAGCCCGCACAAAAAAGACAGTGGTATATGTAGAAAGCCGCCATCCACACCAAACCCTCAACCCGCGCACACATCCGCACTGAACGCGCAAAATCGACCCAAGAGCATAAAGAAGAAAAAAAGCGCGCCATAAGCCCAATGGGGCTCCGGATTGCTCTCCTTCCTGACGCGCAATGTAAGAATCGTCATGCCATATATAGTACAGAGGACATTATGTCGAGAGCACTGCCCCTCATCTCTGGCGCGCACCCCATTTTCCGTCTCAAGAGACCCAAGGATTGGAAGAAAAAAGCGTACAGATGTAAGCGCCGCCTATATCCCTGTGCGTGCGCGCAATCAAAACAGCAAACATTCCACGCTCCCGTTCAAAAACAGCAAAAATCCAGTAACCGAGCTCTCCTTGTCCTGCCCATGAACAAATCCCATAACGCCGTAATCGTCATTAAGAAGGGTCCACGCCCAAAGACAAGATGCTTATGCCTTGGCCGCGGCGGCCTTCTTGGGAGCAGCAGCCTTCTTGGGGGCGGCCTTCTTAGTGGCAGCGGGCTTAGCAGCAGTCTTGGTCACACGGCCAGTCTTGGTCTTGGCAAGAGCCTCGGGCTTCTCAGTCTTGTCGATGGGTTAGCACGAGACGTTGTCGGATAGAGAACAGATCATCTCACCTTCTTAGGGGCAGCGGCCTTCTTAGCAGGGGCCTTCTTCTCAGGAGCAGCCTTGGCGGCAGCGGCCTTCTTTGCGGGAGCCTTCTTCTCGGCGGCGGCCTCCTTCTTGGGGGCAGCGGCCTTCTTGGGGGCAGCCTTCTTGGGAGCGGCCTTCTCCTTCTTGGGAGCAGCCTCCTTCTTAGGGGCGACGGGCTTCTTCTCCTTCTTGGGCTCGGGCTTCTTCTTGGCGAGCTTGGTGCCACCAGAGGGGCCCTTGGGCTGCTCGAAGATACCCTTCTCAACACCCGCCTTCAGAGCCTTGTTGAAGAGCGAGTCGAACATGTTGTCCGTGACGTTGAGGGTGTTGTTGGCCTTGACATACTTCTTCAGGGACTGACGGCTGTGAGGGGAGTCAGCGACTGAGGTGCGACGACGTGCATCGGGCGGCGACGTGAATCGCGCCGATGGGAAAAGAAAGTCTTACCTGGAACCATTGCGATCCTTGAGCTATTGAGGCAAAAGCATGTCAGTAAAAATGATCATTGAAATGAGCGAAAGTAGAATGCAACACTGCGCGCGGTCGGGCGGGCGGGCGCTCATGGTGATGACCTCAATCCGCGACCGTGGGTGGTACGCGCCGGGAGCAGACGCGCCGGCAGAGTGAACACGAGAAAAAGACGATATGAACATACGTTGACAATAGCATCAGTGATCATATCCTAAAATCAAAGTTAGCGAGGCTGATCGAGAGAAAAAAACGCATCGTAATTGAGAATGAGCTCACCTGGTAGCTGGCGTGGCCAGACTTCTTGGAGGCAGGCTTGGAAGCGGTGGTGGGAGCCATTTCGACGGTGTAAGTGGGTGGTTTGGAGAGTGATGAATGATCTGCAGTGATGCAAGATGGCCGAACTGGAGGCGATGAAGATGAGACTTCTGAAGAATTGGGAAGACTGTAATTGAAGGGACGAGCAAGGCAGGACAGCGCGACTTCGTCGGGCGCGTTGAGGGGATGGGGCATGTTTATATATCGGGCGGGGGCAGGACCGCAATCAGTAGCTCTTGGTCTTGGGCTGGGCCGGCGCTGCAAACTGTGCTCCGTGCTCAGTGCTTCTTTCCTGACCCTCCCTCACCTGCCACGGGGTGCCACCTGAGGGGCAGAGCAAGCGCCACACCAGAAGGTCCATGCATCCCTGTGCCGGCGTGCACATCAGTGAGCACAGGCCTAGAGGGGTTTAGCCCCGCCGGGTTATGCTCCCGTTGGCCGTCTCAAGGGATCAGGCTCTGCATAACTTCCCCTGCGCGGCGAGCACAACATCACACGCGCCCGCTACAGCTAGCTCTGGCACCCCCACTAATCAGCTTCAGCCACAACAGGCCCGCCTCGATGCCAAGCACACCCAGGCGCGATATGGGCCTAGGTAAAATGGGGCGCGAAAAATGCCAAAATAATACCTGCGGCGTGACCAATTTTCTGATTGGTCGGCCCCGACATCACCTCGGGTGAGGTGTACCAGTCTGTGTGATCTTGGTCTGGCAGAATGGGCGACGACCTCGACCCCCCGAGCATCCGTTTCCCTCGATTCTCGCGCTTCTCGACTCACCCTCCATTAGAATTTTCGTGAGTCATTTTCTGCGTCCCCTTGCGAATCTGCCCCAAGGGTTTGCACTAGTTGTCCGTGCCCGATTTGGTTGAGTTGCTGGCTTCCGCCGACAAGGTATGCTCGACGTGTTGCAGTCTGAATGCCACGTCGAGATGACCGGTGCACATTGTCGCATTCCAATTTGTGACATGACTGGCTCTTCCTGTCTCTTCGCGCTGTTTTTGAATGTGTCGGCGAGTCCCAAGATAGTCTGTAAACGTGTTTTGATGTTGCGGCGACTTGTTTCAGCCGAGAAATCGGCCTGCGCGTCCGAAGTCACTCCGCCCGACCATCGCGACGCCGTGCGTCGCATCTGAAGCTATCCGCATCATCCCGCACCCCGAGCAATTACCCGCCAAACACCACGCCATGCACATAATTCTGTGAATATAGTGTTCGTGAGGTGCCCTCTTAGGTCTCCGGGGTAAATTTTCTTTTTTTATTTGGCCAAAATGCCTTGATTGAAGGCCAGGGTGCGCTCCAATGTCGGGTCATGACTTACACGAGTCGGACGGCGTCATGGGACCAGAGTTGGCCACTTCCCCGCCACAAAGATCGACTCCCGCAGATCAACTAGCAAGTCACCATTCCCGTTCAAGTGAGCATGTCTTTCATCATTTGGGCACTTTGATGTTTTATTGATATAAAGACGTCGCTGGTCTTGCGTGACCAGATATTTGGTGAATTGGCGCGCATCGCGCCTTGCTGGCCTAAGGCGGTCAGTAAGCCAAGTAATCCACGCATTAGCCCAGAGCCAACACCCACCACATCATTGATGGGAGTCACTCAGAGGTGTTCATTGATGTTGTAAAGAGTTGTCAAAGACTCGTAGTATTTTTTGCTGTCAACCGCCTGCGTTTGCCTCCCTGATTGTTTGAGATGGGTGATTGGGCAGCAAGCAGCTTTCGACCTACCTGGGAGCTCAGGTAGTTTACTGCAGCACATGCCTTGTAGATCCCGATGGGTTTTACGAGCGATATTGACCATTCTATATGGAATAACCCTATTATTCCCATGCCTATGTGGCTATATGCAGATCGGTCAAGAGGTGGTTGCCTCAAGGGCCTCAAAAAGATTCAATGTGCCTACCTAAACGGGAATAAGACGCGATAAACACACTCGAGGCATCTAAAATAAGATTACAAATAAGAGAGAGGGATCAGAGACTCTTCCGAGTTTATTAGGGATGCGATGACCATGATCTGCTAATGTGGAAGTGCCGGGTTCCATGACACGAACATCAAGATCGAGCGCACTATGATCATCTATAAGCGGCTTTAAGTCGGGCAAAGGTAATACCAAAATTTGGGTTAAACGAGCCAATGCAATCAGTTCCTGGTTGATTGAACTCTGTGCGAGAACTCGCTTGGATGAGGGCTGGAGAGCAAATGCATTGTCTTGTCCGTGGTCATTTTCTATTCCTAGTAATAATATATGCTTCAAATGTACAGTTTTTACTTTGGATAAGCGGCTCAAACCCCCTTAAAAACAGGTGGCTCGTTTCGTTGAATCTGCACGCCAATGTTGAAACCCTTGACGTATGGGAACGCAGGTCTGTCTGGGAGGCATGTGAATAGTCACATGACTCAGCCGATAGAACACAGTCCGAACTCACAGTGCTATCACTTTATCAGCACCTGCAGCTTTTCCAATCACGGTAAAGCGGAGGCGGAACGGGCACGATCGATTTAGCATACGGTGGAAGGAACACATCGAAAAGGCCAGCGAGGCAGGAGACGGGAGGTACCACGTACCGGTCCAGATAATTCATAGTACCTTGGCTCAAATTCGGGTCGCTCCACGAACTCGATCTGCGCCGTTTGACTTCACTGGCGACAACGCGAACTCGAGATCATGTTCGCCTTTCTTTCTGTATGAGCCTGTCAATTTTGTCTTTCAGCGTCTCTTTCCTAATCGTCTCGCCAACCAACCGCCATCGCAACGACACACCTGCCCCACGTTCTTAACACAGCGCATGCTCAGCCCATAGTCGCTAGCCACACACTCGATCCTCCCATCCTCACCATGGCCGACTATACCCAATACCACGCCCTCGGCCACGGCGAGGTCCTCGATCCCAACGATCCGAACCGAACCTCCCAGCCTGCGCCCCAGCAATTTCAACATCCAGTGGCGCCCAATCCCTACCAACAGCAAGCTCCTCCAGCTCCGGGCTATGGCGGCCCCCAGTATCTCGGAGGCCAACAACAACCTCCGCCCATGACGGGATCGCCAGCTCCAGGTCCAGGATATGGATACGCACCTCCTCAGGCCCCGGGGTTCCAACCCGGTCAGGCCCCTCCCCCTTCTTTGTCCGCAGATGCTTCGCTGGCCGCGCAATTGGGCGGGATGAACTTGGGAGATGGTCAGTCCACCGTGAGAAGGAAGAAGAAGGACCGCCACGCCTATCACAATGTCGAGCCCACCGGATCCTCGCAGGCCTTTAACGGCATGCCTGCCCCGGGAACCCCTGCCACCCAGTTTCTCGACAACACAGCCGGCGCTGGCGGCGCTGGTTTTGGTGCCCCTCAACCTCAAATTCTCAACCCTCCTCAACCCGCCTATGGCGCTCCAACTGGCCCTTCTCCCTCCGACCAGCTCGCCACTAGCCATGCCGCCAACGTCTCGGCCAGCGGAAGTACTGCTTCTCCCGAGGAGCTACCCAGCGTCCCAGCGTCTCGAGATGTCATTCAGCAGCACTACCTCAAGAACGTCTACCCTACATTCGAAAAGCATGTTCCTCCTCCCGCGACTGTTTCATTTGTTGCCTTTGACCAGGGCAATTCCTCCCCTAAATACGCCCGTCTCACATTCAACAACATCCCCTCCACCCAGGATGCTCTCAGCGCCACAGGTCTTTCTCTGGGAATGCTGTTGCAGCCGCTGGCGCCCCTCCAACCTGGGGAGGCTGAGATCCCAGTTCTTGACTTTGGAGAGGCCGGTCCCCCACGATGCAAGCGATGCCGTGCTTACATGAACCCTTTTATGATGTTCCGCTCTGGCGGCAACAAGTTTGTTTGCAACCTTTGCTCGTATCCTAACGACACGCCTCCGGAATACTTTTGTGCGACGAGCCCCCAGGGAGTTCGAGTGGACCGGGATTCACGGCCCGAGCTTCACCGCGGAACGGTGGAGTTTGTCGTGCCAAAGGAATATTACACTCGTGAACCTGTCGGGTTACGATGGCTGTTCCTCATTGACGTCACTCAGGAGGCCTATAATAAGGGTTTCGTAGAGTCCTTCTGTGAAGGTATCCATGTTGCTCTGTATGGAGGTGAGGATGCTGAGAGAGATGAGGACGGCGAAGTGAAGCGAAGAATCCCGGAGGGTGCCAAGGTCGGGTTTGTCACTTATGACAAGGACATCCACTTTTACAATGTCAACGTACGTTCCTTCCGCATGCCCT
This sequence comes from Calonectria multiphialidica, assembly GCA_020623665.1. NCBI lineage: Eukaryota > Fungi > Ascomycota > Sordariomycetes > Hypocreales > Nectriaceae > Calonectria > Calonectria multiphialidica. Next base: position 91,180 of record JAHVYC010000167.1, read on the forward strand.
AAACCGACCGTCGCTAATTATAGGCAGCCCGCTCTTGACCAAGCCCAGATGATGATCATGCCTGATTTGGAGGATCCATTTGTGCCTCTTAGTGAAGGTCTCTTTGTTGACCCGTACGAGTCCAAGGATGTCATCTCATCTCTCCTGACACGCCTACCTGAGATGTTTTCTCATATCAAGAGCCCTGAACCTGCTCTGCTCGCTGCCCTAAACTCGGCCCTGTCTGCGCTTGAGTTAACTGGTGGTAAGATTGTCGCCTCATGCTCGTCTCTGCCAACTTGGGGTCCTGGCCGATTGTTCATGCGTGATGATGGCAACCACCCGGGTGGTGAAATTGACAAGAAGCTCTACACCACTGAACATCCGGCTTGGAAGAAGGTCGCGGAGAAGATGGCCAGTTCCGGTATTGGCGCGGACTTCTTCCTTGCTGCCCCCTCTGGTGGTTATCTTGACATTGCCACAATTGGTAAGTTCTATTTTCAAACCGCTCATAAATAGCAGGCCGACTAAACTTCAATAGGACATGTATCTGCCAGCACTGGAGGAGAAACATTCTACTACCCCAACTTCATCGCACCTCGAGATGGTCGCAGACTGTCACTGGAGATTTCACATGCCGTGACTCGAGAGACCGGTTTCCAAGCCCTGATGAAGGTGCGCACTTCCAACGGCCTTCAGGTGTCTGCCTACCACGGAAACTTCATCCAGCACACTTTTGGTGCGGATCTCGAGATTGGTGTTATAGATGCCGACAAGGCGCTGGGTGTATCTCTTAGCTACGATGGCAAACTTGACTCCAAGCTGGATGCGCACTTCCAGTCTGCGCTCCTCTACACCACGGCTTCCGGCCAGCGCCGTGTTCGATGCTCCAACGTCATTGCTAGCGTCACAGAGACTTCCAAGGAATCAGGCAACCGCGAGCAGGGCATCCGCGAGTGCCTCAAGTTTGTTGACCAAGATGCGGTGATTGGCATGTTGGCCAAGGAGGCGAGCACGAAACTCGCAACAACCTCAAGCAACCTCAAGGATATTCGCAACTGGTTCAGTGAGAAGGCCATCGACATCTTGGCATGCCATAGAAAGCACACCGCTCAGCAATACCCCCCTGGCCAGCTCGTGATGCCCGAGAGGCTCAAGGAGTTTTGTATGTATCTTCTCGGCCTCGTCAAGTGCCGTGCCTTCAAGGGCGGCATTGAGAATTCCGATCGCCGAGTCTACGAGATGCGGATGATCCGTTCTATGGGTGCTTTGGAGCTAGGTCTATACTTGTACCCCCGCATGATTCCTGTCCATAATCTTCAGCCAGAGGATGGTTTTGCGGATCCTGAGACGGGTCACCTGAAGATGCCGCCGGCTATTCGAGCATCATTTGCCAACGTCGAGGCCGGCGGTGTCTATCTGGTTGAGAACGGACAACAATGCCTGCTGTGGTTCCATGCTCAGACATCCCCTAACCTCATCGCGGATCTTTTTGGCGAGGACAAGGATTCGCTCAAGAGTCTGGACGCTTATACATCAGCACTTCCTCTGCTGGAGACTCATCTGAACGCGCAGGTCCGCAACATTTTGGAGTTCCTCCGCACGATGCGCGGATCCAAGGGATTGACCATTCAGCTCGCCCGCCAGGGCATTGACGGAGCCGAATTCGACTTTGCGAGAATGCTGGTGGAGGACCGAAACAACGAGGCCCAGAGCTATGTGGACTGGCTTGTGCACGTTCACAAGGGTGTCCAATTAGAGGTTTGTGTTCCTTGCACCCGTGTCCCAGATCGGAAGCATGCTAACGGAAATAATAGTTGAGCGGACAGCGTAAGAAGGAGAGCGACGATCACGCAGCATCGTTGTCGAACTTTGCGGGTCTGAGACCAGCATACTGGTGAGCGGGCGATAGGTGTCGGTTGACTCACCGAGATGGTCAGCTTTAGCAAAACAAAGAAGAAGAAAAAAAAGACAAAAAAAAAAGCAAGATCCAAAAAGCAACAAATAATGATGAACGTGTGCAGATAGAGAAGGCAAGATTTGGGTAGTGGTAGTACGAAAACAAGCACACAGGTGGCCTGGTCGTGGAGGGGGCCAGCGCAATGATTCGCGAAAATAAGAATAGCAGTCTCTCCATCGCAAGCCCGGTTCCTAATGTCCAATGCCCATCAGCAAGCAAGGCGCTTGCCAGCTGATTCGGCATCTCTCGCTTCAGCGGATGTCCCGTCATTTTACGTAACCATTGGGGCAAAGAGTCTTTCAGTATTCAGCTCGCCCGGGTCCCTGGCGGCCAGCGCCCCTCTCTTGAGGCCGGATCCATGGACTGCACGTCGCCTGGCTGCATGACCATCCCGAGACAGAGGAGTACATACATACGTACATACATACATACATACATACATACATACATGGGAGCCCGGGATGCAGGTGAGGGGTTTTGCTAAGGCTCAAGCAGGGACGTTGAGGCTCAGGCGACTTGTCACAATCTGTAGCAGACAGGTCCCCTCCCCCTTCCCGCCCCGGTTTTGGAGATATCCTTGTGCCGATGTTGAGCTTACCGGGCGAGATGCTTCAATGTCGTGTTAAGGTATGGCAATCGAGATTTGTACAACAGGGGTGGAGGGCCGGCCGGCGGGAGCCATCCCGATGGGATGCAGCAGTGGGGACCGGTAGGACCGTGGACGGGGGAAGGGGAAGGGGACGACCGAATTTCGGGTCACGTATGTACGTTCGTCGCAATTATCAACTGAGGCATATCTCAGACTTGGGGGCTGGAAAAGCAGACAAAGCAAAGAGCCAGACACGTTGAACTTATCCGTGAACTCGGCAACCACAGTTTCATCTCGCACCCGCTGCCCCATCCTCATTCCCCGTTCATCCCCGTCCTCGTCCTAGTAGTAGCAAGTCTCGTGTCCCCCTCCCTCCCTCCCCCCCGCCCGCCGCGGGCATCGCATCCGCCGCCCACGAAAGGGTCCATCCCTCCATTTCCATGCTCTCACACCCCTAGCCGCTGGGTGGTGGTTACACGCGAGCTGCGGCGAAAGGGAAAGGGGGGGGGGGGGGTCCCTTGCCCCTGGGGGATGTGGGCAACACAGGGACACACAAGAAAAAAAAAGATGGGCTCTCTCTCTCTCTCTCGGGTGGAGGAGAGACCCCATTACCCACCATCCAGGCCACGGGGAAGCGCAGGTTACCAGGACAGGCCGAAGAGAAACAAAGACGCAGGAGGAAGAAGAAAAGAAAGAAAGAAGAAGAAGAAGAAAAAAAAAAAGAGGGATATACGTTGTCTCTTCGTCCAGGGGTGCTGCGTTATCTTGCATCGAGCTGTGGTGCAGCCGCGAGTCAGGGAAGAGTGCGGGCGAGGGAGACTATCGTCGACGGCTTCGTCCCCAGATAGCTGGTACACACACACACACACACGTACACATAGCGGGAGGGAAGGGAGATGTTGAGAGAGGGAGAGATAGAGTAGTAGCTTTTTTTTTTTTTTTTTTTTTTTTTGGTTATTGGGGCAGACGCGGGGGTGGGAAGCAGCGCCTCGCCCCCCCCCCTCCCCCCCATCCTCTCCCCCCCACCACGTCCACCTAGTACTTT
>JAHVYC010000168.1:0-20490 GCA_020623665.1 Calonectria multiphialidica
GGGGTGTGGGGGCGGTGGGGGGTGGGGTGGTGTGTTCAGGTACTGCACATAGTAGGCCGCCCCTCCATCTCGACTTTGACCCCAACTCCATCTCTGTGTTGCGTGTGTGCGTGCGTGTTGTGCGCGTGTCTCTCCTCCTGTCTCTCTTTCAGCAGGAAGAGGAAGTGCTGAGCCGTGCACTCCCCTAACTCCCTCCTCCCTCCCTCCCCCCTCCTCCTAGTCGCGGGCGACGACTACTACGGCCCCTCTACCCATTTCCTAATATATAACCCTGTTCCTTGCAGGGCCGGCGGATGACTTGCTTTGAGGGAAAGGAAGGGGAGAGGGGGAGGGAGGGGACTATTGTTGTTTAGTTTTACGAAAACCCCTCCCGTTCTGGTCTATCACTCGACGACTATTTTTAAAAACAATGCGAGAGAGAGAGCGAGCGAGCGGGAGGATCGGGGGGAGCAGTGGCAACAGCAGCAGTGGCTGCTGTAGGCGGGCGAGCTTAGTTTACTTGCCGCTGAAGGGAGGGGAGGTGGGAGAAGGATGACGGAAGAGGGTGTGTTAATTCAACGACAGCAGCACCTGGCATTGGAGGGTCGGTTGGCGGGCAGGTTGGCGGGCACGAGGTGACAGATTTGGAGGACGTCATTGGGGTCGGGTGAGTCGATCAATGTGAAAGGGTCTGCGAGCCATGGTGATCCTGGGAGGGGGACCCCTCCCACCTCGAGAGGGAGGGGCGGGATTCAAAGTCACTTGGGGGAGGCATTGGACGCTGGGTGGATGGTCCATAGGGCCGGATTTTGGGCCGTCCTCGGGAGACAGACAGGCGGACAGAGAGGGAGAATGACTGTGTGAGGGTATGGATGGTTGGAGAGGACGGAGGGGGGGCGGGGAGGGGACCACTGTTTGGCGCAGTCGGATGTGAAGCCGTGAACGTGGACTGTGGTACTATGTACATTCTGTGCCTGATCGTCGTGTATACTACAAGCCGAGATACAAGTGAGAGAGAGACAAGGCGGGAGAAGAGGGAGTGAGAGACGCAGAGGGGAAACTCAAAAGAAGGGCTGGAGGTTGAGGCTGGAGGTGAGTGACTGGACTGCCTGTGACTTGTGTTGTTTCTTGCTGCACCCTGTGCGTGACATGAGCCATCACACACTTAGAGCCCATGGCCACCAGGTCATGTCGACGGCGGCGCGGCGGGAGAGCGTTGCGGGAGGGCGTTGCGAAAAAAAAAGGTTGTAAAAGCGGCAGCAGAAAAAACCCAGCACCCCGGTGCAGCGGGCGGCGTGGCCCAGCATGTCAACGACTCTAAGCGCCGGACCCTGGCACCCCTGTGGCGTAGGATTGGCCGGCGCGGTCAAGCCCGTCACCCACCGGTACGGCCCCGCGGATGTGATTGGCGGGGTGCTAAGCGCCCGGGCTGTGGGTAAAGATTGATTCGAGAGGCAGCATGCAGAAGCGTCGTTTCGCGCTCCTCGTCCGCTGTCCTTGTGGTGAACTGCCCCGAAGCCCTGGTTGATTTGGCCTTTCTTTTTTCTCTCTTTCTTTCTTTTTCGCTCTGTTTCCTTCCTTATTCCTGCTGCCATTACTGCCACTGCAGCTAACTGCCTGATGCAGCGCGCTAGAGTTAGTTGGCAGGGTTGAATAGCTCCCCCTCCGCGACGAAGGGCCTCCTGGCGCACCGCACCCTCCTCCTCCTCCTCCTCCTCCCCGGCGCAGAGGCAATATGTGGTCAAGGCGTCGTGTTGTTTTCCGCTCCCTCCCTCCCCTCCGACCCCACCGCGATGGATGAATTCGATGGGCCAGTCAATCAATCAATGAAGCAATTAAATGAAATCCTTGGGCGGATGACGTCCAACTTAATCTGGTAAATTGCCTGGGCGGGACTGCGCCGATTCCTGGTTCGAGCTCTGGGGCCGTCGTCCGTCATCCGTCGTCCATGCTTCTCTTGTCAGCCCCCCCCCCAGACCCCATCTCTCTTCTCGAATAACGCACGCCCGTTTGCTGCACCCATGAGCGCGGCATGTCTCTCGAGTCCCCCGAGAAGCCACTGCCCCTCCGGCCCTTTGAGCGAGAAAAAAAAAAAAGACGGACTAACTCAACTTCGACCTTCTGCGCGAGGCCCCGGCCTCCAGTCACCCATCCCATCACCACCTACTCGCTCAACCTGCAGAGCGCCAGTGACAAGACGTACATGATGATGTGATAACCCTGCGCGTCACACCGTCTCCCCTTGCACCGTTCCATTGGCTCGCCGCCTCGACTCAGCCTGTCGCCCCCATCTGAAACGGGGTTGCCCTAGGGCAGCGTGATTGAAACCCGTTTCACCCCCGTGGGCGTGACCCGTCCCGCTGGATGGAACATCTTCATGGAACATTCCCGGGGAGCTTGGACGGCTTCTAATTTTGGACCCTCGTCGTCGCCATTCCCGACTTTAATCTGCTCTTGCATGCTCCTCATTCGCATGCATCTTATATTGCGGCCGCCTGTGGGGGCCGCATGAAGGAATGCCTCGCTCGCGAACATGCCGTGACCATGAATTCCCGCTCAATTTGCGCTGTGGAAACCCAACCGCCCCTTCATCAATTGGACGTGTATGTGAGGCGAGGCGCATACATCCTTTGATAATGCAACTGCTGCTCTTCCAGATGCCCCATTGCCGTGGGCACCAAATTAATCCACCTCCCTCACCTCCTTCGCCACCGCGTTGCATAGCGCGACCTTGACCCCTGCTCCGGTAAGAACATGGATCCAGAGTCGCTGGGTGTCGCTCAAACGATCGTTTGCGCTCTTGACTTCCGCGAACATCACCTCCCCCTTGGCCGTGCCAGGATCCTCGGGCGCTTCCCCTGTCGCTCCGTTGACGCGCCACAGAATCAGGTCGGGGATGCCACCGCCCCGTTGCCGATACTCCTGGGCCATCACCTTGCATACCGCCGCCAGGGCGCTGCTTTCGAAACACTCGACTAGCTCGACCAAATCCTCAATCTCAAAGTCCCAATTGAGTCCTATCACGCTGGTTTTGCGTTCATGCTCCCTGTCCCAGACAGCTCGCACTAGCCGGCCACCTTCCCCATTGGCAATCTCGACTAGACGGTGATTGATCTCTGAAACCCTGGCGGGGAAGAAAGCATCCGTGTGCAGGTCAAGAGGGCATGTCTGATACGCCGTTTGGAAGACGTTTGGAATGTAGAGGAACAGGATGTCATAAAACAAATATGCAAACAGGGTCCGGACGATGCCACCCTCAGAGTGGTATCCCTTCCAACCCTGGGATCGATAGTGACCGAGGCACATGTCCTCCACGCTGCACTCTGCAGTAGCGTCTAGCTTGTCCAACCATATCGTCTTGGTTGAAGCCTGCCGGCCAGGTTTGGCTGGCATTTCCCGTTTGAGCTGAGTCCCCTCAACGTAATGCTCGATGGGCTTTTCCAACGTGACATGCCCAAAGTCGTGCTGCAGCCGTTTCGGGATGCGCAGTTTTTTCTCCAGTTTGACCAACCGCTTTTGAAGGTCGTAGTGGAAAATCAGATGACAGTCGGGGTCCTGAAGCCCGGCTTCGCAAGTGGCCACGGCAATTCGTTTCCAATGTTTCTTCTGCTGTTCCAAGTCTGTCGAGACAGGATTCGGGTCCAGAGTGGGCATGTAATGCTCCTCGAGCAGCGCCTTGCGCTGGTACCAGCCACCCCTCCTGGCCATTTGGAAAAGACGTTGATCAAGGAGTTCTGTCAACAGCTCTTGCTCCTTGAGGTGCTCCTTCAGCTTTCCGTAAACGTGGGCAGCCTTATGCACAATCCGCGTATATGAGTGTCCAGGGGTAAACCTCCGTAGATAAACACCTTCACCCATCTCATACAATGTTTTTTCCTTGTGCCTCTCCTCTCCAAGCAAAACTTTCCATCGAGGATAGAGCTTTTCAAAGGTGTCGATGATCTTCTTGAAACCCTCCTGTCCAGGGGGCCCGCCAAACTCGAGGATGCTGTCGACTTCTGCCTCGAGACGAATCGCACTCTCAAACTCCAGCAAATGCACCCGGGACGTGAAGATCGTGGCGCTTCGGCAAACAAGATATTCGGGAAAGTTTCTCCGGGCCATCTTGGCAAGAATGATGGTGGTAAGGGACTTTTCACTCCACTCTGTAGATCTGTAAAATACCAGATGGACGCGCTCAAAGAGCTTGAAACTTTGCTGCGATATCCGCACACAGGGTCCGAGAATGGCAAGTATCTTTTCAAGAAAGTGCTGTTTCCGATTGGAGTCTTCTCGTCGAGATTTTGGGCTAATATCAGACTTGCTGTTTCCCTCATCGTCAAGCGCTGGGGTTGCACGGCTATTGTGTCGACTTAGACCCAGTGCCATTAGTCCAACTTGCTGATGGCTCATTCTAGTCAACGACCTGATGAGCTCGGGTTTGTTTCGTCCTTGGAATTTGGCCTCTTTTGCTAGAGTCTTCAGTTCATCCAGGCTTAGCAAAGATGCTGCTTCCTCAACCGAATCGATGTGATCCTCTGAAGCATCAGCGAACGTAAAGCTCTTTCCTAGATTGGACTCGTCAATGTCTATGCCTTGGATAGGACTTGCTGTGGGAATGATTTCGCATGCAGGAAGCTCATGGGATTTTTGAAGGGTATCGATGGCAGCTTCAATGTCGGAAATATCATTGTAATAACCCAGACGGCTATGTCGGTGCCATGATGATGTTTTCCTCAGAAAAAGCCGGACATATCTGGCCACAGTGAGCAGGGGAGAGACGTCTCTTTCTACGAACAGACTTACAAGAACTGTGCCTCATAGTCCAATTCTCTCCATTGGCGGAAGACCTCTGTTTCTTTCTCATCGAACAGGTGAGACTCTTCATCCAAGACAGTATCCAGGGCAAGATTAAAGGCGTCCACGTAAATAGAACTTTTCCCCTTTCCCCAGAGTGGCTGAGGTTTCACGTCCGATTCATTTTCATTAGCCGCACTCACCTGGGATGATTTCAAGGCTTCGTATTGTTCGATTACTTCTTGGTCCAGTTGAGCGGGGGGCAAAGCGCTCTCAAACTCAGTGACGCCATGGCCTTGTCCTTGGCGACCTTCATCGCCGGATAGCTGCTTGATCGTATCATTCCCTCCAGCGTAATTTTCAGGAGAAGACGAGTCCGATTGTTCGGATTCAAAATCCCTTGATGACTTTCTCCTCACCCGTTTTGATGGCCTCTTTTGCTGTGCCACTGGCTCGTCAGGGGGGTTGTTTCTTGCATTGTTGCCACGATCGTTTTGAGGCCTTGGGAGCCTCTTCACGAATGCATCCATGCTTCCAATGAAGCCATGCCTGTGAACAGTATTTTATTGTCTTCTCGGTCCTTTACGCTGTACATGACATCAATCAGGAAATCGCGACTCAGCCTGGCGACACGCTATCCAATCTAACACGAAATCAGCTGACCTCGTGGCGTTGATTTCTCCCTGTCCCAGCTTGTCCGACATTCACCCGGCGCGATTCGTCCATGAGCGCCATCCCGCCATTGTTCACCTAAAGCTTCACATTTGTGAATTGGACTCGTGAACTGGATTCCGGGTTATACCTCAATCTTTCTCAACATGGCCGACGAAACGCCCAAGCCCGACTCCGCCGCCGATGTCAACCAGGCTGCCACCTCCTTCGATTTAGCAAACAACCTCCCCGCGCAAATTGACGGCCCTGTGAAGGATGTGGTGATGTCTGACGCTCCATTGGAGCAGCCTGCTGTAGGTGCTTGCTCCTTTGTTTGTTTGTATCGAACCAGCTGCAAACGTTTGAATACGGCCGGCGCTCTGCGTCTTTCTTTATTCACTCTTGCGCCAACCTTCAATCCCTCTCTCCGCCCCTCTTCCCGCCCCTTTGACCGCACCCATTTTGTTGCTCTGTCTTCACCAAGCCAATCGTGCTAACATGAGGAAAAAGTCGTCTCCCGCGCCCGTTGCCCATGCGCCCAGCCCGCTCCCCGGACGAACAGGCACGCCGGCCCAAGGGTCAAGAGCTGCCTCTGCGCACCCTGATCCCGGATTCACTATGCCTGCGGAAGCCCCCCCACACGGCGATTCGACGCGAAGATACCTGAATACAAACGTCACCGGAGTTTTGCTTGAGGGAATGAAGCAGCTGGCAAAAGACAAGTACGCACCCGCACGACGGCAGTGGTGTCCGGACAACTAAACTGACAATTGGCCAGGCCTAGCGACCCGCTACGAGTATTGGGCGAATACTTGATACAGAAATCCAAGGAGTTGGAAGGAACTAGTTGAGACACCATGGGACTGTACATCACCGGCATTATATCACACGAGAAGAATGAAGCATAAGGCGTTCCGGGTTTGAAAAGATTCAGGTTTAAATCACTAAGCCAAGGATTCTGTGTTGTCATTACACTTTCAGCGGTCGAATTGCTTTCTATTTTCGAGCAGTCAATTCCGCTGCGGTCCTCCCAGACAGGGTGCATAAGCATCATGGCTCTAAATGCAACTTTTTCCGTAACTTGTCCCCAAACTCCATGACCCGGGAAACCATCACCTCCACCAGTAGTGGCCAGCCGTTGTGTTTTGCGCTTAAGCGACGATGGTGCTGGCAGTAGCAGACTCGTACTTCCAGGTAGGGGGGAGGACACCGACGGTCTTGTAGTAGCGGGCCAGACGGTGGATTCGGGACTCGATGAGAATGAGACGGAACTTGGAGTCCTTGTCCTTGCGGTTGCGCTCAAGGTGCTTGCGGACGGCAACAGCCTGCGGGGGAGACAAGTCAATCAATTGCCAACGGTTAAAAATCTGCGGGGCAGCACATACCTTCTTGATGAGCATGTACAGATCCTCGGGGAGCTCGGGGGCGAGGCCTGTAAAATCACTCTGTCAGTCTCAAACCAAACAGAGGCATTGGAGAAAAATTCTCCGTAAAATAGATATATATTTCCACCACCATATCCTTATTTGCTTCAGGGAACCGTACCGCTGGACTTCAGGATTCGGAGAATGCGGTTACCTGTGAAGAAAAATGTTAGCCGACTGAAAACTTTTCCCTCTTGTTTCTCGCAAACCACATACCAGTGACAACCTTGACCTGGGCAATTCCGTGGGAGTCACGGAGGATGACACCGATCTGAGAAGGGGTAGCACCCTTACGGGCGAGCTTGCAGATCTGCTCGACGACCTGGTCGGGGGTGGTCTTGAGCCAGGCGGGAGCGGCGCGGGAGTAGGGGAGAGCGGAGGCAGAAATGCCCTTGCCCTTGCTGTGAAGACGGCCCATCTTGTCGGTTGGTGGTGGTGATACTGCGGGTTAGAAGTTGTCGGCGTTGAGCTGTTCCCAGGTCCAAAGAAAGAAAAGATTATTCTGTGGACATAATTTTCGCCAAGTTAGGGCAGGCTGCTCGTGGGGCTTGGGGCGGGACATGATATTCCGGCTCCGAATTTTGCAGACGAGCAGGTGGGCCCGCTGCACTTTCCCGTTGTACCCACAACATGCTCACGTGACACTCATGATATGGTGTTTTTCTTCGCGCGCTAGCAACAATTTTTCCAACTCTGCCTCCATCTTCAATGTGTAGAAAAACGAGAAAAGATTTTGCCAGGAAGCCCAGACACATTCCTGAAAGGTCATTGGACAGCCTCGTCTCTTGCATGGTAAGTCGCATATCTTCTATCTCTCTTCCCTCACTCGACCCTCAAATGATGATAATACACATTTGTTTTTTTCTGGTACCTCTTATGTTAGAGCCTTCGGGCTCAATGAATGAACTGGACTTCTGATATCCGGTCACCTTTCACTTTCTGTTTGAACAACCTTGAAAGAGTTTTGACTAACAGAAAAGTAGTAGTTGTCGTAACTAGAGTTACGGATAAAGCAATCCACAATGAAGCTCATAGTTGTAGTAAAAATGCAATCAATCAATTCACCATCCATTACCGCGCCTGGCCTTGCATGACTGTCTCTAACTTAGCCGAACTTAAAGGCTCCATTCCATGTCCACTGTTTTACATTTTTTTTCAAGTGACCACTCTTATACACCAGCAAAGCCGACTCCTCCCATAACCAAACCTCAGCACTCGACTACTTGCTCACTTAAAGTCATCTTTCATTCAGCTCCTAACCCTGGTAACTACCACGCGCCAACATCGAAATTTTCCTACTTGTGGTTAGCACGAGCTTGCGAAGATATCGATGTTACTTACCTCAGGGAAATATGTGGTTACGACGGTTCTGTCAGCAAATTTGCGTCCGGCCAACGACTTCAGTGCCTTGGTCGTCGATTCCACCGTATCGAATTTGACGAAAATCTTGCCCACACCCGCGGATTGCCTGCTGCCTCCCGTGGGCCTGGGAATCTTCATGTCCACAATGGTACCAAACTTGGAACACTCTTCGCGGACATCCTCGCAAATTTCTAAAGATCTTAGTATCACCACAATACGATAGCAAGGGCAATTATGCCGTACCTTCATAATCATCGCTGTCCATGAGCTCCTCTGCCGTAACCATGTTGAGAAGCTGGAGGACACGGCTTGTCTCGATATCATTAGTTGTTTGAGAAGCAAGGCCGCTAATCGCAGTGATGCCAACGTCGAAATTGGCAACCTGTGTAGGGCCGATACTGGCCTTGGTAACCTTCAATTTCTTGCCACCGACATCCATTCCGTTCAATGTGTCCAGAGCTGGCTGATTGGCTGATGCAGGATCCTGGTATTCGGCGAACGCAATGCCCTATGCTTTGTTAATATATGGCAACCTCATCATGCGCTGGAAGTTACTCACCCTGGATTCCTCGGTTCCGCGATCTTTGACAAGAACGAACGCCTTGGGCTTGCCGAAAGCTGCAAGCAGCTCAATAACCTGATCCTCAGTGAGGAAGGAAGGAATGTTGGTAATGCTAAGCTTGTTGATGGTGTCTGGAACCACGTTGGAGACGACCTCGGGATCGTAGGCAACCTCTTCTGTGACTGCCTGGACCACATAATCCTTGGGTCGGCGAATCTCCAGACCCTTAGAATCACCGTTTGCTGAGCCATTCGCAGAATCCTCATGTTCCATCGAGATGCCATCAAGAGCCAAAGCCACGGTGGTATCGGACGCACTTCTGAATTCCAAGACGGCAAATGAACGATCATTGGAAAATTGGCAGTGGGTGCAGGGGTCTGTACTCTCCATGACGTTCAGGCCGTTCAGCTGGAGGTTGAAGAATCCCATTAGGCTTTCCTCTGATGTGCCAGAGGGGATGTTGGACACCAGTAGTCGTTTCGCTTGACGCGAGTTGCTAGCCTTTAAACCAGCACTCGTGACCTGGCCGCCAGGCTGGTTCATAAAGGCCTGAAGCTTGCTTGGATCCATGGGCTGTTGTCGGGGCGCTCCGGGAAGGGGGAACATGCCCGACAGCTTGGCCTGCTCGGCTGTGACATTGTCATAGCCAGGAGGCTTGATGTCCCATTGTGTCAATCGACGCTTGCGCTCAAGAATTGGCACAATGTCGGTCAGGTCGGGGGTTGGCTCTCGCTTCTTAGGTGGAGGACTCAAGCTGCGACGGTTGTCATGCGGCTGCTGCTGCTGTTGCTGCTGCTGCTGCTGTGCGAATCTATCGTCACGTCGGTCTCTGCCTCCTCGTCGGCGATCATCATATGGGTCTCGGTCTCGTCTGCGGTCATCATCGTCGCGACGAGCATCTCGGCGGGAGGAGCCTCGATCACGGTCCCATTCACGATCGCCTCGTCGGTCACGCCCAGAGTACCTGTCCTCTCGCTCTCGATCTCGATGGTTTCGGCTGGAAGAGTAGGCGTCAACGTCTCCGTCGCGTCGGCGATGGCTACGGTGGTCTCCTGGCGACCGGGAGCGTCTACGGTCTCGGTCTCCTCGATCTCTGTGTCGGTCACGTCGATCATCTCGTTCACCTCTAGAAGACTGCGAATAATTAGCGTGGACAAGGGGCTGTGATAAGGCGACAGCATACCGGATAGTCTCGTCCCCGACGCTCGTCTGTGGTTGATGGCGGTTAGCAACGCGACAAAGGGGAGGAAGAGGCAGGGCGGAACATACCTCGAGACGAGTAACTGTCGCCGTTCATATTTGCGATACAGACGAGTGACTTAGAACGAGCTCAAGATCGTCACGAATTGATGATAAAGTCTGGTTGGCAGGCAGAGAAGATTCGTCAAGCCGCAACGAAGGTCCAGGACCAAAAGCTGAGGCATCGCGCGAGGCTGGAGCTTTTTTGCCAGATGGCGCTAACCAGGTTTGGGGCTAGCGCCAAATGGGGTTCCTGTTCACCCGCGAAAATGGCAGGCTCCATGGCTCCAGTAAAGTCTGGATTCAGGGACAGGTAGCGCCAGGTCATTACGCCTAATCTTAACTTTTCCTATACATCACCCAAAAAAAAAAAAACTATTTCGCTGTAAATAACCCGAGGCACTATTCATTTTTACTGATTTGAAGAGACATGTCCCTTGCACGAACTTCTGGTTGGCAAAAGTTGCCGGTGAGCTTGGGGGAACTCTGCATCAACACAACACTGCGCTGTGGCCAATCCTTTCGATGGCGACAGCTCAACGATGAATGGTAGGCGCGTATGCTTTTCACTCTCACGGCTCTTATTCTAAAGATTATAGGGTATGCACATTGCATGGCCGTATTCTGTGTTTGAAGCAGGATTCTACCCATCTGCACTACAAGGCCATTTGGCCTGAAAAACCACTGAAGCCCTTGAAGTCCTCCGTACCTGCCGCAGCCGATGTGACGGTGACCGATGATACTGAGGCTTTGTTGCGTCACTATTTCAGTTTAAACTTGGACTTGGGAAGTCTGTACAGCGAATGGTCTCAGGCAGACCCGAATTTTCGTAAAAGAGCGCCGAAATTTATGGGAGTTCGCATTCTCAGTCAAGATGCATGGGAAGCCTTGATCGGTTTCATCTGCAGCAGCAACAATAATATCTCGAGGATATCCCAGATGGTGGGTAAAAACAAGAATGTTTATCACGAAGGTAACTTGTACTAAAGTGTTATTCCAATAGGTCCACAAGTTATGCAAGCATTACGGTCCCCTGATAGCGCATATAGGAGACGAGGCTTTCCACGACTTTCCAACCCCAGATGCATTAACAGGTGACGAAGTAGAATCACATCTCAGAGAACTTGGATTTGGATATCGTGCGAAATACATCGCTCAGACGGCGCGCATGGTCGCCCAAGAGAAACCAAGCGACTGGCTGGAATCTCTGAGGAATCCTGAGAACCCAGGGTTCAATACCTCAAAGGTTCCAGACGAAAGACATGCGACTTACAAGGAGGCACATGAGCAGCTCCTTGGACTAACGGGGGTCGGGCCTAAAGTCGCTGACTGTGTTTGTTTGATGGGCTTGGGATGGGGCGAGTCAGTCCCAGTTGACACCCACGTATGGCAAATTGCGCAGAGAGACTACAAGTTTGGAAAGACCAAGACCAAGACATTTAACAAGGCCATGTACGATGCGGTTGGCGACCATTTCCGTGCCCTTTGGGGGAAATATGCTGGTTGGGCACACTCCGTTCTCTTTACCGCTGACCTCAGGGAGTTTTCTGATAGGACAGTGAAAGAGGAGGAGCCAGTCAAGCTGGTCAAGATCAAGGAAGAAGTCGACACTGAAGAAGTTCAACTTCCGAAAAGAAAGAGGAAGGCAACCATCAAGACGGAGGTGAAGACTGAAACTGAAATCAAGCTCGAGGTGGATGACACCGAGACATCGGTGAAAGTGGAACGGCGGTCGAAGAGGCTACGTTCTAAAACAAGGGTGTGAGTCGCGTGCCCAGATTTGGGCAATTGTACATTACGCATATTGTTTTGGGGCGTGTTATATTTTGTTCAGCATGCGATCAAGGCAATGTTTCTCCATATCTTGTAAATAGACCGACCGATAAATTAGATTTATCTCATTTAGAATTGATTATAAAGAGAGTGCGCGAGACATTGCAACGGCATTACTACGCTGTTGGAGAACGATCCTCGCAAGATTGGTTGCTACGCGTCGCGGCAAAACCTCGGGCGATGGGAGGTCGCCGGGAAACCTCGACACAGCTTTTCGCCTGGGCGGCGAAAAGACTTCAATTTGCGACCAGCCACATCAGCAACACCTCCCCATGCGCAACGACCTCGCAGGGAGCGTTCCTTCTAGTCTTGAACCGGGATGAAGTTGGGAGTTCCATAATTCAAGATGTCTGACGCGGATTTCGAGACGATCAAGAAGCTCCAGCAGGAGCGCAATGCTGCTGCTTCCAAGAAGAGCTCGCGCACCTTCGACGCCGCGAACCAACGAACCGACTCGACCAAGCAGAAGCTCACCGACAGCGCTGATGATAATCTCTACGAGCGCGATGGCATGGATAAATTTGCCGGATACCATACCTCCCTGCCGATGGGCAACGAGGATGAGGATATGGAGGATGGCGACAACACGCGACGACTCGTCGGGCAGTATACCGCGACGCGAGACATCATCGACGAGTTTGCGCGAGGAAACGGCGTCGAGGAAGATGACCCCCTAGCTGGCAGAGGAGAGAAGAGTGGCCGTATTGTCGATCGCGAGACCGATTATCAGAAGCGTCGATTCAACCGCGTTCTCACCCCTACCCGAGCTGATCCATTCGCCGAGAATCGCCAGGCCGGTGCCTCCGAAAATGGTACTAGTTATCGCGAGGTGATGGAGATGCGAGAACTCGAACGAGAGGAGGAACGTGTCCGACGAGCTATTGAAGCCAAACAAGATGGGCAGGGTGAAGACGAGGACGACGCCCGTCCCATGCTTACGGATGGTGATGATAAGGAGAATGCCGAGGCGGGCTCTACTGAGGCCGCTGCATCTGGGAGGAAGCGCAAGAAGAGATGGGATGTTTCGTCAACCCCTGCCGAGGAAGAGAGCAAGCCCGATGCAGCAGATTCTGCAAAGCCCAAACGATCGCGATGGGATCAAGCTCCAGCTCTGGCTGGGCCTGGGGCGGATGGACCGAAAAAGCGATCTCGATGGGATCAGGCTCCGTCGGCCACTCCCATGGCTAACCCAGGTCTCGCAACCCCGATGCATACATCTTCCGCCCCTGCGCTACCGACGACCTTCGGAACCGACATCTCTGGCCGCAACATGCCCCTCAGCGATGAAGAGTTGGATATGCTTCTTCCTGGTGAGAACGAGGGCTACAAGGTGCTCGAGCCTCCCCCAGGATATGAGCCCGTTCGTGCCCCCGCCCACAAGCTCATGGCTACGCCTGCGGCCCAGACCGGTTTCATGATGCAGGATCCCGAGCAGGTGCGACTCAGCGGCAAGCCGATGCCCGCTGAAATCCCCGGCGTCGGCGACTTGCAGTTCTTCAAGCCGGAGGATATGGCATACTTTGGCAAGCTTACTGATGGCTCTGACGAGAACGTTTTGACTGTCGAGGAGTTGAAGGAAAGAAAGATTATGAGATTACTGCTCAAGATCAAGAATGGTACACCACCAATGCGAAAGACGGCTCTGCGACAAATCACCGACAATGCTAGACAATTCGGAGCCGGGCCTCTTTTCGACCAGATTCTTCCATTGCTTATGGAGAAGACGCTGGAGGACCAGGAGCGTCATCTGTTGGTCAAGGTTATTGACAGAATTCTTTACAAGCTCGACGACCTGGTCCGCCCTTACGTCCACAAGATCCTTGTTGTCATCGAGCCCCTCCTAATCGACCAGGACTATTATGCCAGAGTGGAAGGTCGTGAGATTATCTCCAACCTGAGTAAGGCAGCTGGTCTCGCCACAATGATTAGCACCATGAGACCTGATATCGACCATGTCGACGAATACGTCCGAAACACTACAGCGAGAGCCTTTGCTGTTGTGGCTTCTGCACTTGGCATCCCGGCTTTATTACCTTTCTTAAGAGCCGTTTGTCGAAGCAAAAAGTCATGGCAGGCGCGTCATACTGGTGTCAAAATTGTTCAGCAAATCCCCATTCTCATGGGATGTGCAGTCCTCCCCCACTTGAAGGGGCTGGTGGAATGCATTGGACCCAACCTCAACGACGAGCAGACAAAGGTCAGAACCGTGACCAGTTTGGCCATTGCGGCTTTGGCCGAGGCTTCCAACCCTTACGGTATCGAGAGCTTTGATGACATCCTGAACCCGCTCTGGACTGGTGCCCGCAAGCAGCGAGGAAAGGGTTTGGCAGGTTTCCTGAAGGCTGTTGGATACATCATCCCCCTCATGGACGAGGAATATGCCAACTACTACACCAGCCAGATTATGGAGATTCTGCTACGCGAGTTCTCGTCGCCTGACGAGGAGATGAAGAAGGTTGTCCTCAAGGTCGTTTCCCAGTGTGCTGGAACCGATGGTGTGACGGCCGGATACCTGAAGGAGCACGTTCTTGACGAATTCTTCAAGAGCTTCTGGGTGAGGAGAATGGCTTTGGATAAGCGAAACTACCGACAAGTGGTAGAGACCACAGTTGACATTGGCCAAAAGGTTGGAGTCAGCGAGATTGTGGAGAGAATCGTCAACAACCTAAAGGATGAGAGTGAGGCTTACCGAAAGATGACTGTGGAAACGATTGAGAAGATTGTGGCCAGTCTGGGTGCTGCTGACATTGGTGAGCGCCTGGAGGAACGCCTGGTCGATGGTATTCTTCACGCGTTCCAGGAACAGAGTGTGGAGGACATTGTTATGCTTAATGGATTCGGCTCTGTCGTGAACGCACTCGGAACTCGATGCAAGCCTTACCTGCCACAGATCGTCAGTACCATTCTCTGGCGACTCAACAACAAGTCGGCAACTGTTCGACAACAGGCTGCCGATCTCATTTCACGAATCGCCATGGTCATGAAGCAGTGCGGTGAAGATGCTCTCATGGGCAAGCTCGGTATTGTTCTTTACGAATATCTCGGAGAAGAGTACCCAGAGGTTCTTGGTTCTATCCTGGGTGCGCTACGGTCCATCGTCACGGTGGTGGGTATTTCACAGATGCAGCCTCCAATCAAGGATCTGCTTCCCCGACTCACCCCTATTCTACGAAACCGTCACGAGAAGGTACAGGAAAACACCATCGACCTGGTCGGTCGTATTGCAGACCGTGGGCCAGAGAGTGTCAACGCCCGAGAGTGGATGCGAATCTGCTTCGAATTGCTCGACATGCTCAAGGCTCACAAGAAGGGAATTCGACGAGCAGCCAACAACACTTTTGGTTTCATCGCCAAGGCCATCGGTCCTCAGGATGTTTTGGCTACTCTTCTCAACAACCTTCGAGTTCAGGAACGTCAGTCTCGTGTCAACACCGCCGTCGCCATCGGTATCGTGGCCGAGACTTGTGCCCCCTTCACAGTTCTCCCTGCCTTGATGAACGAGTACCGCGTACCGGAACTCAACGTCCAGAACGGTGTGCTCAAGTCGCTTTCTTTCTTGTTCGAATACATCGGCGAGATGGCCAAGGACTATGTTTACGCCGTGACCCCTCTTCTCGAAGACGCGCTCATCGACCGTGACCAAGTCCATCGCCAGACGGCTGCCTCGGTGGTCAAGCACATTGCGCTGGGCGTCGTGGGTCTTGGCTGTGAGGATGCCATGGTGCATCTTCTCAACCTGTTGTACCCCAACCTATTCGAGACCAGTCCGCACGTCATTGACCGCATCGTGGAAGCCATCGAAGCCATCCGAGTGGCGGTAGGACCGGGCTTGGTTCTCAACTACGTATGGGCAGGCCTGTTCCACCCAGCGAGAAAGGTCAGGACACCATACTGGCGACTGTATAATGATGCGTACGTTCACGCGGCGGACGCCATGGTGCCGTACTACCCCAACCTGGACGAGGACGTGGTAGACAGGCCAGAGTTGGCGATTGTTCTGTAAGAGTTTGAAAGAGGAGGTTTCGAAAGGACGAGGGACACAGACCGAGGGATTGGGTTGCTGGTAGCTTTAGGGAGGCTTGTAATCTGAGTATGTTGGCGGTTGCGAGGGTAGCGCTGGGGCGTTCTGATAGACGAACAAAATGGCTTCACTGTATTCAATTGTTATTAAAATATGAAAAGATTTTTGTGATTTTGCATATACTGTGGACGATGATTGTGTGAAAGTTGAGAATGACCATGTCCAATGTTTGTAGTAAAGACTTTTGAGTAGTCTATTGCAAGGCGAAGGAAGCCATGTTTAACTATATATTGACTTTGGTCATTTCTTTAATTAAATGACTTTGATCAGGCTTGTCGTCTATCGTCTTGTCATCTGCCATCTGCCATCTGCCATGCCTACCATCTGTCAACCATTCACCTGCCATATCTGTTACAACTGAGGCTCTATATCCAGCGACTGCCCTCAATGTGATCACTCAGATCGACGACGGCATCGTTTTGTGGAGGAGATCCACAAACATAAGGCTCTCTCCTCTCGGATGCACAAGTCGTCAATCTTTCGGCACTTGGGGAGCAGAAAGGGGGATGGGGGGAGGGGAATCGATCTAGAGCTAAGAATGCAGTACAGATTCTAGCGGTCGATTACAATCAAGGTCTCCATAATCACTCGCTCAGCTTCACCGCAAACCGCCGTCCGGGCCTCTCTTTGATCTGGGAAAATACGCATAAATTCATATTCTTCTCCGTGTCCCCCCCCCCCCTAAAAACCCCCCCACGTGGAGGAAGATACACACATCACGGCACTCGAGTAAGCACCACCCCGCTCATCCTCCTCCCCGGACGTGCACGAGTGGCTTTCCAGGAACTTTTGCCAACGCTACGGGGCCTCACGGTCTGCGGATGTATGAGACGGCTGGGCGGGATTCCCATCTGGGAGTGGTGGTTGGCGGTTGGTGTCTTTGCTCGTCTAGCCAAGTCAACTACACTACACTACATACACACTTGCCCCTTGATCTCGGTGTGTCACTCTGCGTGTGCCTGCCCTGGAAAGGAACACTACTCTACTGCTACTGCTACAGCACATAACCAGGCGTGGAACTCAGCGCGGGAAACGAAAAAGGGACGACGCAGGGGTGGTGTGTGTGTGGGAGCACGCACGGTCATGGGCTTATCAAAAACTGTGCTTTTTGGTAGTGGTGATCGACAGCCGAGAATGACTCGGCATCCACACCCAGAGCGCGGGTTTGGGCGCGTTGAGCGGCGGGCAGCCGGGCTCTCTTCCCCAATATCCACTCACGGGACTGCATTGTCAGTCGCCCAGATACCGAGCGAGTGACAGCCGGGGAGAACTCGCTCCTCAATGGGGCCTTCACGTGGGTGGAGGGGATTTCGCTGACTGCTTTTGCCGGCCAGCCCCTGGTCGGGATGCTACGCTGCTCCCAGGAGGAGGGAGGGAAGGGGGGCTCGACGACTGGGGGGCCGGAAAAGAAGCGTAAGCTGGGCCTCGTGGCCCTATGGCGCATCATCTCTTGGCCAAGAGGAGTGTGACGGGCATTGCAGAAGGATGGGGCAGTGAGTGGATGCCGTTCCCCCTATGGCCGGTATCGTTGTAGTGTTTCTGGAGGCACGAGCTGAAGGGAAACACACACTATCTCGTCACTCTTACGCATCATGCCCGCAGGAGCTAACTGTTCTGTGACACGGCGTTGAATGTCTGCGTGCGTCGTCCTATCGTCTGGATATGCCCGGTTGGGGGAGGAAGAGGAAACCCAATGCGGACATGATCTGATAGTGACATGGACAGAAAAGGAGAGGGGAAACAGATCTAAGGTTGTCGCGAGGTTGAAAATTCGACGGAGCTGTCAAATGTGACGTATTCGCATGGGGGGGGGACACACACACACTCACACACCTACGCCTGCACACCTGGAGTTACAACCTACAGATAGACACGGCGAATGTGGGGGATCCAGAGAACGGCACTCGGAGAAGTGTTCCGGATGAGCAGCCATGTACGTGCCTGGGGTGGTTGAAAGACAGATGATCACTTGTCTCCCCTGTGTCGGAACCCGCGCCAGTGGATGAACCTGATCTGCACCGTTGGAGCTGGCTGGGCGTGTCGCTGAAACCCGAGCGAAGGCGCGTTTCAAGGTGCGACACGATATATCGTAGGCAACAAAGGGAAAAAAGTAAAAAAAAAAGAAAGAAAAAAACAACCATTCTACTCGTATCTCTGAGTAGTTGCGAGGCTTTTGCTGGGCTGCATTAGGGAAACTGTATGTTCGTGACTAAGAAGACTGGCCTAAGCGTCAGTGTGAGTGTGAGTGTGAGTGGGCGGTAGTGGTGGTTATGGGTTGCGTTTGCCCAGTAACTAGCAGCAGCGTACCTCGTCACTAGCTCACGCTGCCCCAGCTCTAGTCATTCGCAAATACGACAGTCACACGGGGCAGGCACACACGCACACGCACTATCTCGTTCACTTACTCGTTCACATACATCAGCAAAATTAAGAATGCTGGGTGTTTGCGAAGGATTCCTCGGCACTTACAAGATAGCCAACCCACCATACTCCGCGGCTATTCATTAGCCTTGATTAGCTCCCCCCTGGGGGGAAGGCATGGCAATCCTGCTCCCCGCCCAGGTGCCGGAACCGCCTCTCGTCTAACTAAGCAAATCTGACTTGACGTGCGCTCTACCGAAAAGGGCCATGAGGTGGAGCGGGTGAGGTAGGAAGGGGAAGGGGCGAATGAGGAAAAAAACATGGCAAGCGTTGGAGTACCGGTAGGCCAAGTGTCACAGCCAACTAGTTCCGCATGCTAACCAACTAGTCAATTGATTAGGTGATTTGAGTCAGTCAAGGAGCGGGGGGGCGGACAGAGTGGAGAGGGCGTAATGAGCACTGAAGAGAGCGAGAGACAGTAGGACTAGGAGGGGGGGTACGCAAATGGGGGACCTCGATTAGAGAGGATGGGAATTGTTGAGAATGCCATGCTACGGAAAAGTCGGTAAGTGAGCCCGGCGGACGGAGGCGCTGCCGCAGAGCATGGGAAACACGAAAAAGGAAATATTCAATATGCAGATGGAGCAAGCTAGATGACAATGCGCAGGGGCCTTTTTTACCTTGTTTTTTCTTTTGTTTTTTCTTGGGCCCTCCCATCTCTGATGCCAAGATGACAGAAGAAAAAATAAAACCGAGATGGGCTATAAATTGCACGCAGGCCCAAAAAGCAAAACAGGTGTGTTTCGTTTCTTTTTTGTCCATCTGCGGTCCGTGGGATGCGAGGCGTGCTAGCTCCATAGTGCTACTCTGACTAGCGCCGGGAGAGACAGAGCGAGGGCTAAGGGACAGGCCTACTGCCTGCTGTAAGAGAGAGGGGAATGCCATGCCGGGATGGAATTTGTCAACCAACAGAAACCCGCACCCAAGAACGCCCACACACGGGTTTTTTTTGCTGGTCTAGCGGCACCTGGCATTTTGCAGGCGTTGAGTGGTGCAGACAAGAGTCAAGCTTGCTTCCCCCCTCCCACCTCCTACAGTACTCCTCTGCCCCTTGCCTCTTTCGTTGCGCAACTCCGTGTTTAGCTCGTGTATCGACACTTGTAAGCGAGGGCGGACCCGGCTCGCCTGTGTTTCGCATCTCACTTATCAATTAAAAAAGCAAAGAAAAAGAAAGGAAAGGGAAGAAAAAGGAAAGACAAGATGGGAAAGGACTTTAGAGATTGGGTTGCGATCTAAACGAGGTGCCGGGGGGTGTGTGGAGGAGCATGGCCCCCCCCCCTCACCCCCGAAAAGAAGGCAGGAAAAAGAAAGGAAAGAAAAAGCAAAAAAAAAAGCAACTGAGATCCAGTTCCTTGAGTGTGTGCGTACGCACGCATCCTTTGACGTATGTAAAGCAGATATGGGAGGGGTGCAGCATATGCGCTTGCGTGTATGTACAGCCTCGTTTTCGACGTTATGCCATGGTACCTTGTTTTTCCGAGCCCATCGTGATAAGGAAAAAGGAACAATAGGCCATAAAAAAGGCAGATGCAGGCTGTCGGGGAGTTTGCAAGCTTGAAAACTCTCCCCCGAGTGCGCTTTTCCGTCAGGGCGGCAGAGCGGCAGGGGGAGGGGGGTGGTCATCAACCCAGCATTGAGCTGGGAGAGACGGGAAAAAATGATGCGCGTGCGCTGCAACTAACGTGCCCTGTTGTAGCCTTGCTTTGCTCATCGAATGGCTTACGTCTGTGTGTCTTTTTGTTTTCCTACTACTGCTGCGTCTAAAGCAAGACAAAAAAGAGGCGAGGCGAGAGACACTTTGACAAAGAGAGCGAGAAAAAAGAAGTATGCAAGCCTCATCGCTACACCTGTCTCGCACTGAGTCTTGGCCACACACTCCCTGCTCCGCCCCCCGTGTCAGAGGAGCACGGGACGGGATCGGTGGCAAAGACAAGTCCTGGCGCTAACGCACGATCAAAAAGAAGGGGAAAAGGGAAGGGGAGCAAAAAAAAGGAAAATAAATACATCAAAAAATCAAAAGGGCACAAGCTAAACAACGCCACCGAGGAGGAGGAGAAAAAAAACCCGCCCACCTGCAGACGAACTGCAGTCGTAGTAAAACAAACCAAAGGGGATCAAGAGGATGGGTGATGAGATGGGAAGGGGGGGGGCAGAGAGAGGGG